>OZ026836.1:1319524-1880659 GCA_964023205.1 Lutraria lutraria | reverse complement strand
GATGGTGCAATTCCTGCTTATATGTTGCTTTAGAATTTGTTTTCATAATGAAGGTATTAATCTTTTTATTTAAATTTATCGTTTTTAAAATTATAATTAGTATTTCTATTAACATTACACCAGAATAATGTGAAATGGATTCTAAAACTTTATTTAGGAACATTTGCAAAGCATGTTTCATCACGGTAGAATGCAGTAAAATATTATATTTTTCCTTTAATATTGGTCATTATAAAATAATATATTGAAAGAAGTCTTTATGAAACATTTTGACATTTAATTGTCACGTTTAAGCTATGCATACTTACTTAGATAATTGATAGAAATATGTGCGTCATTCAACAAGGCAAGGGCAGCAAGTTGTTTACACGACTGAAGTATGAGATATCCGAGTTAGTCTTCCTATTGATATCATAATTTATTTTTTAGACCAACGTCCCATATTTTTGGTTGAAAGTTCATGATCCCAAGCTAGTTGTGAGCCGTTAAATCCAAATCGTGACTAATAATTGTTATCAATGGACCAAGAGATGAAATAACAGAATAAATTAAAAATAATCACAATTTTTGTCGATTTCTAGTATTCAGTTAGATTTATTCAAGATACATGATATAATCTTGGCTTGACACAAGCTTACATCGGTTTAAAATATCCCAGTTGGTTTAAGCGAACTGTAAGTGTTTTAGAATCATGGCAAGCGAAAATCAAATCATTAAAATTGAATACATTTTGTATGTCCAATCTAAAATGTATTACCTATAAAGATTATAGAATTATTAACTACTAAAATTAATAATACAATGTACTACTTAGAAAAATATTTTTTTATGAACGATTCTCCCTGCTCGTAATATGTTAAATTCCATACCTGCAACATCGACCCGGTGGTCCGTACCAGTCGTTTAAATTGAGGACGGCTTGTAAAGTAACCGGTCCAGAATGAATGATCTCTATGAGCGTACGGGAAAAAATCATCCGATTTAGTTGACCATGTCAGGTTTGATCTGTGTAATTGGTTGAGGTAACAGGACGGTGTCGAGTATAGCAAATTGATTTTAAAATTGGGATCCTCTTTTTGCTGAAAAGAAATACAAAAAATGTACGCCTGAAGTTCTGTTAAACTCTAACTAAATATGACAAGAACTCAACCTTGAAAATACCGGTACAACCTCACCAGAGCAGCCGTCTCTTGAGCAAAAACCTCTCTTCTACAACCACATGATTTTTCCAACCTCCTAACAACAACAAAATTCTGCTACTCCCAAAGGGTGTTGCTTTGAAGAGGTTGCACTGTATGCACAATCAAGCGACGATACTTACAAAGCAACAGGGAGACATACATTGGTTTAATGTTTCATATGTGGTGTTGTTTAGTATGTTCGTTATGAAGCCTAAAAAGTCTAATAATTACCCTTTGATTGAAGAGATCTATAAGAACATCAAGATTCTGATACCATTTATCTGCTCGTCTGTACTGGAAGTCACCTCCAAATTCTATCATTACGTGGTTTGTAGAATAATGTTTCGCCTGATATAAAAAACAACTTACATTACAATATCAATAAAAATGCACACGTTTTGTTGGTTTACATTGTGTTCTGGCGTCGTATCAAATGGGAGACAAAAAATTTGAATTTCATAACATGAGACGGAATTAGCATTAAAACTTACGCCAATTAGTCTAATGTCGGCCAGTTGAAAAAGAGCTGTAATAAAATAATACTTAATAAGGTTGATAAATCGTGGCGCTAATATATGACGCCGTTTATTCTGATCTCGGCAGATTAAATCCCGACGTATTATGTTTTACAAAAGAAATACAATACAGTAGCATTGCTTTCGGATATTAGACACGGCACGTGTCAATTATAACTACCCTAAGTTATCGTGCAAACAAACACTGCTCCGCTTTTGTGCATATATTAGTTATAAGCAGTTTAGCTTTCTTCAATCGTGCTTTGAATGGAAAAACAATTTAATCACTGCTATGATCACGTGATAGCATTGGTTGATTCTCATTGGATGCATTAAACGTATGCTCATCTATGACGTAAATCTGATGTAAAAAAAACCCCAAACAATTTACCTCGTATTCGACTGCGCGAATAAAAGAGTCCATTCTTGATTTTTGGAATGATGGCGTACTGCAATAATCAACCATGTAATTATTAGATAATATCGTAATGCATGCACTTATTAATTAGCTGCAAGCAATACTATCTTACAGAATTATCTTTGGCATGATTGAAATGATATTGTTATACTTTGTTAATGAACTGTCTAGAGTATATATATGTCCTGCTGACTCATTATAATGTAATATTATACGTTGTAATTACGATGCATGCATGTAGTAACATGAGCTGACGAGTTGAGCTGTCAAACTTCACTTTCAATAAACTGTCTGCCTTATCTTATATTATAGGCTTATCAGATATGACTCCTTTGTGTACTATAACAACAATTAAAGTACAAAAAGTCGATAATTATGTCATAATTGTCTTTTTCTTAAATTTCTATGTGACCTTCGAACGATTTCTGGATCCGAACACCAGTAGTCCCAGCAGAATCCCTTAGGGGGCCAGTATACATTGTCTAATACACCAACAAATATGTCAGCCGCTTCTCCTGAAACGATTTATATTAAACATGACCAATAGCTATAGAATACACAGACTTTCATTAAATGAGATCCGTATTTTATTAGGAAAATAAAGTCACCAAGAAAAGAAATAACTGCAGTACATAAGACCATATACAACTTTAATTATGCTTAAAAACTATAATTTTTATATCTATGTCCACAATAGCTTTATCGGGATAGCACAGTCGGTCGGTCATTCGATAAGTCGGTCGGCCCGTACAAACAAACTGGGTTTGGGTGACTCTAGTGTAAGGACTCTTTGTTCAACGGGAGTCACTTAGAAATGTCTAAAAGTGGGTTTAGTCAGTCAGTCAGTCAGTCAGTCAGTCATTCAGTCAGTCAGTCAGTCAGTCAACCAATCAATCAATCAATCAATCAATCAATCAATCAATCAATTCACCTAACGTAGGACTGGCCTTCCACAACATCTCCATAGTTTTTGTATCTTCCCGGTTCTTCTTATCTTGATAATCTATTCTACCAACAAACATTCCATCAAATCCAAACTGTAACATCAATGTTTACAATATGTGAACTATTCGGTCAATTATATCATATCAAGATTTAAGACAAACGGATGTTCTGAATTCATGTACTTCTGAATTGAATATTTTGACACTTTAGCACGTTTAATTTGCATCTAATTTTGTCGAACTACCTACAACCATATATAATAGTGTTTCTAATTCTTAATTTCTAATAAGACAAAAGTGACATAAAAGTTCTATGTGACAGTGGGAACCATAAATATGCTTTATATAACCTTCATAGTGCTGCAGTGTTATTTTGTTATTTCCAATGTTCAACAGTAAAACCTGTGTTAGCGGCCACCTCCCAATACGGGCCACCCTGTGAATAAAAGCCACCTCCCAATACGGACCACCCTGTGAATAAAGACCACCTTCCAATACGGGTTACCCTGTGAATAAAGGCCACTGATCATTTAGAACAAAAAGGCCTCCGAATAAAGACCTCCTGTAAATAAAGGCCACATTGTGTCTTTACCAAGGGTGGTCTTTGTTCACATATTCGACTGAATATATGTCCACTTGATTACCAAACGCATGTTGTTGATTTATGCACGCATTTAAGTATTCGATAAACTTTTGTAACAGTTAGTACCTGAGCGAACAATGAGGCCACCTCCCTGGAGTGTCCAAACGGGTCAATTTGCCAGCCAACCCTCGGTCGTCCACACTCACCAAAGTTAAGTCTGAGGAACTCAAAGCCGAGTGTATGTTGATCAATGATGTCTAGATAATATGGTGTAGCTTCATCGTTCATACACCAACCTCCAAGTACAAACTCCAGATGTCCTGACGGTGTGTGAAAACAGAAAGATATCAGATACGTCTCGACTGTTAATATTTTGGTGTATAACGCTGCACAAATGTCTTTTATACAGAATGATATTGCATTTAACACCAACTACAATACGTGCATTCAAAATGCATTATTTACTAGAGCACGTCGAATTAATCGGCCATTATGTAAAAGATGCATAATTAAGTATTTAGTTTATTCTTTGTTTGCATTCTGTACTCGCTGACAGTTATTAGTATCTTAACCCGATCCTAACAACTGAATTCATTCTTTTCTGTGATAAATGGCTTCACGGCATTTGTACACAATTTTTATAAATGTGATCTCGTTGAAATGCATTCAGTGATAAGACTCACGCCGCCGTCTTTTTGATAGAATTTGTAACAAAAAATGAAATAAAACTAATAAACACGTATGTTGCAACCATTCCTGCAATAAAAACCACTTTTGTAATAATTATCACAGAACTGGTTTTTATTACAAAAATGGTTGTAATGTCAAACCACTTTTGTTATACAATTTTCAAGTTGAAGTCAGCTTTTAGTTCTACTCTCATTAATCTACACTGATGTATTCCGCTGCATAACTTAACACGTGCAAACCATACACTTCAAATTATCTTCATTTTTCATAAACCATCTGTCCTTGTAAATAATGATTGACACGTATAGGCTTACGAGTATTACAGAACTGTTTTTTACTACATGTACAAAATTGGTTTTAAGTGGTTGTTACAAAAGTGTCATGGTTGCAAAACACGTATCAAAATTTTAATTAGTGTGTTTATTGACTTGCTGAAATCCAGATTTTTGGCCCAATGCGGAAGTGGTCCGGTTTACAGGGAGTTAACTGTACTTATAGTTTAATAGTATTTTTGTTTGCTTTAAGACTAGATGCTTTCTACATGTCTGAATAAATCATCTGTTCTGTTCTGTTCTGTTCATATATATCTTCGCCGTACTGTTACATTTATCATTAATTTCATCAGCAAAAAACTTTGTACGAATGACACTTAATTTACCCTATATAAAATAGTTTGTACATTTTTATCGATACGATTTTATGTCAGCGCTCTTAATGTGAATTCTACTGACATTATGAACCCTGAACAATCTGTTAAATTACGTAAATAAATCACAATATGATTTATAGATTTCTTTAAAATGTTCTTTTCCTGATCGAAAACAATTAACCCAATGTAATATCGCACATAATTGAATAAAACTGTACATTAAAAAAATAATAATCTGATTAATATATCTAAGCGTGACACTCGAGTTTTTGATAATAAAGTACATGTATTTAGTATATGAATTTCTTTTTTCACTCTATATTTTTAATGTGATAATTTCAAAGTGTTTTTATAAAAAAAATACATCAGCATTGTGTTGTCACTGGATTTGATTCTAAATACGATCAGCATTATTTTTTATAATCTGCCTCGACACGTCAGCATCATATTCCTTACAGACGGAAGTCATTGTATATAATTAATTGACTGTTCGTTAACAATAGAAATATTAGCATTAAAATGGCCCTGGGGCAAGATTAGTATTAAACAGGGTATCAGTTTGCGTCATTTCTATGATAATTGTATTTTTTTATTACGACAAGGAGTAAAGGTTAAACATAAAAAATAAACCCTTTGTTTCTTTTGTGCATAATCGTGACATATGCTGTAATACATGAACGGAGCTGACAAGATGGGAATTCCTTCAATGGTCTCTATATACATGTACTATAATACGGCTCCTTTTAAAAGTCTGATATTTATTTATGAGTCAGCCCAATTAAATATTTTTCTACATTCCCCGTCTAAACAGAATTAAAGTGAAAATAAAACACGATAAATACTAGTATGTGAAATAGAATTAAGAAAACAAATCGTAAATCAGTGTTGTTAATAACGTTAATGTATTTTTTCTCCAAAGTCTGGGGTTACATAACACTGTAGTTGATGGTTATTTGTAAGACGATATTTTCAGTTCATGCTAATAAAGACATAATCAACATGGTTTAATAAGAGATGGGATAGTTTGGTAACAGTGGTAAGAGACAAAATTTTACCAGAGAGAGAAAACACGTGGATGTTAAATCTGACAAAATTCTCTTTGATAAGATTACATCATATGCAGTAAAATGCATGACGGAAAAAATCGGCGACAGCTGGCGAAATACATGTTTTTGTCATAACATTCTTTATCATGAGCACAGTAACCATTTTAAATTTTGTTGCTAGATTTTCGTAGACTGTCACGGAAATGTCAATTGTATCTAATACCGCAATAATAATTAAATGATTCAATAAAAAGAAAACGAATGCATTGTGAGTTACTGGATAAATTAAGTCTTGAATTGAAACATTCTACCTATATACGCTTATGCAAAAAAAAAACGACCAAAATATTGGGAAACTACTCGTATGTGAAAGCATTTCGTATCAGACTAGCTTCATGCAACCTGTCCAGATCGGCGCTCTCGTGAGCAGCAACCTTTCTTCAACAACAGATGTTTCCCCGTAGCACGATTTAACAACCAGTATTATTTTAAGTTCTCTAGCGACCTCTCAATAACAATATACTTTTGTTTCTCCCGATGGGTGCAGCTTTAGAGAGGTTGTACTGTAATTCTTTCATAGAAATAAACGAGCTAATCTTCTTATTTTCGAAAAAAGTCAGCGAAATTCACCATGAACCCTGATAACCCGTATAGTTAAAATTGTGGAGTCTAATTCATTGTCAAGTTGGTGAAATTTTCAAAAATAATTATAAGAATCATTTGGTTGATTTTTAAACTGTTCACACATATTGTTAGCTTACTGAATTTGCATAAATAGAACTTTAAGTCATTAGCATTCGCTCTCCACCCATTGTTATATCTATACAGTGTAACTTCATGGACGGTCACCGCCGACCAACAGCCACCTCATTGTCACAGTCAGTATACTAGCAACCCAAATTGACGTTTTACTTTATTTTCACTCTTTCAGCAACAGCCACCTCCTTACAACAGTCATGTTTGTCCTTCTCATTAGCGGCTGTTATATGGAGGTTGTACTGTATATTTTTGTCTTTCCCAACAATCTCTTCCCATTAAAATATACTAGTAACTAGCTATCGTTTCTAGGGCACGATGTCGTAGACGCTCGGATATTCACTGAGATTTGATTCTAGGTCATCCAATCAATACTTTATAATAAGTTTTACCCCTGATTCATCTTTTTCTTTACCTTCATTGACCAGCTCCTTCACAACAGCCTTCATCTCTAAGTTTTGTTCGTCCCACCATAGTTTCATGAAGGCCATCTCTACATAAATAAAACGTCTCCTACCACCTGCAGTCCGATCCTTACTTAAACTGTCCACCACGGAGTAGATTATATTCCTGACGTCTGGTAACATGAAAAATAAACCAAAAGTTCCATTCATAATTATATCAAAACATATCGAACGTTCGTTTTAGTTCGAAGAAAAAGTCGAGTAATCACTGTGTCGTCTGTGTCTGCGCCGAGGTGATGAACAGACGAGCGTTTGCACCACTTGTGGCGTTCTTATATAGTTAGATATATTATGAAGACTACATACGAGACTGATAGTTCTAATAAAGCTGCGTATTTTAAACGATGTCGTCCTCTTGTTTTTATAGGATCGCGGATAAGCTTGCCGATCATGTCTTGATGTTAGTTGTTCAACAATATCTTTTACTTCATTTTTTATTGTGAAACATTGTTTACAATCCCCAGAAAGGAAATTATCAGTTTCGTATGTAAGTTTCAGCAGTTTTTCAGAATAAGTTCTGTATATGTCAGGAATATATTTCATCATCTCCTTATAGTTTGTGTTAAATATATCTATATCGTAAGATCTTTAATTTCTAGAATTGTTTAATGTTTAAGTGCAAACAATGATAAGAAAACGTGGTCCAATGGTTATTGCGATTGAGTTGTAACCCGGCAATCTTTGTTCGATACACAGTCGCGACAGGTTATACCATTCTATGTATAATTTGACAATGTCAGTTTTCCTCCATAGGATGAGAGGTTGTCGGTTCCTTCTGGAATTGTATGATAGTACTGGTTAGAATCTTGTTAGATGAACCAAACGCCGTATGTAAATTGTCAAACGAAAATGAAAATATCTGTTACGCTGTAGACATATAATGGTGTGGTAATTTTAAACAGAAACGTACCATCGTTATAATATTCAGCGTAAGTTTTGGTCCATCCCACGTCATCATGAGTGTGAGGTATAATATGTACATTCAACATGTCATCTTTCACTGGGTTACAACTCTATATAAAACAATTATATATAGCAATTATTCTTTACTTTTCAAATCAATATAGTGTTCGAAGGTTGATTTGAATAAATGTCATACGCTTGTATCGAACATAAAACGTCAAAAGACGTGTTAGTTTGTTATAACTATTGTTTCTTCAATGACCATTATATTCATGTTTAGATTGGAAACTTTTCAACTAGAACATACATGACTGTAAATGAGAAGTCAATTAAAAGTTTATATAGGGACTGATTGTAGAATTAAACTAAAAGTGTCGCCTCAATAAAGCTGAACTTCCCTTGTAGATAATGTAAAAATAAGTAAATACGTCAAGTTGTTGATACTGAATCTACTTGTACTTTGTCTACAGTAATTATCTACAACAAGACAGCTTGGCTGACTACACTTGGATGGTACGCTAGGATTCTGTAGTAACTGAACAGATATCGATTAAGGTATTACATCCCCAATCATATGGGGCTAGCACGTTGCGCAGTGATAGTGCAAAATGACAACACGGACTGAAAACACGTTTATCATATATTACATGATACAAAGTGTTAATATTACAGATATAGTATAGCCCAGTGACCATTGTTTCTATGATAATTACCTTAGTTACTTCAATTTATTTAAAAACACATTTTAAGAAAATAAATGGTATGAGTTGTTGCCCCTGTTGAAAATAAACGAAATATTAATGTATATAGATAACGCATGGTGACATATATTTGTATTCATTAAATTAGATTGATATTGTGTTATTGCATCTTGAAATGGATGTTCTTTTGTCTTAATCATTAAAAACTGGCCTACTTCCATTGACTTCAATGAAATGTAAAGGGAAAGTAACTCAATATTTAATCTTTTTTGTAAAAATCTCACGGTTAAAATATTTCCTTCATGGAAACCTATATAGTCCTTAGTGTTTCCACAATCTGTCCGCTCCAACATGAGATGATAATTTTGGAAATTAGGCACCTAATACACGGTCATTAAAAGACATTACTGGTCCCTGCAATATTGTCTTCATTAAAGAACTGTAACAGTTGTAATTTTATAATCAGATGTGGATTAACGTTTAATGCTACTGGTAACATCCATTTACTGACTAAATATGATATTTTCTATATGGTTCAATGAAAAAGAGAGGAAAACTATACTTAAATACATGTTGTGTAATTATGTAATATACTTGCATCGTAACCACACCGATGTACTGAATGTCCGTCTTCTGGAAATGATATCACGGTACCAAATCTCACGACAGTGTATAAAACATAGAAACTCAAACACCGCATCTTAAACTATATTTCTTGTCATTTGATATTTTCCAATATATTTAGCACATCACCACGATACACCAAACTAGAATTCCTCCTTCCAGTTGTCCACATTGCAGAATATTTATTTACTCACATTGTTTTCATTGTAAACCTAGAAAATCTGACTATTAACGACGTGTAAGGGATATCTAGTAATAAATAATAAATTCAGACCCTGGCTATGATTATGTACATCATACACCGTCATAAATGTGGCTTATCCGTATACGACATCTTGTAAGGTAAGGGTCGATAAAGATTTCAGCCTACCATACTGTCTACAGTAATCTTGTAGTGATGTTTTGTATACAGTCAAACATGTGAACAAAGGTCATTATTGGGAAAGAAAAATTGTGACCGTTATTGACATGTGGTCCTCATTCGGAGGTCATTTTGTTCTAAATAGTCAATGACAGTTTTTAGAAGGATGGCCTTTATTCACAGGGTGACCTTTATTCACAGGGTGACCGCTTACACCGGTTTGACCGTACATGTATTTGATAAATCCATTCATAACATGTTAATATATTATAGTACGGCTACACGAAGCAATAAGTAGATTACTGTAACGTGTAACGAGCCGAGCGGGTTGATATTTATCACGGTCAACAACTTTAAGTATAATTGCCTTCAAGCCTACTTTGGCTTTGATTATGTTTAAATAAAATGAAATCAGCATGCGTTTGATATATATTTCAAACGATTTAACACCAATAATCAATGTTTCAAATGATTAACTTTATCTCAGCTATCAATAATCACAAACGTTGGACAATTAATAAAATCTTATGATGGACTTTTGTAGATCAGCAATCACTGTAACGAGACAAGATTATGTTTGAACGTTCAACGAAATTTATAGCTAATCAATTGATTATCATGATGCAATCATACTTTTTACTATTTTTTTAAAAACCTCTATCTGAGATACAGACCTGCCACCCGGTTCTGGTCCTGTAAGTATAGTATATCCGACCATATAGACAGCCTAGCGGTCTCATAGAGTACTGAATAATACACTGATGTTAGAGGATGCGAACGCAAAGTCCCAGACTGATCTCTCCGACTTCTAGCTTCCTCAGACAGCTAATTATGATCTAGATTCCAAAGCGATCTCAGATCATTTTCACAACGCATGCCAAATAACTTATCTTTCATGTATATCCCAAGATACTGAACTACGACCCGGTTCTGGTCAAGCAATTATTGTATATCCGACTCCATAGACAGCCTAGCGGTCTCATAGAGTACTGAAGGATACACTGATGTTGCAAGATGCGAACGCAAAGTCCCAGACTGATCTCTATATATACTATAAGTTATTTATGTGTCCATAACTGTCTAGGCGGCAGAGCTTCCTCGGACAGTTAATTTATGATCTAGATTCTAATTCAATCCCTGATCATCACTTCTTGCATGCCAAGTCACTTCTCTCCCGAAAATATCAATGTAGTCTCTTTTTAAACCCTAATTGATTAGCAGACTCATTCTGATTGGTCATAAATGTGTGCAAACGATTGGTCAATAATTGTGAAAGATGGTTGGTCAAAATATAATCGTACTATTAAGATCATTGGTTCCAAAATCTAAGCGTTTGATTAGAATACTATCTATCCGAAAATTTGTTTTATATGTAAGCAAGCGTTTACAGATGTACAAAGTTAACTTATTGCATAAATCACATTTATCATTAACTAAAAATACTATTTAGATTTAAAATACACAAATCAATGCTGGAAGCAGACAATAAACAAAGTTACATATGTTCAGATACTTATTCATATTATTAACAAGATATTTCGTCATTAATTTATCAAAGGACTATTAGAATAAAGGGAGATAATTTCATTACATTACATAACATCACATTGTCAACATTTTTTACAACATATAACACCATGAAGATGTCATCGTTTTGTCATCGATATTACGAGCATTTCCATCCAATACTGTGAACTCATTAGGTTACGTGAAATAAGTTCTTGGACATTGTCATTTTGGAAACTGTATGATGATTCAACATTCCATAGCCGTCACTTGCTTGGTGCGCATGAATTTTGATGAGGACCAAAGAACTACTTTTTTCTACATCCCCAATACAAGCGTTAAACCCAAAGGGGTTCGTCACAAAAAAATTTTTTTTTCCATGTAACCCATATATATATATATATGGGTTACATGGATTTTTTTTTTTTTTGTTACAAACCCCTTTGGTTAAACCATTTCCTGTTCCATGTTGCAATGTAAGTCGCTGCAAGTTCACAGTTTCCATGGGTACTTTCAGTACTTTTATTATAAGTAGGTGATAGTTCGTTTCTTTACGAGACAGCAGATAAATAATATCTATATAAGATGTTCCAGATTCGTTTCCTGATTGTGCTGGTAATATACAACAGAACACATACTTCTGAAACTAAATTTTATTTTAAAATTTCCAGGGCCGAAATATGGGAATGAAATAACAGAATAAAATTATAGTGTAAATAAATTTAGGTTTTATTAACAAAGATATATCGAATACTAAAATAAGCAGGCCGTGACATATACTTTTCTAAGTATGTTTTCCAGGTCGTGTTGAAATTGGATAAAATGTTGAAAATGAAGTGCTTTCTAAAAAGTAGAATTTTGTATCAGATGTTCACAAAATACACGACCTTCTGCCTTGTAGCTCTGCTAGTGTACGTTCCAAGAAGACGGTAATATGCTCCAGGAGACAGTTTGGACCTCCTTTTTGTGTATGTATGTGTCTGTCTACGTTGTAGGGTTGATGTATTTTGGAAAAGGCAGCATTTTGGGGAAAATGTTTTTTATCAGGAATGCAAAAAACTATAGTGTTCATGTAGAATTCATTGTACATTGGAAAATATCTAAGTATTTTAAATATTATTTCTAGAAAAGTATTAATTAAATGATAATACATCAACAGACTATTTTTGTTTCAGTAAAAAAATAACGAGTGATTTAGTGACGTGTTATTTTCAAACAGGAGAGAGATGTTTAACAGTTACTATTAATACTGTCCTTGTTTCCTAACTAACAAGTGTACTTGGTGTCTTTTGGAATAGAACACATGACTTAATAATTGCTGCCGATGAATACTAGTACAGCTGAAAGCTATCAGAACTATGTATATGTATGTTGTCATTTAAAACATTACTGTTGTGATACACTGGATTCTTATAACAAGAATACAATTTGCATTGAATACAATCTAAACAAACACATGTTCCTGTTAATGGACGGATATCTTTAAGGGCTAACTTGTATTAACAAATATTCACAAAAATTTAAAATCAATACATTTTGACGAAAAGTGTTTAATATCATTTTAGCTTACTCAGATTAAAATCATTCACACGTATTTACTTATTTACTTAAATTGTATAAATAATGGTACTATGCAAGCTAAAACATACCTATTCAAAAACTTTCGTCTCATGGTTAAAATTCCAAAACTAAAAATAAACATTCATAAAACCTATCACCTATCACAAAGCCTAACAATTTATATTATAAATAAAAATAATGTTCTATAACAATAGAGGACAGGAAACTTAACAATGGACGGATCACATGTGGGACGGTTTGTGGACGGATACAAATATCACAATATTTATCACAAGTGTAAGAAAAAATAAACAAAAATTATTGCTTGAAATAAGAGCTAGTGAAGTCAACATGTACTCTAACTTGTGCCAATCATACCTGAGTGTTAACACAAAGCATTAACAAATTCTTAGGACATTAAAGAATGTACCTAATCGTCAAATACATGTAAATACAAATTATACATCAACCAGCTAAAAATGTTGTTTGATTTTGTTGGTAAGTCGCGTTTGCGTGAGAAGAATTAGTTAGAGTAAGCACATTCACTCACAATGCTTGAGATTAAATTGTTTAATGTAAAAGGACCTGTAGGTCCATTTATGTTAATAGAATTGATAACAACTGATTAAATTAATTGCTGATCAACTTAATGTTAGTTACATTTGCTTTATTTTAGTCATACAGTAAATGAGTAAATCAATAATGTCTGTCTTTGACCTTCAGCATTGGACCCGCCTTGATAAAAATGGTACAGTAAATTTTTCATGTCTTTCTTTGACCTTCAGCATTGACATACACTGATCATTTGACTCCAATCAGTTTTTTAAACTTCCTCCAAATAAAGTCCACCATTTCGTACTCATTCTCGGCATTCTGTGTTTGTTCTTTGACTGTAGTGAAAGCATCTGCGATAATTGTTAAGAAGATGCTCATTAAGCCGACATAGATGACCATAATGAATGTGAAGAAGAAAACTGGACCAAGGAAAGCATGGGCGTCACTCATTGCGTGGAAATCGAACGCACCGAGAGTAAACGCAAACACCGACTCAGCCGAGGTAACGAAACCATTGTATCCACCCATATATTTGCCAAACAGCAAGTAAGCCGTGAGAACAAACGCAAGGAAGTACAACAGGAAAGCAATAGAGAAAACTTTCAAGTCCTTAGTGGCTAGTTTAACCGTGTCACCGAGCATGTTCATCTTCTTGTTGAATTGTAGAAGTTTCAGGAATTGAATGGAAGCTAAGAAAACCACAATGGCCGTCATGTATCCATAGAACTCGTCATACATAGCCAAGGACTGGAAGTTGATGAACTCAGCTATAAATAAAAAAAGATATATCATTGTTTATTTCCAATCGCTGCATAACTTAATCATCATAAAACCTAACACCGTGTACGTCCAATATTCGTATATTTAGATTCTTTTGGTACATGCTCTCCAACCATTCTGCAATATCTATCACATATTGGGAGAGATACGAAACATTTTTTTTCTCCAAGAAGAAGCAAATAATGAATAAAACCTTTCTCCAAACTATTATGGTTAAAAGACAAAGGGTAACAGTTTCGGGATAGTCCAGTCATTGACCGGTAAACTTACGTTTCGACTGCTTCTTCAGGTAGTGAAATGCAACTTCTGTCAACAAATGTTTGAATATATACATAGCTATACAAGCCACAGCGAAGCATAACATCACAAATTCCAGAATATCCCAGAATGTGTTGAAATATTTGCACTTCTCCTTCTTGACTTTCTTGACACATCGAACAAAGAAGAAGATAGTAAAACAACAGTAGAGGACTTCAAAAAAGATGACGACGATAGCAAACCCTCCTACATAACTTTGTAGCCGGAATATCTGAGGATTAAAAATAATAAGTTAACTGTCTATTTACAAATTAACCATGTTGTTTGTAGATGATATTGATACGATTTGACTTAAGAAATACACAAAAAACAAATTCCGGAAATTTGATAAAAGAATGTTTTTGAAATAATTTTTTGTCCATTCTGAAAATAACCGACACATAGAAGACTAAGAAAATAACATAATTGAAAAAGATCAAAGAAACCTTGAATTCACTTCGACCAATGGCGCCTCCGTAAGATGGGAATTCTGTTACCATGACAGCAGAAGCAAATAAATTGGAATTAGGATTATATACAGCAAATTCAAGAATGATTGCTCGAGTTCGCAGATCTAACCAATCCTCCTCTCGAAGTCTCGTCAGATTCCGAACTGTACGACGATAACTTCTCTCAAAATTAACAACATATCCACCTCCCTTGTATGTCTGAAGTGTCGCTACGTATGGAGCACTCTTAAGTCTGAAATATATTTAGGCTATGATGAATATTATATAAGTTGTCTACAATGGGAGCTCATTAGTTTTACATTCAGTTTAAACATACAGAAGAACCGAGTTGATCAAGTTTATTCACAAGTTAGAGTAATACTATGTGTATTCCAAGAGTGATCCGGAAATAATCATATATGTAGTTGTCATATTAAGCCAAGGCGATATACTTCTACAAAGTTCTGTCTTTATTAAAGCAAAACTATGGGTATTCCAAGGAAACTTTTTTGTATTAAATAACTCGAAACAGTCATAATTGTCATTATAAGGCGATTTATTTTTACAACGGTATTCGCTATGCATAAAAAGTGTATAACCCAGCGTTACCTAGCCTAGAAAAATTTGGTATATTTTAACCTACCAGTTTAGGAACATTACCTGACAGAGTTCTGATACACAAATGGATCATCTCTACGTTTGTCTAAGACTTTTCTGTTTTCTTCGCTTGTTTCTGTCCAGTTTGGTAAGAAAGCCTTTGTGTCATCGTCAAACCAGTTATAATCATTGCGACAGTGATTAATAACAGGTCTCATTGTAGACATGATTTTGCAAGAATCTGTAACAAAATTAAAATAACCATTCGTCACCTTAGAATTAAATGGGTCTATCTGACAAGAACGAAAGAGCAAGATAGGCCCCTTTAATTGTAAGGTGACCAAATAAAAGTTTGCGGATGATAAGTCAGCTATGTCAGAATCTTTCACGCAAAATTTGATCTATAGTTTTCTGGTAGGACACGAACGCCCCACTGAGAGCTAAGTTAAAAAGAGGGCATAACTCCTGTGAAAATGTTTCGAATTTAACGGAAATCACACTTGGCCTGCATTTTGTGATTATGTACCTTAGTGTAAAATATGAAACCAATCCATGACATAATTATTCAGTTATCGATAACCAAAACATTAACGGACGAGCAGTGGTAACATTTAATTCCCTTTCGTCATTTGAAGCCATTTTAAACGGCGGGGGCAAAAAAGGCAATAATTGTAAAGGAACCGTTACACATGTGCTATCTAAATAATGACCTTCTTTAATCCTGAACTGTCTCAATCTGGCAATCCCCATACGTCTAGATTGGAAGTCGGTCAAACATCGTTTATCCCACCATTTTATAAGTTCAGTACCATTATGATATTTCGCTGCATACAATGTTGGTAGTAAGAATTTATCTAACCACACCCAATAATCCAGAACGGTTGATATCTATAACACACAGCAGTACATGTATTATAAAATGAAATCAATATAAAGGTAGATAAATATACACGATATGAAGTACTCATTTGATATCAAAATGTTAGTGAAAAGTTACAGTGAAGGTGTCATTTCTATCTGAACTAATTAATCAACTTAAAAGTAGTGTGCAAAAAATATTAAGTTTAAGGACAAGTCTAAAGTAATTATGTTTATAAATAGGTAAATATTGAACTTAAGTAAGATTTGAGTTTGCTACTATTTGCTACTTTCTTGAAGGACTGAATTATGAGTACTGTATAATTATTTACTTAATTAACAACTAGAAGCCTTTTTTATTATTTCTTCGGATGTAAGCTACTACCAAGTTACCCCACATAATACAGAGGTGGAGGACAATTTAACTTAGGATGTAATATCTTCTGTCAAATTTGTCACGGACAGTTTGAGTCTCGTCCAGGTGGGATTCACAACCTCTAAATGCCCTAAACACCTAGCTAACCGGAAAAACAACTAGAAACCAACATAGTGTCCGCCTGCTAAATAATTGTTCAAGTAGAAATTAAAGAACTGTTCTTGAACTTGGTAAATATGTATGGTTAGAACAGCTTAAACTCACACTGTGGAATTTCCCAAGGAACATGTTCTTCATATTTTCAGTGTAGTAGAACGATTGTAGATCTCTTTGTTGATACGACAAGAAGAATAGAATCAGAACGAAGAATCCATAAATTAAAATCTCCTTCAAGATGGCCTCCATCTTCATCTCCCGCATCCTGGCTTGACGCTGTTCTTCTAGTTTCTCTGTATCTGGTGGCTCCATATTTTCATTGGCAGTCCGACGTCGTTTAGCGATCTCTGAAATTATGTTACATCTTCGTGTAAAAGTGAGAAACTTTTACTGATTTATTGGACTTCCTGTGTTTGTAATAGTAATCCGGAAGATACCCAATGTTCCGTTTTTAAACTATACATCTCTAAAAGGCTACATATATTGTATTAATACAGAACATGGATTATGGAAACCATATCGAATTCACGTCACTTAGCCTTTCATTTATTTCTCAACAGTAGTAGAGATTTTTTTTCAATTAGATACGGTCCAGTCTCAAATGGCTCAATATCTCGCTTGTTGTTTGAAAAATGGTCAATTGGATTTATGTTATATATTACTAGTAATATTAAAATAGGATCAATCAGTGTATCCACAGTTGGATAACATATACCTTATATCTGTTTGATAAACAGACAAACAGAAACAAACAAACCATCAATAGCAGAAGCTCCTTTAGCTGATACTTCTTCATCATATTTAGCAATGGCGTTGTTTAATTCATCCGTACAGTCACCTTCTTCATCTAAATCAGGTTTCTTTAACACACAGGCAATAAAAGCTACCAGACAAAGAACCTGAATAAACAGATGTGTGTATTTAGATAAATGTGATATGTATGAATCATATGATGCTCATGTCTTACGTATAATTCAATTTCTAATTAACTTTATATTATCATGCTATTGACAAGGTAATATGTGTAAAAATGTAAATATGTAGAATGTTAAAACCATACTATCTAGTGTGAAATGATGAAGACAACGATTAAAAAATTAGATACGAACACTGAATATAATTGACATTCACTGTAATATAAAATACGTAAAATAAACATTGGAGAGAATATGTGCATAGGCATACATTAACCAGCAAACTAATGAAGCTAATATATTAGTTCTAAAGCACGAATAATATTACATTTTTTTTTTTTAGTTTTTAAGTGAAAATTATTGATGCTATAATAAACTATAACAATTCAGATGTTCAACTAGTACCAATATACATTTATAAAGCATACATACCTTTATTGGTTGTACTACTATGACAGACTGGAAGAATGACATTACAAACGTTATTAACCATTCGTTAGCTTTGTCCTTCCCCCATTCCATACTGTATAATATCGTGAAGAAAGCTGGTGTAATTATACTGAAGAAACATACTGGAATGAAAACAACACATTTTAAACTGTGTAGACTGTACAAAATAGAACATCAGATCAGGATACATCTAGTGGTCACAGTTATTTAAGCGAGGAATAGTACGAGACTTTGGCATTCACAAACAAAGACTGAGTCACTCATTGTTTCTCTGTGAAATGAGGTACTGGTATTATCGAGTTGATATCGAATATAAGGGCTAAGATATGACTTTCTTTAAAAAATAATTGAGTATTATAGAGATATGTTACTTCTTGATAAGTACACTCAATAAACTATTGACTTACAATTTAGTACATTGCACTTATATGATTAAATGGTATATATACAGAATGCATGGATATAGATACATAAACTTATGATATTTACGATATCATTGTTACTTTAATAAGAGATTCTGAGATTTTTAATTTACGGATACTTTGCCTTCCACTAAATAATTAATTAAGTAATTGCGTAATCGTTCTTGAAAACGTGGAATATACAAAAAGAATTCCAGAGAGCTCAATCTTGAAATTATTTAAACAACTTACATATCCAAGCAATATAACTGCACCAAGTTGGAAACATAAACGGCTTCTTTTTCTTCTTCTGTGCGTTTTTCTTGGCGTTAGGATCACCAGCGATGGTGGGTACAGGTGCACTGTTGAGTTCTTCATCATCGTCATCTGCTCCATATTTTGATTTGTTACCCTTTACTAGCTCCTGAATACTTTCCTTGAATTTCTTGAATCTATAATAAATAACATTATCACAACAATCATAAGGAATCATTAATACATTATTGATAAACTGGCGTTTGTGTGTCAAACAATGCCGTCTATAATACAATTAAAGTACTATGTAATGCAAACCGGTTTGTTCAGAATTGGGTTTAAATTTTATAAACGTCAATAACCAATATTACGTCAGCCATGTTTGTGCAACATTCTTGTGCAAACATGCGCCGCTCATTCTGTTAGGTTCAAGTTATTTTCGTAAATTTAGTGCAAAGCCGAATTTCATTAAATGGCATATCGTATTGATAATGAAAGTCGTCTTCCGAATCGCGCAACCATAAACGTTTTATTAACTACCTTGCCTTCACGAACATGAACCAAGTACATTTAGGCCAAACTTCAACTCGGATATGTGCTCTTACTTCAATGCATATTTTCTTATTATGTTTGATTTGTGTGCTTCATGTGAACATACACGCGGTAAAATATGTATATGTACAACGAATATTTACACACTTTGAAGTCTTTGGTTCGGATGCACCCCAAATGTTAGCTCTTGAATTAGTCCCCAGATTCTTCCATTTTCCACGTTTCGGTTGACGAAGATTGGACTGTGTTACCGTATTTTTCTTTTTCTTTGTCCTTCGGAACAATGTGATCAACAAGAAACTTGGAGGAAACACAATCAAAGTACTCGCCAAACTTATAAATATCTAAAACAAGAAACAGTGTTCATAGAATAAAAATGATTAGTGAGCATACTTTATAGCATTCTAACATCATACATTTTTATCAAAATGTGTACAAAGTACTGTGGAATCATTAATTTTCATTGGGGATTTAATTTCGTGGATTTCGTGGGTCGGCTCATCCACGAAATCAAATCCCCATGAATTTAAGTGCAGAGATAAGGCATTTCTATTCAAAAATCAAAATCCACGATTTATGTCCCTACGAAATAGCCATTTTAGTAAAAACCACGAAAATTGATCCCAACGAAAATAAATGAAAATACAGTATCATCAGATATGTTACATACTGTACGACTGTGGTCTGTCTGTCAGGACACAAATTTAAAAAGAATTCTGATATGTCTACTCATACAATGATCGTAGTATCACAAGACTTTAGACCATACCTGTTGTAGTGTAAATGATATTGGACCAACTTTCAAAGATACAACATTTTGGTTTTCTTTCTTGTCACCATCAGATTTGAACCACATGGCGTTTGTTATCATGGTCAAGAACAGCAATGACATACAACATGATATTCTCTGTACACGAGTAAAGGAGCTGCGTGTAGGACGGGTGAACACGGACAGCCACAGATGATCACTGGTTAACTTCTTGCGTACTGATGAGGAGAACAGTTGTTTGAAAGCTACAAGATCTTCAATTCCAGCTACAGGCAATATACGATCAACCATACCATCGTCTTCCTCACACGCCAGCCATCGGTTACACAGGAAGAAAGACCTAAATAGACAAATAGTGCGCGTTTATTTAGTTGTTATTATATTTAGTGGTATAAACATGAATTTGTAAGCATTGGTACATGTTCTAAAAAGAGGGAAATGGTTAGAAAAAATAAATCAAAAGGGTTAAGAAAACACGCAAATATAAGTTAATAACGGTGTGTTATTTACCAGAACGGAACATATATTTAATTTCGAATTTGAACATGTGCCCATCACCCAGAACATTATACAACAAATCATGTTAAGAAGAAACAAATATAAGTTACGCTCAAACAAAAAAAAGTTGTAATGACTAAATATGATCTAAAACTCATTCAACTTTCCATCAAGTATACCTTTCTCCAGTCTGTAAGTCAGTCATCTCTATTTGATCGAGGAACCACGAGCGCCATTTACTATCACCAGAATTATCGTGCCAAACTCGACAGAAACTGATTGGTCCAAGTTTGTTTTCAACACTTACAATGTAGTTCATGATACTTCCAGTGTCGTGTGTCTAATGGTTGAAAAAAATAATGATCAGTTTAAGGTTACAAACATTCAACAACTAACTTTTCTTTGTCAAATACAATGTACATGTATATAAACGACACATTTGATATTACATAAAATGTACCACACTTTTTTCGAGCGAACTAAAAACTATAAGATATGAATAATTCAACCAAATTGTCTTATCATTCTTACAGCTGAATATATTAAGTGGGATACTAGTTTACTAAAACTTTCAAAGCTTCACAGTCATTGATAAGATAATATAGCCTACTTGTCGCTTTCCATCAAACATACGTCGCACACCAGTGTCAGTAGCTTCACCAGATATTATGAAACTTATGTTTGATTTCGTTCCTGAATTTTTCTTGGTGCCTGTGTACACTGACAGTTGATAGTGATAGGTGTCTGTAGGTAAATTATCCTCCAACGGGGTGGCACCCCACTAAAACATAATGCATCAATAATCACAGGGTTATCACGAGATGTTAAATATATCAGCTTTAATGAATTACATGCACGGACCAGATATACATGTAACACAATTTGATAAAAACTTCATGCGTCAAAATATTCAATATTAGAACATTCAGTAGCAGTAAGAACACGGCATCATCGCCTATAGAAACTACTACAAATATTCTAATGTTGATTATCTTGAAAACTTTTTATTTTACAAGATCTTATATTTATATTTGGACAATAACATGTACCAAAAAACAACAAGTAACGTTCTGTTGATGTTTTTTCTTTATTTTGTGGATATTTTTTGAGTGACCCGATGATTTTTACCTTGACTAAATCCTTCTTGTCCATATATCTCGCCCATATCAGACCAATAACGTACAACCCCAGCAGTGAGATGATCACACTGAACACGGCAGCATTCTCATTCAAATCTTTAAACTTCGCCCAAACATTGTTGAAATCTATTGTATTAGGTGGAACAACCATCTCTCCTCCAAATGATGTTAAGTGAGTGCACAGACACTGTGTGGCATTGTATGTCGTAAGGTTTCCAACCTGTGGAAGTCGTAAAATATCAGAAAATTTCACACATCATTGAGTACTGTTTTAAATTGTTGCAAACTATCGATTTCATTAACTTTAAATGCACGTGTATTGACAGTTCTATTAATTAAACAAACGTGTCAATTTTAATAGATTATGCAGAGGATAATTTATGCAGACATTGAGAAAAAAATTTGTTGCATTAAAAAAGCAATTATGAAAGCCACCGACTAAATACATCGTTAACTCTTAAAAGGAACGAAGAATTCAACTGTGCAAGTAAAAAAAAATCGAACAATGCCAGTAAATAAATAAAAATTGTTACATTTCAAAATTTGTGTTTTCTTATGATCTATTTCATTCCTCTTATTCAGAGTAGTTAAATAACCAAACATGTTGTCAACTAGTAATGAAGGAGTTGAATCTTACGAAACATCCATCCGAGTCCCACGTTTCATTTTCATGATTCCAGAAACGACAACCCCCAAGAAACATCTGCCAGGTATAGTTAAAGATGGCTTCTTCTTGTTGGAGATCAAATACAGCCGCTAATAGAATTTAAAAAATCGAAATTTATATAGAATGAAACATCGGTAAATGACTGCCGTATATTCAGAGTAGAAGAAAAACGTATTTCTAAATATCCTATACTAGTAACTTGAATTCAAATTTTTTGAATGTGAATCATATGATTATAAGGACGGAATATAATCAGCACACATGCAGACATTAAAAGCAAAACAATTAGAAGAGGTATCTTGCAAAGATGGAGTGGCACACTAACGGGTTAACGTTATGTCTGTCTCGGAGTATATCTAGTAATGTGTTACTTACATCTGAGTCTTACACCAACTTTATACAATCCTGCTCGACTTGTCAACTCCGGTGCTGGGAAGAAAGTATGACGTAACACATCAGTTTTCTCCCATGTTAGATTACGTGCAATGCTCTCCTCGGGTAATGGTAATGTGGCCATGTCTAGATAATGGGTCTCATTGGGGCGATCTTCATACTGAGGTATAAGTAGAGATTTACATAGGCGAATATTTCATTCCTTAAATTTAAGTCTCATGCGCATATGTGAGTCTTTTTTATAATTTTAAGACTTCTCTGTCTTCCCTACCGGAGACTCGATGACCCTCGTTAATTTGTTGATATATGTACTTATACTCTCAAAAAGTAAGAACTAGATTTGTTAATTGACTATATATGAACGAACAGAAAACCCCTAAATTATAAATGTTACATTGTATGTATAGCTAACTTGGTATCACATTAGCTTAGTGTGTGATTTGACCATAGGCGAGCATTAATTCAATAAGGATCAAGTAAAGATATATCTAGATATTTAATTAAAGGAACCTATGGTTGCGGCAAAGATTCAATAAATAATTCACATCCAACAAGCCATCAGTATTGATTTTAGTAACATGCTTAATAACACAATCTGTTTGTCCAAATTATTTCTAGATTATTCGTAACTTAAGTTAATATTGTCTTAAGAAAATGTTATCAGCGCAGGTTGCTTATTTCATTGTCATCAATTTATGCCATGGTGCCAACGGAACTTGAAAAAAGATCTTACTGAATCGTAAAAGGGAAACGATCTTCGGTAAGTATATCTAGTTGAAGAAAGTTAAATTGACAGAGATAACTAATATCCCATTTGTATTTACTTTGTAAGTTGTCAGAAAGTCGTGGTTATCGATATAGAAATGTCCAATCGACTAAAGATCAAACTAGTATCATGGGCTTAATGTCTTCTTATTTTATAAATATTAATTTAAATAAAATACACAATACCTGAATAAGAACATCAAATAGTTCTTCGTTCTCGGGAAACTGTGGTCGTACAATGATATGTACAGTGGTATCATTCTTTGTTACGTTAATTGCATGATAGTTCATTGAACTAGTTATTTCTCCCCTTGTCCAGAACAATGTATTCAACATGGGTTCTTGTACCTTCTCCGGATTGCCTGGATATCAGACAGAAATATTTATTAGTTTCTTTTTTATTTGTTTCTAGTTACCCGACGTTTACCCTAGTTTTTCCCCGCGACACTAGACTTTTTATTAACCCGAATTCACTTTATCACTGTTTTACCTGTCCACGTGCTTTCAAGGGCCAAAAAACAGCCCTGATCTCCCTATCCTATTTTTCATGAGCATGTAGAAATAGAATATTTTTTGGGGCCTTAGAGAACCACTAGTAACCTTGTTTATTCATTTATCTATATTTTATTTACTAAGATGAACTATTTCTGTGTAAAAGTTCGTGCATAACGTGCATTTTATTTGGTTGGGAAAATTAAATGAATAAATCACCATAACAGTCACCGACATTTTATAGTATGGACAAATCTTGGTGCGCCGAAAAACAAAACAGACTGCACAATCAAATCCTCTGTGACTTTTTTATTTGCGATTTATTAACTGGATACTGAGGCTACAGATGGTACACAATTTTAATAAAAAGGGGTGATAAAGGTCACCAAAACTTTGCACAGAACGTCAATACGCCTGTCAAATAGTTATTCATGAAGTATTCAACAGTGGTTCAATAGGTAGTTTATGACTTAATTTTGCTTATTTAAAAAGTTATTCGTATGAAATTCAACTTGACGACATTACTAACGCATTACCTGCTAAGTAGATTTCTATTGGCTCCGTCGTATTGGAGACTGGTACCTCATCTTTGGATCCCGGTGTTGATAACTTGAAAGTTACCACACTGGTTCCCACTTCTGTTGTATCATTCTCATTACCGTAGGTGAATGGTGATTGGTCATTAACGATCAGCTGATCAAAGACATTGTAGATGAGATTTAGACATTTGGAGTTTTTATATATATATATTAGTATGTCCTTCAAATAAATAAATAAATAAGATTTAACTAGAAATGTGACACAAATGCTCCCGCAGGGATAAAATAAAAAAGGGGCAAAGGGGCCATAACTCCTGTGAAAATGTTTGGATTTAAAGGAAATCGAACTTGACCTGTAATTTATTATTTATTTTATTTCAAACATGAAACCAATCAATGAAATAGCTCGGATACCAACATTTGAACGGACGGACGGAAGGACGGACAGGGATAACACTTTAATAAAAACAGAAGTTAACAGAAGTGTATTCTTACCGTCTGTCCAATTTCTGAGTCATTGCCAGAAGAAGTTAAAACTCCTAGCGGCATTTTAACACCTGCTCCATCACCAATGGCATCATCTTCATCTGTCATAGACAGAAATAAGTTAACTCGTTAGTTTGTTTTCAGACATGGCTTAGGTTTTATGATATTATCATGTACAATGTACATGTGTATCTACCAGCATTTAATTGACCATTCAAACTCCTGAATTGTGTGTACAACCTTTACAATTGTTTTGAAGTAAATCTGGTTGTCAGAAAATACAACATGCATTAAGTACAACAACCTCACTGATTCTACGCTACACGAAGAAATTCGATTCATGAAATTCTGAGGCTGGCGATAATCTTTATTAAGTCCTCGATACAGGCTCGCGATAATCTTTATAAAATCGATCAATAGGATCCGACCTAACCAAAACATCGGAATCACAAGTGATTACCGTGATTAACAATATTGTACATTTTATCACATCAACCCTTCGTACCATGTGGATGCTTTAGTAAAAGAACAATTGCAGGAATACCTACATGCTGCATGACACATGTCACGTGATGTAATAGAGGTGGAAAATGAACATTTTAAAGTACCAACCTGTCGCGTTCGGCGAGACTTTCTTCATGGAGACTTTGAGACCCGGAGCCCCTAATTCTACAGTCTGGTTTGGTTCACTCTTCCCTATCACAACACTGGCCACAGAATCAATGGATCCCAAAAACGATTTACTTACATCCCTATCCTAGATAATGAAAAATTGTCACAATCTTGTATAATATACTATACAATAAGTTTATTAATGATTTAGGCCACCAGCCCAGAAAATGTTTATATTACAGTAATTGTTGATCATTTATACAGTACATATTATGTAAAGCTTTGTAATACTTTATAACTGATATTCTTACGGCCGTATTATCCAAAAGGTCGCTAAGTGGAAATTTACTTCAAAGAGCCAATTAAATCATACTCGAATAAACATATTGATATACATGTATTGTATTTCGAACATAGTCAAAATCGGTCCCATCATTTAAGTTTCCTTAAAGTCAAATTTAGATATAAATGTAATGATAAATGATATTGAATATAAGTCCAAAATGAACAGTTACAATAAAGAGATTGTTTTAATATTGAGATAAACACAAAATGGGGTTCCTACAAATTGTTATAAATATTTACCGCATTTTTCCTAATCAGATCTCTACGACGTTTTTCTTCATCAAAAAATCGGTTATAATACCATTCAACATCACCAGGTTCTTCTAGAATACCGATGTAACAGAATATATCATTTCTTTTCTGTTTCAGGATTTCAGCATCAATCATTATCTCTTCGCTTTTATTCTTCAAAATCAGTCTGAAATACAGGATAAACACTACAGTATAACCTCCTTCCAACAACAGCATGATTATTCCCACTGCACGATTTAACTTTAAGCTCTTGAGAGCAACAAACTCTCAACAGCAACATAATTTTGCTTCTTCTGCTTCTTCCAAAGGGTTTCGATTTTGCGAGCTTGCAATGTATTTGCTATCTTTTCGAATTACATGAGATTGGTTCTAAACACTGTTAGTTGAAGAATCAATACCTCAATATATCAATTTATAACTTTGATATATTGTACAGTTTTCATTAAAATAACTGTACGTAATTAAGCGTACAAAGCAGATACTTGACAATAAACAAAACTGACAGAGTAAAGATATTGAAATATGATGGATGAATAAGACATTTGTTATTAGCATTACAGAAATCATTAAAACTACTTTATAAAATTTAAAATCAAGAAATAATCCAGTTTATTATAATTATGATCTATAAATAAACAGATCTTGATTGGTTTAAAGCCTGGTCCATCGTATGACATGAATGCCTCATACAATATACAATACCTGAAAATGGATTCATAAAAGAAGATATATTTGTAGAGTTTATCTAGAGGCGCACTGTGAAGAAGTTCACATTTCTTCAGTAATTTATTATAAGGTAAAGGTTCATTGGACGCCACATCTTCTTCTGTTAGTTCCGTTAGTTCATCAGTGTCTTCTTCAAATATTATATCAGCTCCATCATTCTCAGGTGTCACTTCTGTAATGCAAACACGACATACGTCTAATGTGTAATACTAATATAAGGTATGTACATTTGTTCTTACTAATGAATCTGTTTAAACAGCACAACGGGCATATCAAAATATTCTGGCAAATGCAATTGATGACATTTGTATCTTGTAGTGTTATTTAACATGCTTACCTTCCTCTTCGTCTTCAGATGGTCCTAATGCAGCTTTAGCATCGTTTTCAGCCAGTGCTATAGACTTCTCATGTTCGGCAAGTTTCTTTGCTATCTCATCTTCCTTGGGTAAAACATTACTTACACCAGAAACCACCTCTGTAATAAATTTATCGTTTACAAGAACTTAAATCAAGACTATTTAAGGATTACGGACCCTAATACAAGCATCCCTAAATGTATTTGCGTCAACGGTTAACGTGTCCATGTTTGACCATATACTAAGTAAGTGTTACTGTCGTCTTGCAAGGAGAAAGGTTCACATAATAGGTGTATTACATGATAAAAAACGTTTTTCAGTCATATTGTGCAAGGCTTGAATAACCTCCACTGAAATTACCATGGCTGATATATTTAGTGAATTCGAATTCGTTATGGACACAAACAAAATGTGCTGAGTTTGGACTCCAAACAACACTCCCGTACTTAAGCGACTAGGCGAATCGGTCATTCATTGACAAACGATAATTCATTTTATTAAAACAGTTCTTAAGGTGGACATTAAGACCTTTCAAAGTATAAATCTTGTTTTCGTGGAATTTATTGTTCTTGTATGTGATAAAATAGTTCAACTGTTCCTTTGATGATTTAATTTTATACACATTGTACGTACTTGAGCCAACATCGGTTAGTTTATCGAGAGGTTCTTCAGCAAAACTTTCCGTTACTGAAGCTGAATTCTTTATTGCGGATGAAGCTCCAGCCTGGAAATAGAATTTTAAAAATTCAATAGTCAATATCATATATATTGTATAGTTATATATGTAATTTTCTAATATGATGATCGAATCCATATAACCAGATTATACAAGTAACAACGAATACATTAAAATGCGAATATATCTAATAATACCCACATCGATTTAAAAATGAAATGATATTTCACACTCGTTTTTTTCTAGCTATGCGTTGATAACTGAAGCTAGGTTAAATTTTAGATTAAAGTTTGGTAGAACGATTGTAGACAACTTTGCATAAATTGATCAGAAAAGTCTAATATTATTCAAGGAGTCATCAAGATCCTCTGAGTGTCTGTTTACAGGTCCGAATCATCAAGGTAGTCTAGCGCTTGGTATCACAAAGGCAGTCATCGTGTTTCTGGTTAACTTTTTGTTGACAACTTAACCTAACCTAAATTTAAACCCAGAAGTTCCCATTTTTCTCACAAAGAACGTAGTAAGTAAGTCTTGTTTCCTTCTAGTTTTTGACATTATCCTTGTGATCATTCTTACCCTTGCATCATCAGACACACTTCCAGAATCTTTTGTCAGATCATCAACCAATGAGATCATACCACCAGCCTGATCAATATCTTTAACACCTTCAGACACAGAATCGAGCGCTCCGATCAACTTCGATTTTAACTGAAATAGAGATATAAAATTTGGGTTTAATGCAGTTTTTCAACAAATTGTCAGTTATATACGGCCATCGATTCACCTAACCAGTATTCTAACCAGTTCTAACTTACCCTTCCACAAGGAACCGGCAATTTCTCCACATGTGGAAGAAAAACGACATGGTTGTCAAAATTTCATGGAAATGTATGCCCTGCTTCGACTAGGAATCGAACACGGATCGCTGGGTTACGAGATAAAAAAATAACAATTTGAATAATCTTATTGATCTGTACATATCGATGATGTGAAATATACATCGAATTGGGATATTCATGTATTTACAAACTTGAGAGAAAAATTGTATACCATCATTCTTCACACAGGACATCTGACATTTTTATTCGACTGTCATAATGAGTGCGCGAAAGCGAATATCAATTTTGACGTAAATTTTAAAAATTTCGTTAGACGTCGCAAATATCATTCATATCAAAACTTGAATTGCCACACACAATTCATTTTGTAGACCTTTTAGTTTGTACCTATATCTGTTAATTTCTTAAAATTAGAATAGTACTTACTTTAATGCGAGTTTATCTATTTATATTAGTATTATAATTCATTCCTACTATAACTGGTAATAAACCCAAACTCACCTCTGTCATTTTTTCTTTGGCTTCAAATTCTTCTTCCTCGGATGAATTAGACTGTAAATCAAAACAACTTTTATAAGAAACTAATTATAATGCAGAACATGTATATGTATAAAAATGTAATGGAAACCGGCGTGTTGGTGTAAAGTTTACCATGATGAACATGAAATGCTTAATCAAAATACATGTAGTCTCTTTACTAAAATATTTACTGACGAAGTTAAGTTAAGCGAGTCACTGACATTGATAATGCTGGCGTAATAAAAAATCTATGAATCAAGAAAAAAGCCTTCCCTACTAAGTGACTTCTTATATTATAAATTATAAGATATAATCATAGATCGCTGTTTACCTACCGAAGTGGATCCAATAGTAGCAGAAAGTGCGGAGACAGCTCTCATTACACCCGTGGTATCTTTGGATTTCAGGAGATCATTAAGCTGGTCAAGTAAGTCAGATGAGTTGCTTAATCTGATCTCAAATGTCACGTAAGCAGATGATGTCATTTGGTTCTTTGTCACGTACAGTATCATGGCGAATGAATTGATCTCACTAAGGAAGTATTCGGACGGTAAGTTGAATTCACCGTTCGGAAATCGTAGATCTTTTGTGAGATTGGCCGAGCGCTGAAAGCACGGTTTATACTCATACACGCGTACAAGATTCTTGGATGTATATTTGTGGGTTATTCCAGATGCGAGCAATGATGATTTGTTTGTCACACTCGACATAGATTCGAGTTTGTCTGCAGTGAACTCAGTCTCCGGCATAAACACAAGGTTATATTCAATACCCTCACTATTTTGGAAATCTGGATCAATTGATCTCGGGAACTTAAGCATCGTTGTTCCATAAACCAAAAACCATAAATGTTCATCATTGCCGTCAATAATAGCATGTGGGCGTGAAGGTTTCACTTCCATGAAGAACTCATGTGAGGAGTATATGAGAGGATAATCTGAAGGAGATACCACAAGTGTCACCACGTAAGAACCAAAAGGAAGTGTTGATCGCGAATATTTGTATACTTTTTCCTTGCTTTCTAGAATACAGATTCCTGAATCATGATATGGGCGTCGGATTTGTCTTCCATTCTCAAGGACGAGTTTGTCTGTCCGCCATGAGTATGTGGATACTGAACGACCACAACGATTCTGTCGAACAGACACTGTCAGATTAATCTGCTCGGACCGATAATATTGTAGAGGATTTTTAGCAGACGACATATATTTGTTAGGGATTTCTAGTTCTGACTGATGACAGTCATCGCCGGTAACGTTAGCAACAATCACTTCCGGACAAAGGGTATCTCTTGCCCAGTTAAAGTGGTTTCGTACTTGAATAGAAACTGAATATGTCCCCGTCCTCTGGAATCGATGTATCACTTCTATCGTACCATCACGGAGCCTTCTTGCAGATGAAGTATTACTAGTAAATGGAGTACTCGCATCGTCAGGAATCGGTTCCATTGTTGATGTAATTATCATACTTGTAGTCGGCGCCGGTGTCGTTGTTGTGGTTTTCGATCGTGGATTGGGCGTCTCGGCGTTGATATTTGGTCGATTAAAACCATCTGTGAGGTTTACTCCGCCATCATATGTTCCATTCAAACTGGTTGTATTGGTAAATGCGGAAGAGTAAGTACTATTATTAAAATATGTTGCAGCGGTAGTTGGGCTTGTTGCATTCATATATGTCATACTGTTGGTAGATGAGGTTTCAGAATCTGTACCATTCACGTCTCGACGCTTACGTAGAAGAACACTTTCGGTTGTAGCCTCAAACATTGATGTAGAATGGTTTGGTTGAAATGAAGCAGTAGTCATATTATTCTGTTCTGGGAATGATGTTGTATAGTTTGCAGCAATAGACGAAGAATCGTTGGCATTGGAAGAAGTCGTATTAACCACGGAGGAAGTAGGCGCTACTGTAGTCGTAGTTGTTGTTGTCGTCGTAGTTTCTTCAAAATGTTCAGTGTCTTTCAAATATCTGTCAGTAAATACAAATGTTTCATCGCCAAAATCGACTAAATACGTTTTATCGGATCCTTTAGGGCAGCGTATTATAGTTTTCGCAGGTTCATCCGGTACAAATCTACCCGCGGACGGCATTGTAATGTCAACATAACGTATTCTTTGTCCAACTTGAACTGTAATACATTCTATTACAGACGAAATTCTGTTGAATGCGCGCACACATATTTCATAGATTCCCCAATCTGGGTAGTTGTAGTAATGATGATATGTTGGAAAGAAGAACTGGTCATTGTAATCATCATATGTATCCACGTAACCGTTACCTTGATCGATTTGGAAGTTTATCTTCATTGGTCCACGAACACCTTCATTCAGGTCAATGAGTAATTCAACAGGTTCATCCATATCTGTTATATTTGTGACTGAGAGAAAAATAGAACGTATAGGTACTTCAATGGAAACCAACATGTCCGATGTGTTGTAACTGATGTCATTAGAAACATTTGCTTGTACCAGATAATATCCTAATACGGAGAACGTGATTCCAAACATGAAATCGTTAGTGTGAGGAAGATGATGAATGTAGAAGATCTGGTCTTCTCCGGAACTGAAGCTTACATTTAAGAACATGTTATTGCCATGCGGGACTCGAACTGTTATATTGGTGGTCAGATTCCAAGCTCCGTCAATAACAGGCGAGAAGATCTTTGGCTTTTGAATCACATTTTGCACACTGACGATCCTCTTATCTATTTCGATATCATTATATGTGTATTTGATAAAATTGTCTTGAATTGAAAGCCATTGGGGACTTATTTCAAATTCGGATGAACTAGTTGCATTCAGGATAACATCCATGTCAAGATTTTCGACTTTGACGTTATGAAAAAAGTCTAAATCACCGGCATAGGGAGTAACAAAGCTCAGTGCACGGTCGTGGAAGTGGAATGTTGTGTCTAATTTCTGTGATATAAAATACGTGTCATTATGCATTTCTCCGTATGGATTTATACAATCGACCTGTAGTTTATAACGGCCGAAATGTTGGTAGATATGAGTTGTGTGTGCGGTCTCCACATATTCGGCAAGATTCACCATTTCAACGTCAGTTACGTTACTATCACCATATTGTAACTGACATGCACCTGTGGCATAATCCACGTTTGTGAAGTCTATATTTGCAAAACGATTTTTGTCATCGTGAAATGTTTTAAGCATTACAAAGTCGCCTTCATATCCCTCATCCCTGTCTTCAACAGTAAAATCAGTTGATCCTTCAATCATTATAATGCCTATTTCTGCTCGAACTGTGATATCATATGTACCTGCAGCCTCCCAATAATACGATACTTGTTTACCAATAATATCAGCAAAGTCACCATTGCCGAAATCCACCATGAACGGTACATCTACAATGAAGTTGGAGTTTATACGAATAATAACTGATTCAAATGGCTTTACGTAAGGTTTGTGCCCCAACCTTTCTACAGTTACAACAATCGAGTAGTCTGAATCTTGACTTTTGTCACCTGAAGCCGAGTAGAACTCCCAGTCTGTGTCCGGCGAGCATAATGTTGGGTTCTTTAGTGTAAGTGCCACTGAAGGTGCGTCAGCGCATGCGCAATTTTCGTTATGTTGGATAACTGCAATGGTCTTGGCTTGAGAAGAACAAAGTGCCCTGCAATCAAACACGGCTGATTCTACTGGCACGGGTAAAGCACTTTCAGGCATACCATATGGTCCACACCCGAGCCACAATATATCTGTGTCTAAAACATATACGATTTTAAACGTACGAGTAAATAAAATATAAGCATTCTTAATTAATATGTGATGTTATAGAATAATATAACATTCTCTTTATAATAATGGAAAACAAGTAATGTTTGTTTACGTTCGAATTATACTACATGTACATACACTTGTATATTTAGTAATTGACGCTTGTAAATATTATTTGAATCTAAGTAATTTATCGCGGTATGCGTGCACTATATTCATAAGTATAAAAAAAATACCAATGTTATTCAAAACCCACATTACTACACGACTAACTTACCGATGTCATTCAGCGGGAACGGATTTGTCCAATCATAAATAGCAAATTTAGTGATCTGAAATCTTGATTCCTCTGTTAGAGGTGTTCCATCCACATTCAAACCAACCTCGAGGCCCATGAAGGCATCGAATGCAAGTTGTTGGAAATTCCTGTTCGTGGAATCAGACACTTCATGACTTGCACCGTCCACTTTCAGTGTCAGGCCAGATGCAACATCCCAGAATGCATGTATGTTCACCCAAAGTGCAGATCGAATTCGGATATTGACGCTCCACACCATATCATCAAGGGCCACACCGAATTCATACTCGTCACCGTATCGCTAAAAGATAATTTGGCTAGTGAAAATTCAAGATAGGAGGCGGGATATTTTTTGTAATGTAATGAACTGTCTTACAATATTTCAGTCTGATTGAAATGAATCAGTACTTAGTAAATCTACCCTGTTCTGGATATGATGTTGTATAGTTTGCACCATAAGACGAAGAATAAGATACAAATGTATCAGGTTGTTCAGTCTAACATTATTTTAAAACGATTATTAAAATTGACTGATATCTCGAAATGTAGAATGTTTAGCTTGGTTTTATTGCCTGTTTCATCGGGTTTAACGCCATTTTCAACATTATTTCAGTCATATCGTGGCGGGCAGTTATCCTAACCAGCTCTCCTGGACTTCATGTAGGCCTTAACCAGTACTAACCACATTCTAGCTGTAAGCTTCAGAACTGTCAAGCTACCCCACATTATTCAGACGTGGAGAACAATTAAACATAGGATGTAATATCTTCAGTCAAACTTGTCACAGACAGTGTGAGTCACGCCCGGGGTTCGAACTCACGACCTCTCGATCAGTAGACAATAGCCCTAACCACTGAGCGAGCCGGGCGGGCTTGCTTGGTTTCATGCCGTTTAGGTTTCTTACATGGAAAATGCAAATAACGTAATTATAGTCTCCAAATCAAATGAAGTCACGGAAGCTAAAACGGACACATATCTAAGTACTAGTACCTGAAGCAAGTAGATGCCGTTTGCGTACCACATATGACCACCGGAGCTAAGGACGATTATATCCGAAGCGTCTTCGGCAACTTCCGTGAACTTGATCCAAAGGTCCACCGTGAGACCATTTGAACATCTGGACAGGTTACCGAGGCACCAGTGAGGCCATTCTCCGAGATCAGCATGAGATCCATCAAGTGTCACATTTGTTCGCACGATGTCGTACGGGTCTGAATCTGTCTCATTTTGTTCCTTGTAAAGAAACTCGAACGTGTTGCCTCCAGTAAATAACGACAAACCTAACGAACGAAAAAAGACCCATGCAACCAAACAGTACATAATTATAAACAACTACAATATAAATACAATGGAAATAAAACTGAAAGTAAATTATTACATCCATGTACATTTACGCGTACATATCCACATAGCACAAGCTTGATATCGAGTCCTGGTTACACAACGTGTCAGCAAGGATTTATATACATACATATATTGTGTGATATAATTATATGCTTATGTCAACGGTAAATATACAAAATGAGAACTGTGCAATTACTTCTAATCTTCTCCAAGAATTCATTATTTAATGCCTCGCGTTTATTTTAACATATAAAAGTACATTGAATATCGTTATTTTAAATGATTGGTAACACAATAAAAAACATTTTGAAACAGCACGAGATTGTTTGGTGAAATCTAGTTATGATAACTGTCGAACTCCAATCTGACTAATTTGCACTTAGCACTGCCAATAAAGTAATTTTGTAGGACCCTCTGTGGAAGTACCTGCTATATATACGCAAAATATCACGCACAAGCAGTCTAGCACTGCCGTATTGGGCTGCCGTCGTCAAAGTCAACGTGCGCGTTTTTCATTCTCTTCTAAAAAATGTTCGATTGCATTTTAAAAGTCCAGGCTACATGCTTTCCATTTAAGCACTCGATCTAATAATTGTTTCTGGGCAATAGTACTTGTCCTGTGCGGGTGTTCAATGTTCATGTACCCGGATCACGACTGTAACTTTATATAATTATATGTACTGTATATTACGAAATATTGTTGACGTGAAAATACATAATGCGATTCACAACCGTGTTAATCTTGGTAGGTTTTATATGTACAAATGTAAGCAATAAAATGGTTGTTTCCATACATACATTTATTTACCGTGTATTTCGGTTCAACGCCTTTTTTCAACAATTTTGTCAGTTACACCTAACCAGTTTTCCTGGACTATATTCTAACCAGTACTATAACTCACCATTCTATAACCGCTAACTTCTCCAAATATGGAGGAAAATCGACATGTCACATTTTCATGGAAGGGTACGTTTTTATAATCATCCGCGACCGGGAGTCGAATCCGGATCTCCGGGGTTATAAATCCAGCGCACTGGTCACGGTCGCGGCTTTCAATATATACATATAAATACTTCCGTGTTTCAATTGAAAAGTACAATACAAAAAAACAAAACTTACATGCCAAGCAAAATAGAGGCAAAATCCACTTTTCCATAACCATACACTATAATTTTATTATGTAAGTCACCATATAAAAAAATATCAAAAGTCAAAAGTCGCTCCCCATTGTAATAAGTCCAAATATCTATCTGACGAGAATGTCGATTGCACAATTCTGTGATGTGTGAATGCGATAAAACGACCAAAGTTCGGGCCTTGGTTTGGGAGCCATAAATACTTGATGAACGCCGGCTTTATTGTATTAATTAGCCGAAACATTGGGTACTTGGTTAGATATCGGAGAAAGGTATTCCAATCACGACTGACGATATTAAGACAGAATCTAATTACTGGATTCAATAAGAAAAGAAATGAATAATTGATTAGATCGCGTGTTGAGGGAAACATTCACGTCAAACTGAGATAATAAACGTGTTTGTTTTGTGATAAAATGTTTTCGGAAAGTTCAGCATAATTACATTGTTTTGGTTTTATTTCCAGAAAGTTACGATGTGCAATGAGGAGGCAAAAATGATGTAAATGTCACGTGTCCAATAAAACAGACGTGTAACTACGTCACTTGATTAGTGTATATGTAATTTGAACCAGACTCTGGCCTGAATTTTAAATCAGATGTGGGCCGGCCTGCCTTACTATCATTCTGAATATCGACTTAACAGGAGACATGATGGGATGTATCAATATCATATACTAGTATATATATTAGTTCCAGATATTAGCCAATTCCCGGGGCTTTATATAACATTATATATATAGATATTTAATATTGTAATTATGGCATGCATGTATACCAACGTATATCCTAATTCAGTTCCGTTACACAAACTGTACAAGGTGTGAACTAACGTATGAATTGTGTAATGGATTGTCAATCTATGACCGGCTGTGTCCACTGTATTATTAAATACCGTATTGTCGAGAAACTGGTAATAATTATTTCCTAATAAGCAAGTAAATGTATAAAATAGATACATGACCATACAAATAAATCATTTTTGGAGAGTTTGGCGCAATCATTTAGCATATCAGTAATATTTATTGATGGGATGGTAGTTAAACTGACCAGTTTTTCCTATAATTTCAGGTAGCTGTCCATAAAACTACCTGGTAATATGTACCTGCACTAATCTATCTTAAGTTGTTCTTTGACCAATCAACAGTGGACGACTGATTGCCTTAGACGTAATGCCTTTAATCAAAACATCGTAATTATGAAAAGGACATGCTCAAAACCTACACTCCTTCTATTAGCCTTAGTCCAGTAGTTAGTTAATTTATAACCTGGCATTCTGGGTTAGACTCATATAAATTTGACACAAGAATTTAACATTTTACCGTCCTGGGCAAGGAAGGTTATTTGTACTTGAGCAACATTCAATTTTCTATCAGTGCCTAATTGGTTTATCTCTTCTTTAAACAGGAGTAACAGTGTTGCTAATTAAGGCACAGAATAGATTTGAAAATACTTGCTATAATAATGTTACATTGTTAACTTTGATCTTTACAAGATGAAACCAAAGGTAAATAATGTAAGAATAATGAATCCCTAGAGAAGAGACACAGAACAAAATCATCAAAGGTTCATTTATTTATTATTTATAACTCGACCTACAATCAATGTAGACTTGGTGTTAACCTGTTTTATGTGTCATTGTTAAGTGACTGAATGTTGTGTTAGAACAAAATCAGAGTACTGAAAGTATTTAGGGAAACAAAACTTACATAGACTTGCACTGCAACTTGGCATGGGAACTAGATTAACAATAATTTGTATGGCGGATGTAGAAAAACATGTAGTGCTTTGGTCTGCATCAGAATTCATGTGTGCCGAATTACTTATACATTATATAGTACACACATATGCTGTCTGGATTTCATTAAAGGGACAATTATATAAGTCAGGATATCTATCTATTATCATTTACTATAACACTTGCTTACTTTAGACGACTTCTTGTGAAAAAAATAACATAAGCCATGGCATAAATATTCCAACAATTGAATTTGTGAATGTAGCAAAATTACATTTTCTTATCCTTGAAATGTCACCAAAATAGACTTTGGTAATTTTTTGCCTAATTTCTGTTGATGATCTTGTGAGTTAAATCCCCATTATAGATCCCAAATTCCACATAAAAAACGTGTTTTCATGTTTCAGAACATGTAACCAAGACTTGTCATCCAAGACAAAAGAACTGAGAACAAATATGTGTTTTATCCAATATTTTATTCACCAATAGAGTACTGTATAAGTTTAACAGATCATTAGTACCACCCAGCACAGTCATGAAGTATGATCACTTAGCAGTCCCTGTATCATATTACCAGACTCTAATTAGGCCAACTGTTATATGGTCAATATTATTTAAAAATATTTTTTTTACAATAGTAAGGATGATAAAAAGAATCAACCTAATAATAAAATATCACTAATCTAACATAGGACAGACAATGTTTGTAAAATATGGCAATAACTGATACTTAACTAGGCTGTTTTGTTGAAGTTTTAATTATAATATCATGTATTTCTTAACCAAATTACATTAATTAAAGAGTCCAAATATCCTGAAATTTTGTAAGATGTATCTATTGAACCAGGGTGCTATAGTATGTATGGCACATCAGTCTATCTGACAGTGGGTATACTTTATGTGAGTATTTTGTATCACAAGGGACCAGTTAACATTAAAAAATCCCTGTAATATCAAAATATTGATTCATTGAACAAATCAGGGTATAAAAATATATACATGTACATACTAAATATATCATTTTATAGAAAAGCTAACTATAGCTAACTATAGCATGTAAAATTGACAATAATTTTCAATAGACTATAAAATCTCAAATGAATACCATGGAGACTATTTATAACAGTATTAGTTTGTATGGAATGGTTATGAAGAAAAAATATTTGAATTAAGTCTAAGTCACTCATCTTAAACTGACAAGAAGACAATATAAAACATCTTGCAACAAAGCCAAGATAGCTCAGAGTATATTCTAGGCAAACATTTAACAATAGCGGTAGTAAAGTATATGGAATGTAATGTTTCACATTTTACACCGAGGCTTAAACATCCACCAATCTAACACCTTTATTTTTTCTTTACAATAAATGTGAGTACACATAAAATATACAGTGAAAAATGTTTATCATGAACTGCTATATAACATATTATCTTCTCAACACCAGTAAAATATTTCTATAGAGTGCTCAGACCAGGTACATGTATAAACATACTCTATCTAGATGTTTTACTGGTGTAGAAAAGATATATATAATATATATATATATCAGTTTTAAATCCATTTAGTCATTGAACATTGAAACAAAAAAAACAATGATCATACAGTTACATATGAAAAACATGATGCTGCTTTCAAAAAACACATATGCCCCTAGTGACAGCTGGACTTTTTCTTATTTGGACAGTCTAACAGAACGAGGCAATCACTATATGCCCCGACATCATTTGATACCAGGGGTCATCAAAAAACTTGATATGTTTATGTATCTAAAAGATTAGTTAATTTGACAGGATTAATTCATATCACAAAATTAGACCAAATATGAAAATGAATAATAAAAATACACATAAAGTTGAATAATTACTTTACACACAGAAATCATTGTATTACTAGATATTGCAGATGTATGGACAAACATAAAGGACACATACAGAAACAACTTTCCTTGGAAGAAGTGAAAAAACTGCAACATAAAGAACCAGCAGAACTAGAACTATCACTAAAGGTGATGAATACCCCCAGATGTGGCCTTGACACAGTTATTGTTACATTAGGTGATGAATACCCCCAGATGTGGCCTTGACACAGTTATTGTTACATTAGGTGATGAATACCCCCAGATGTGGCCTTGACACAGTTATTGTTACATTAGGTGATGAATACCCCCAGATGCGGCCTTGACACAGTTATTGTTACATTAGGTGATGAATACCCCCAGATGCGGCCTTGACACAGTTATTGTTACATTAGGTGATGAATACCCCCAGATGCCGCCTTGACACAGTTATTGTTACATTAGGTGATGAATACCCCCAGATGCGGCCTTGACACAGTTATTGTTACATTAGGTGATGAATACCCCCAGATGCGGCCTTGACACAGTTATTGTTACATTTTCTGTGGGAAATATAATGCATTTTCATTTTTTTAATACCTGCAAATTGTTGCTTAGAAATATCCTGAACAGTTTCTAAATATTCATTATAGAAAAAAATAACAAAAGGCCATAACACATTAAAATTTATTTGGACAAAACCTATTGTGGACATGCACAATTTGGCAAACTACTTATCACTTCTAAGAAGTTTTACTGAATTCCTGCATGTAATTGCTGAGATTTGGTTTGGACAAAATGTACCTATGGTGCAAACCAAAGGGCCATAACTCAGTGAAAATAATTCCAAACAAAACCTGGTTATTGCATGCACAACTTGGCTTACTTTTTATAACTTCTGTGAAGTTTCATTGAATTCCTATGAGTAGTTACTGAGATATTGTATATACACTGTATAAGAAACAACAAAGGGCCATAACTCAGTGAAAATTTAACCAACTAAGACAAGTTTAATGCATGCACAACAAGGCTAACTACTTATCACTTCTGTGAAGTTTTATTGAATTCCTGTCGGTAGTTAATGAGAAATAGTCCGAACAAAATTTGCCTATTGTGTATATTGTATAAAAACAACAAAGGGCTATAACTCAGTATTTAAGCATGCACAACTTGGGTAACTACTTATCACTTCTGTGAAGTTTCATTGAAATCCTGTGAGTAGTTGCTGAGAAATTCTCCAGACAAATTGTGTCTACAGACGCACGGACAAACCGACCGGCCGACCGACCGTCAAGCGTGAATCCAATATAGCCCCCATATATTTCATATCTGGGGGTATAATAAACAATGTATAAACAATGTATTCTCAGTGACTAAACAATGTAAACAAATGCATCAAGAAAGAGTTTCACAAAATGACATTCCTTTCTAATTGAAATCAGAGCTGAACTGACTTAATAGACGATGATAATTGATTGTAAATAAAACAGGTAAGTATGACTGTATTACTACAGGTCAAGCTTCACATATTTAACACTACAACATGATTGATATTGAGAATGACAAATTGGGGGTTTAGCCATTTTTCTAGTTAGGCATCATGTTCCATCAACTGGTGCACTCACTACAAAGCAATATGGAACCAGAAGTCGGCCTTCAGTTCCAACAAATAGCATTCCAGACTAGAGACTGATTGTTTTGGTCAAAAAGTAAAAAAGTATGTCTACAAAAATTGTCCTGAGAAAAATAAACCAATGTCCACAGTTGTGTTCCTGATTCTAGAAGATAAAGCTTTAAAACAATAAGTGTAATATTATATAATGTGACTGTCAGAATGCTTGTCTGGCATTGCCTCTAATTTTGACAGAAATATATATAACAGTAAATAAATGAAGCCTCCAGTAACATGATATGTATTAGGAATACAAGCAGATCTAATGCTTTAGGTAGGGATATATACACTGACAAATATATATCAAGGTGAGAACTCTTGTCATGTACTGATATATTAAAGATATGAGAGAGTTAGAGATCTCAGCATGTTTTCTGTCGTTGTCATCTTCTTCTGCACCTACAACCATTACTCATAAAGTATGAAATGGCTCCAATAATTAAAAGAATAACATATCCTAGCAACATTGTGTATCGTCTTGGTAACCATAACACAGTAAATTGTATACTTCCATCAGTACCTGGAATAGACATTCACATCATTAATATCATTACAGATATCATCTCATTTCAAACGACCATTCAAACTTATATTTGTACAGAATTTCAGTATTTCCTGTATACATTTGTATATTTGAACTTGATAAAGAGTACTCAATTCTACGACCAATTAATTAGGTCCAAAAGACGGTGGTATTATAGACGTTTTACTGTGAATTACAAATACAGGCATTAAGGCCAGTATCAATTACAAAGTTAATCTACATTTATAAATTTGACTGAAGATATAAGGATAAAACATAGTTCAGAAATATATAATAAGTACATTAATTCAAACACTAGGTTACAAAGATAAAAACAGTAACCTAACATAACCTAATATAACAGATACAATACACCTCTTATAGAGTAAGACCATGTCTAAAACATAGACACACAATAACCGACACCAAATTAAACTGTAACACTATTTTTCAACAAAAAATGTTGATACCTTTGATAATTTTACATTTCATTGACATAAATCAATAATAATAATGATTTATATTTATAGTAAAACCTGTGTTAGTGGCCATCTCCGAATAAAGACCATACTTTTATAAACCGTCATTAATATTAAAGAACAAAATGACCTCCACATAAAGGTCACCTATCAATAAAGGTCACAATATGTCTTAGATGGCCCTTGTTCACAAGTTTGACTGTACATCCTATGTATCTTAATAATACCAGGTAACTATAACCTCTGTCAATGCAAGTATGTCGTATATAAATACCGTTCACATGTTAATGTAATGGGCTGGAGGCCTTTTGTTCAATAAACTTAACTATAAAGATTTATTAAAACATACTTTGGTAGGTATAAAATTGTTCAATAAACATTCTTGTGGAAAAACAATTTCCACTAATGATACATACCTATAATAACTACAGTGTATCCAATATTTACTTCACCCATTCTATAACTACAGGTTGGGGCTGCAATCTCCATCATAGAATATTCATCTTTTAAATCCAGGGACAGATAGGAGTTTATATGTGTAAGATCCTGTCTGTTTACTGTCCAACTAAATTCATCATCCTTCAGACAATCAGGACAGGTAAAAACTTGAGCCTGAAAGTAAGTAGGTACATCTACAGGCACAAATTAGACTCTGAGAGTTTCAATAAATATGAGATAAACAACAGCATCACAAGTGGTTCCAAAGCTCGACTGTTCATCACCTCAGTGAGATCTATCCACCTATGAAGTTTCATGTTGCTACCTCTTATAGTTTCTGAGTTATGTGTTACATTCATTCAAGGTTTTGCACCGACACAGACGACACAGTGATCACAAAAGCTCAACCTTTTCCTCAAAAGCGGCTGAGGTAAAAAATGAGTGAGAAATCCTTAAATACTGCAGAACTTGTATTGTTCGCAGATACAGCTGAACACAAAACTTTGAAAGTTCAAATGTTCAATCTGTGATGAAAGATTTTGTTTTCAAAACTCTCAAGCTAAAAATTATATATTCAACTACCACACAATAATTTCTAAATTATCTTCTCCTCAAGGAAGGTTCCGAGGTCAAAGTTTGATAGAACCTTGATAAAGTTCAACAACAGGTCTGTTCTTTTATAGCTGAACTAAACTGAACTAGAAACGAACGCACCTGCTGGAAATTATGTCAAAAAGGGGCCATAACTCATGTGAAATATTTTTGGATTTTAATGGAAATCAAACTTGATCTGTGTTTTATTATTGTACACCTTTATATAAAATATGAAACCAATCCATGAAATATTTCTCGAGTAATCGCTCGGAAACCAAAATTTGAACGGACAGACGCACAGACGAACAGGGGTAACACTTTTATGCTCTTCCGCCATAAGCATTAGAATGATACAAGATGAACTATACATTACCTTATGCCAGTGAGCAGAAAATATCAGTTTGGGTTTTATTCTTTTGGTGATCTGCAAGAAACAGTTTATAATCATATTAGCACCATCAAAAATGTCAAACAAATTATATCATAACATGAAATACCCTACATTGGTCAAAACACATTAATGCTGGAATATACAGTATGTAATTGTACAATAATGAATTATAAATTAAACAAATAACCTGTACTGTGCAACATGACTAACAGTATAAATACAGTACAATCTCTTCAGGGCGGCCCTCTCAACATGACTAACAGTATAGATACAGTACAACCCCTCTAGACGGTCCTTTCAACATGACTAACAGTATAAATACAGTACAACCTCTCTAGGGCAGCTCTCTCTTAATTCTGCCCCTCTTAGTCATATCCTCCCTTCAACAACAGCATGATTTTTCTCTACTGCACGATTTAACTTTCAATTTATCCTCTCAAGAGCAACAACCTCTCAAGAACAACATGATTTTGCTACTCCCAAAGGAAGTTGCTTTATAGAGGTTGTACTGTATACAAATGACATCCTGGCAACTACATGAAAAACAAACAATCTTAAAGTCACTTAAATCATTAATGAAAAAGGACACAATTTACAATCATTTTTATTACCCCTCACTTTTTCGTAATGTTAATATCCCATAGACAAACAGGTAACATTTTTACTGTTACATTCATGGTACCACGTGACTGAACATTGTTTTACTGTCACTGGGTGATAGTAAATTTTTAACAGTATTTTTTTACAGTCACAGGGTAATAGTAAATTTCAAACAGTATTTTTTTACTGTCACCGGGTAAAGTATTTTTTTACAGTATTTTTTACTGTCACATAGGTGATAGTAAATTTTTAAAGTATCTTCCTGAAAAAAGTTTGGGGTAATAAAATAAATAACACATAGCTTTGTGTGTAACAGTAAAAATGTCAGCCCTCGGAAAGTACTGTTACACACAAAGCTATGTGTTATTTATATAATAATAATGCAAGGGAGACAATCCAATAACTACATGATGGTTTAAAAAAAGTTTAAATCACTACATATTACACTATCTTAATGAAGTAGGTAAAGCAATGTCATTCATTCTCATAGAAATAACTACAGTAAAACTCTGATTATTCGAATTCCTAGGGTCGAAAAAACTCATATAATCCATGGTTTGGAATAATCCATTTCAGTAATGAAATATATAGAGATGTAATCAAGATGTAATGTGGATAATACCAGGTATTCGGATAATCGATTGTCGAATTATCAAGGTTAACTGGTTTACTGTATATTATATTGCTAAAAGATTCACAGAACTTTCTTTTATTGTGATATACAGGGTCTGCTGTGTAAGAAGGCAGAATTTATGCACCTTATATAACCATAATAGAACACTATATATATTTCTTGATTTGAAAAAAAAATGAAAGTAACAAATAGTGAACTTACTTGCTAACTTAAATAATATCTATAAATGTGGAAAGAAGATTAATCCATGAAGACAAATTTCCTGACACCACCCAGTACAAAATTTCTAAATATTTTGTGTAATCCCAGGACACACATGTGGAATAAATATTGTGCAAGAATTCATCAATTAACTTTCTCTACAAAAATTGGATCATGTACAGTCAAACCTGTGTTAGCAGTCACCTCAGAATAAAGGCCATTCTTTTAAAAACTGCCATAGATTATTAAGAACATAAAGACCTCTGATTAAAGGCCATCTGTCAATAAAAGTCCCATTTTGTCTTTCTCAGGGGTGGCCTTTGTTCACAGGTTTGACTGTATAAAAATGAATAAGTATCATAAAATTACTACAGTAAAACCTGTCTTAAGCGACCACTCAAGGGAGAATGAAAATGTGGTCTCTGAAGACAGATGGTCGTTGAACTAAGGATTGGAGTTACATACTGGGATATAAAAAATATTGCAGAATTTTGAACATTTAATTATGAAGTTAAAAGATTCATAAAATGACAAATGTAACAGTGACAAAATTAGCATTTTAAAAACAGCACTTTGTGCATAAAAGTATTAAATATTTATAAAACATAAAAATGATTCATAAAACATGATTTTTAAAATGTTAAGATATAGTTCAGATAAAACAATCACTGTTTAAAAGATGGCTAATTAAACCTGAGATTTTGGTCTGTTTTTGATCAATTGAAATGGAAATTAACTGTTTTTCAATGTAAGCTAGATGTTGAATTATAATAGAGTTTCCTTTTGATATTAATGACAAAGATCTGAGTTTGTTCAAGCAGGCATTAGCATCAGCACAAGTTACTACTGGATGTCCACACAAAATCCTCAATATACCCTAACTTTCGTTTGCGAATTGACTGAATTTGAGTCTTTCCTACGCCCAGTTCATCAACTAATTTTCGACATGAAACTCCTTTATCTAATTTGTTTATCACATCCGTCCGTTCTTCTAAAGTTAAAGTTTTCAGTATTGCTGACATTTTCTTTGTTCGTGTGACACAAACAATCATACACTACACGACAGGTAAAGTGAGAATGATCTGGCTGACTGATTGTTTATTGATATACTACCCACAGTGGTCGCTTAGCAACTAAATTATCACTGAATATTAAAGGTCGTTAACCGCGTAAGACAGGTGGTCACCTAGCTAAGTTAAATTAACGTTTAAAAACTCTCGGGAGGAATTTAGAGCGGTCGCACAAGACAGGAGGTCGCTCATAAAAGGTGGTCGGAAGGACAGGTTTTACTGTAATTACACGAAGACAATTAAATTAAGGCAAAATTTGTAACATATGTTTAAACAGACAAACAAAAGAAATAAACATCTTACGGGATATGAAAAATGTTTTGGTCCCAACATCACAGTCTGATGGTTAACAAGAACTGTATATTGTGATGTACGTTTGTGCTTAAGTTTCTCCGCATTCTCGACTTTATCTTCGGTCAAGGCATATGTTAGAAGATCAAGCTAGAAACAAGGAGACAAAAGTAGAACATGCAAGAAAGTGTCATTTTATTTCTGTTACATTCTGTATATCACATACAGTGAATGCTTCCTGGGATAGGAACCAGTACATACTGTATATCACATATAGTGAATGCTTCCTGGGATGGGAACCAGTGCATACTGTATATCACATATAGTGAATGCTTCCTGGGATGGGAACCAGTGCATACTGTATATCACATATAGTGAATGCTTCCTGGGATGGGAACCAGTGCATACTGTATATCACATATAGTGAATGCTTCCTGGGATAGGAACCAGTATGAAAAACAAGGCCATCCTTAATTAGTTTGTTAGCAGTATTGCTACCTACCGGTACTCACCAAAAAGGCCCAACTCAACCTCCCTGGTAAAAACATTATAGCACCTGGGGAGTCTTTTAATGTGATAAAATTTAATCTCTTCCAGGATTTGAACAAAGGATCTCAAGATCAGAGATTTCATGCTTAATTAAAGATTCCTTTCTTAACTCCTCTGATCATGCATCAACATGTACAAAAACTGGTGCTTCAAACTAAATCTTCCATGCTAATAATATAAATTATTACTTTGTGCATCCCTATAATGAACAGTCATTGCAGAACAAAACAGCATAAAAAACACTCCCATGAGTATAATGTAACCAAATAATATGAACTGTAAGTGGCTAATAGAAATAACAAATAACAACATGATTATCATATATCTGTAAAGTGGAATCAATGGAGGAAAACATGCAAATACATAGAACACTACAAACCTTGACATAATCAATGAAGCTATACTTCACAAGTTCTGTAATGTTACCAAAATGATTCTCATATCTTTGGAGTTTTCTGGTTGAAACAAAATCTTTATTTTCACCACCAACATCATTATCGCCCGGAATGAAAACTGTCTGATAAAGAATTATAAATAAAATAAATTTTCTTCATAGTATAGATCAACTAAGTAAAGTCAGTACAGTTTACAACATCATTTTAGCATTTATTTATTTATCTATTGTTTAACGGCCCAATCAACAGCTATGGTCATTTCAGAGCTGCCCATGAGAGAGGGAAGATAAGGTACAGGAGAACTGGGCATTTTTATCCCTACCGTAAAACTAGGTACACACCTTGTCCTTTCTCCTGTGATTTTCAAGACACAATACTTGGCTCGGTAGCAGTCTACACGAAAAAAACTTTAAGCGCTAGACATTCAGACCAGTGAAAATGCAAACATTACAGGACCAAGTGAACTTTTAGAGTACACACATAATTTTATATAATTTGGCTAAAAAACATATTTTTCAAGAGTGATAATAGTATTGCATTTCTTGTTCTGAAACATGGCAAAATTATCACTGAAAAATTTACTGAATCATCGGAGCACTGCCATTTACAAATTTACTGGACGGATGGCCATTTTGGTGGACTCGGCTAAATTCGAAGACTGCTCGGTAGTTAGGATGAGGACAATGAATAAGCGTCCTTGACATATTGGAAAGGTGGAACATTCGAGCACCTATCTAATCAGTTTAATACATCATGACATTAGTACTGGTACAAAAAATGCAAAAAAAGCAATAGCTTCATAGAATATGAATTACAAATACGTATGTTATAGTTACTTTGGCATATTTAATTTCCTGGAATGTAGTTTTGAACCTTCGTAAAGTTTGAGTGTATTCTTGTGTTGAAGCTTTGCTACCTTCATCAAATAAATCTCCTAGAAATAAGACAACGTCAGGTTGACTGTATGCGTAAACTCGTGAAAATGTTTTCCTGATGTACCTAAAAGGAAAACATATGATTTGTGATAAAATGCCACTGCCACTAAAATTTGACAGCAGATTAGACTAACTTTTTTAGAACTTTTAGGCTGAATTTACATTTTCTATACAAACTTTGCACTTGCAGAAACAAACATAATGTCGAAACAACATCAGTCAGTACTTTTAAAAAATTACCTGTCTATGTCCCATCTTGCAAGGGTTCCAACTGGGAATATTGGTTCATCTTGATATCCCTGAAGTTGAGGATCAGCAACAAGCAGCAATACCTGATATTGCCCATTATTTCTGAAGCAAAAAAGTAATTATGAACAAAAATCTAGTTTATTAAAGATGAAAGGAACCTTAAGGCAATTCCTTGAGCATAAAATATTTCCTCATTTCTTTGCCACTAACAGTAAATAAACACTAACAGCACTGCCATCTTTGTGAATTCACAGCTAATTTTTTAGTAGCCATCGCCTTCCTATCAGAAGTTCAATGATGTAATCTTCTACATGAAATTTCATGTTATTAATTTCAATTCTGAGTTTAAAGCACTTTTCTATCATTTTAGAAATAAGCTCATCAACAACAACCAGTACTGAAGAATTTCAAGTTTAATTCAATAAAATATGTCCGATGCACCAATCAATCTAATCAAGTTATACATTGCATGCTAGGTCACTAATACAAAATCAAGAAGAAATTACCTGTTTATTTCTGGAAACTGAGGCCATCTATAACTTTGTATTTGATAAACTAAATATTCATTGATAAATAATACGATGACAGAAAGACAGGCAAACGTTTTCAACCAATTTATAGTTGATGTATTGAACTTCATGGCTTTAATATGAACAACTCTTCAGTCTCGAGAGTTGTACGACATGTGTTGTACGTAATTATTGTATTTTGTGAAACATTTGTCACGTTATCATTCCTTAAAAAAGTCTCAATCACGATTTTAAAATTCGGTAAAGTCTCATACACAATTTTTTACAAATGGCGTTTTTTAAAAAAGGGAAGCAACTTTATATGTGCAGGACATTTTATGGTACTAAATTCCATTGTACGTAACGTGTGACATAACGGCTCTAACGCGATTGAAATTTGCGTAATTTATTGGTGAATGAATTATTTTGAGAACATTTCATCATGAATTTTTACAAGCAGTTTTTTATAGAACTATAATTGACATTGTTTGCATTACAGATAACTTATTCAAACCGATAAACCATATACTGTCTGAGGCGTGTCCAAGCATATGCACATACGCACGTGCGTACAACGGGTTGGACAAATCGAAAATCTAAAAACGCAAAAAATGCAAAAATAATCGATGCATTATCCGGGTTAGGGTTGTGGAAATTGACAAGATTTAAAGAGATTTTATGATTCACGTTTGAAGATAACAATTTATGTATTGTAGAAAGTTTTCTCCGTATTCAATATTTTTTCTTCATTCATTTGTCCAGGGATGCTATATTGTAATATATAGCATCCCTGATTTGTCGAAACTTTTAAAGGGGCATGCCCTGGAACTGAAGCGTCTCGAATATAAATCATATTGGTATCTTTTGAATGCCTAAATCAATTAATGAAAGTCCTGTAAAATATTTACGAAATATCCCGCTAGTTGACTCAAAATACACATTTCAAGATTTATCAAATCTGCCGATTACGCCTTAGAAAATATTCGTCATTTTCATAACTCGACCCTTTCGGGATCTGTCAAAAGCGGAAAAATGTCAACAAACTGTGAAATAATAAGTTTTGCTCATGTCATGTTCATTGTTTGCGACATAAAGCTTATCTATCGATCAATTATAGGTAAATATCATTGTTTTACTGCTTGAAAGGCAGCGCGCACGCTAAGTTAAATTCTCAGACGAATCGGAAATATCGTTGTCGTCAATAAAAGGCTGTAAGCCTTTTATTTAAACCGGCATATAAATACCCACGTGCGCGTTATAGGGCCATTTTTGAAGGCACATTCTTCTTTGACTTTTCGGTAATAATTATTTAAGTGATAAACGCATTTTTGGTGTATAAAACCCAAGACACAGCAGTTCCAGGGCATGCCCCTTTAAACTGATTATTGAAAAAAAAACAAAAAAACTCCAGAATGCATCTTCGGCGTTCTTAGAATAAAAAATATTTCGATCTTGGCTCCGGACCCCCTTCTAATGATGCGTAACCCGGAATTTCCCTCAGGCACGCCCCTGACTGTGCATCAGCAAACAAGTCTGACATGTTATACTTATAAAAAAACAACAATGGTTACATCAAAACATGGGGTATATTATAGCATTCCACATCTAAACAAACCAGCAATTGTTTCATTTTTATTTTTTATCTGTAAAACAGGACTAAATACGACTGTATCAAAGACCTATACTAAACATGTATATTATAGTTATATGACTGTATTTAAGACCTATACTATACATATATATTATAGGTATATGATTGTATTTAAGACATACACTATACATGTATATTATAGGTATATGATTGTATTTAAGACCTACGCTATACATGTATATTATAGGTATATGACTGTATTTAAGACATACACTATACATGTATATTATAGGTATATGATTGTATTTAAGACATACACTATACATGTATATTATAGGTATATGATTGTATTCAAGACATACACTATACATGTATATTATAGGTATATGACTGTATTTAAGACATACACTATACATGTATATTATAGGTATATGACTGTATTTAAGACATACACTATACATGTATATTATAGGTATATGACTGTATTTGAGACGTATACACTATACATGTATATTATAGGTATGTGATTGTATTTAAGACATACACTATACATGTTTAAATCATTCCTGTGACGTCATCCTTTTGTTCTCACTGTCCAATATTTTTACGGATGGACAACTCTCAATGGGCATCCGTCCGTTATTTTTGTAATATTGGAGTGTAGTCGACATATTGGACTGCTACTCAAATTTGGACACTGAGAACCTGAAATGTTATCCAGGTAACAACAATAGGCCCAAAAAACGTAATCCGAGCCTCGTTCATAGACCGCTGTGTATATATATCGGTCTATGAACGAGGCTCGGGTAATAATTTTTGGGGCCTACTGTTACTTTATGGATAAAATTCAAGGTCCCGGTGCTGAAAACGACGCATGCGTAAGATTTTCGAATGCTTTAATGATTCGAAAATAAATTTATCTCCTTATCCAAGTCTTGTTTTAATTAAGATTTTAACGAAAATGAAGCAGTACTGTATTACTCGTATTTACTAATTGGCTGTAATATCAACAGCCCGATTAGCTCAGTTGGTAGAGCATCTCACATGCTAGAAGGAGGACGCGGGTTCGAACACCGCATCATGTACATTATTTTCCTCCAATTACAAATATTAAATATATTAAGAAACATAGCATCAATTGAGTAAATTTTATAACATTCAATATACACACATTTTTCAATACAATCCATACCTTGAAATTTAAGCATTTGATATTACAAATCAAATCAAACAAAGTATTACACGGAAATCCCACATTATTCACACAATCTTCCACATTGCACTGTTTTACAAACCATTTAGAATTTTAAATGAAAGGCCATCCCAATGGTCTGAATCGGTGCAAACAGGTTTTGATTAAAATGTACATTCCTCGTGCTACCCGAGCAGTGTGATTGAAAGGGTGTTGATTTAAAGGTATCCGTCGTGTAGGCTTTTAAACAGTTAAATTCACACGCAATTTTATCTACTTATGCAAAAAAATGAATCCCAACTACTTGTTCAAAGCCAATAACCTTCTTTAATGACTTTTAGTGAGCAATTTCGTTTTAGTGTAGCCAAGGACTTATATACATGTATATTTATGTATGTATATAAGTCCTTGGTGTAGCATAAAAAATAGGAAGCAAAATCAATATGAATGACTTGATTTTGATTAGGAAATAGAATGAGTAATTCGACGAGGCACCTTTAAAAATTATAAATTGTCACGGTCAATGAATTGTGTAAATCCTTTCGAAATGATTTAAGTTACATATAAACCTCAAACTGTCCATTATGTAAAATATTGGAGTGTCTTCGGCGCTACGCGTCTCAAACACTCCAATATTTTACATAATGGACAGTTTTCGGCTTATATCTATCACATATTATAGGTATATGATTGTATTTAAGACCTATATATACTATACATGTGCATTATAGGTATATGATTGTATTTAAGACATACACTATACATGTATATTATAGGTATATGATTGTATTTAAGACCTATGCTGTACATAGTACATATACATTATAAGTATATAGGTCTAGGTAGAGATAATAATTTCAGTCATAAGTTTATTTTTCTATTTTTATTTATTCAAAACTTGTACCGTATAATTATCAGATACATGTAGTTTATGTACCTGGTATTATATACGTACATACCTGTAAAACACTTCATCTCTTAAAAAGTAGTATCACAGAAATTCATGTGTATTGCAAATAAGGATCGCCACAGTTGTCAATGCAGATAATGTCGCTGGGCTAACCGGGCCGCTTCATTTTGTCGAATACTTACTAAATGATTGAAATTATATTTTCCCCAGTTATTGACAATTCCAATATATGTATTAGATCGACTGACTGATCAATGATGATGTATTTTATATGCTAGAAAACGTCACGTGGTAGATTGCTAGTATTCTAGACAGTACCGTTATTAAACTACACAGGACTGGTGTGTCTTGAGAGCAGTTCGCTGTCGCATCAAAATTAATGACTTGATTTTTGTTGCCAATTTAAATTCATATTTACAATGAATGTCACAATTTTATTATTAATGTCACATCATTTCACATTCACGAAAAATATTCACAAAATAAATTAGTATTTTTTTCACACTTCAGTTATTGATACGTGAAGTTAAATGGTTGACCATGTCCTTGCGGATTCATTAATTTTTTTTTAAAGCTGTGTATCATATCTTTGCATAAGAACAATTTTAACTATACAGTTCACTGAACTGTGTCTGGATTACCAATGTACCAAAATACCCACATTGTGGTGCATAATTGTTTTTTAAATGAGTTATTTAAAGTGAAATGATTTCAGTAAAGAAAAGTAAGTCGTGTGAAATTGGATGGGCTTCGCTACATGTCTTACTATAGATTGAGTTCATCGCAAAAACTTGGATTAACAAGCGACATGCTGATATCACTTTCAATTCATGTGACAGCCGACATTAATGTCATCCGTACTGCAAAGAACTCAATTCGTAAGTATTTCTTACAATCAATCAAGAAATTATTAAAGTTTGATTTTCAATGTTAAAACATACATAATTCGGTAACATATTCATGATCGGTTGATGGATTCAGTGACTCTATATTACAATAATAAATTAAGAGTCCCTGATTGGTTATACGTGTAAGCTAATAGTTATAACCATTACATTAACTACTAAATATAATTAGTTTATAATTAAAGTAACAAGTTGTTTGTGTAGTTCAATGTGTCCCTTCATATCCCTTGTTCTTCATATCGGTATGGTCCTATATGCACTCTGTGGATTTTGAGTGGGGGATTTGGTGTTTGTGTGTGTGTGTGTGGGGGGAGGGTTGGAGTTGGCTATTTTAGAGATGGTGGGTCGTTTTTGTATGTGTTTTATTTCGAGGTATCCTTTCCTTATCTATGTCTGTTGAAGAGAAATCTAACTTAGTGGTGTTAAATATATATTAATGGTATTGGAGATTGACATACAAAAGCAATTATAGAACGATAATATAGTACGCTATGTTTAATTTAAAAATAACCTGTCGAATACGAATATACTACTGATTAAAACTAAATAGACTTATTTATAATTTATCTTAATGTATTATAATAAATGACAGATTACTTATCATATCTACATATTAACTTACTTAGATTGTTTGTAATAAAATCTAACAGAAACGTCTCTTTAAATGTGATGGATGGAACGTTTTACTTGTAAGATTCCAAACAAGGTTGAGATATTACAAAGGTGGCATTTTAATCATTATAAAACATGATATGTTTAACTGATGCCTTTGTTTCCGTCAGGATATTGTATATGACATGAGCATTGTTTGTTAATTAAAGCTTTTTATGTGCTTTGTTTAAATAGATCTTGACATTCGTGCATTTAGGATTTTTGTTAAAAAACCGAATTACTAACATACTATAGGACTTGAACGTTTGAAGTCCTCGTAACTCATCGTACAGTATAGTTTGAATTCTTTCGTTACATGATATTACTCAAGTAGAACTGGGTAAGGTGGGAATTTTCATTTAATTCTCAACGAAGCGTTTGCTATTGAAATCAGATTTAAAAAGATGTTAAGTCAATGTTTGTCTACGCATTTTTTTTGTTAATTTATGTAGAACAAGTAACAGTGGGGTTATCTTCAGAATCTAATTTCATATTTTATACCTATTATACAGCAACAAAATAAGACATTTAGTTCTAATTGAAATAAACTTTTCAAAAAGGAAATTTTATATTCAGGATCTATGTAATATAATATACCTCATCGTCACGTGATATATTCATGTTGGGCACAATCTCGTTTTGGGCGCATTGAAAGTTTTATCATATTATTAGTTGAATTCTATATTCTCCAGCAAAATGTGGCGTTGGCGTGTACGTTATGATGGGCACCAAGGACACGATAATGGAGGATTTTTCACTTTACATCGACAAACAGAGGATGAGGACATAAACAGACGACATTCTCAGATGCAAATGATGCCGTGGTCTGACCAATTTCGTCCTGCTTATAATAGCGTCTACATCCCGAATGAAGAACAGGAGGATGATGAATTCGTTGTTGTGGATGAGGTCGGAGGCTATGACCCTCAATCGTGGGTCAAGGTCGGTGATTCTTCTAGAAATTCAACATCAAAAACAATAGCTTTACCAGGGACACTTCCGAAGTTTTATCCTAACTTCTGGCAGCATCTTGCTTCGTTCAAAAATGAAAATTCAGTTAAAGTCAAGGCTCAAGCTCGCGACTATATTTCAGAAAACAGTGATGGTACAAAAGAAACGGGCGGTATTGATATATACGGGAACCACGGGCCAATGTTTATGGCTATCTTTGTTCGAGTACTGCTAATTGCACACAACATTATGACAGTTTGGCGCGTCACGGAAGCCTATGAAAACAACATGTACTGGTTGCTGGTTTTAGCCAATTTCTTCCTGATCTTCGAGGGACAGATTGTTGTAGTAAAACGTCATGGGATGGATTATTCCTGGTGAGTGCACGATTCTTGATTGTATCTTTATTAGTACACGCTCTACACGTTAAAAAGCTGAAACTTACATCAAACCTAATTATAGTAGGCAGACATTAACATAATATTTGTTCAACACTTTTAATATTTATATCAATAAGTAATAAGAAATCTTTAAAAAGATATTATAACATATGCATAATGTAGTTTGGAATAACTGAATACCTTTTTAATATATTGTGGACGAAACATACAATTAGGCTGGATTAATATAATTGTGACCAACTGTGTTACTATTATGTTTCTTTCGAATATATCCAGTTGCTTTTCATCAACAATAAATTAAGATGCCATGAAAATGAAAACCGACATGCATCAAACAACATGCGCTTTTGACGAATTATTCATGTTTTTACAAATCTATTAAACATGTCCCATAATGGATTGCATGGCTGAATGTTCAGTCAATTATGCTAAGATATATTACATTTTTTCAAAGAATGAATAGCAAACAATTACAGAGTATTTCCCATTGTAATGCAATCTGATAAAAGTTGCCTTGCTCTCGACATGGCCTTTGTATCTCGCTGTTTCTTCTATTCAGTATTTTATACATTGATATTTTATTACCCACGCACCGTAAGCACAACAAAGTACTTTCACTATTTATTTTTTTATATCTTGTAACTTTAGGTGGTGCCCATGTTTTTTGTTTTACCTTGCATCCACGATCCCAGCAATATGGCTTCTACAGATTGACCAGTATGAACGATTTGTGGGGTCACAGACAGTACCGTCATTGGTTGTACCATTAGCAATGACGTCAACAATATCTTCTACTTCTGTATCTCAAACTGTTTGTTTAAATGTTACCAACTGTAACACGTCATCAACACCAACTGAAACAACAGAATTAGTAACAACAACACTAGCATCAGATGGTGCTGAGGTAACTTCTATCTAATACTATATATATGATTTTAACCTACGTAAATGATCAAATATTATTTATAATAACATTTTGTAAGTGGTGTTCAGGTAAATAAGGTACATGTATACGTCTTTTTTCAACAGTAGTTAAGAATTTTTTTTTAGTTTATCCTACCAGATTTATATCATGTTTACAAGCAAAATATTTAGTCTTTTCTTCCTTGAACTACTTTGAATGAATGGTGGAACGTGAAAAGCTCCTATTCTTATAAGTTTCATTCCTTGTGCTATCTGATCAAATATTTATCTATGCTCTGTTGCAGGCACCTATTGGTACCCTAAATAACGATGTTTGGGTCATCATAGTAGAAGAATCACTTGTATATTTACTAGTACTCAGTCGCTGGTTGTTACCACGTGGTAGTGTATCACGTGACTTCCTGTCTGATCTTCTTCTTGAATTCCTCGCCATAGCTTCCGACATTATGGAACTTCTTGCCGTATTTGACGAGGATCGGGTTCGTGGTAACCTGCAGTTAACATACGTGATTTTAGCCGTCTGGTCTGCGAGTTTTATACAGTTCATACCGATACTGGTGCAGAAAAGACGCTACCGTCGCGTGCGAAACCCACGTGTAAAGAGAATATCACGTGTCTGTGGTGAACATTTTGTGGAAATTGTGGTCACGTGCATGAGTATCTTCCTGCAAGATTTACCGTTCCTGGTGGTTCGACTTTATATCATGATTGCTGTCGAACTTATCACTTACAGTTTGATATTTTTCGTTCTGAAGAACATTGTGACATTAATGTTGTTGTTCTATCGGCTAGGTACATTGTGTTATAGGACACCTGCTTGTAGACGTTCTGGCTCAGACCAGGTCAAAAGTCCGGATAGTTTGTACTAAATTACCGTAGTCTATATCGGTTAAGATACAATGAATCTATTTATGAATGATATAATGCGCATTTGACAGTTTAGACGCTAAACGATTTGTGTTTTTATGTATGAAAACCAAGATTCATTGTGTATATGTTTTATACAAAGCTATGTATAGAGTTTGTATTATTCATTGTAAACTTGTAGTTTTTATACATACATGTATTCATATGATAGCCAGATTATTTAGTTCAAGGAGGATTCTATAATTCTGTGTTTCAAACAATTCTCGCATTTCCTAATTACTCCAGTAATTCATAAATAATTAAAACACACACGTGTATATGTACTCACACACATATATAAACTTATCATTGCATTGTGTTTAGCTTGTTTTTATGGTTAGATATTCAAATATGTAAAATAAAATAAATACAAATGTAAAGTAAATATTGTAATGCGTTATGTGCCATTGATTTTGAAACATTGCATTGTAGTGTATTTTTAAAAAAAAATACATTAAATGTTTTGCATTAAAGTATTATAATATACATGTATGAAAAAATAACCTGTCTAAGCCGTTATTACTTGCAAATGTCGACCCCTTCCTCATGACCTCCTCCCCTTGACCTACCCTCACAAAGGCCTCCGTCCCAAGGTACCCCCTTCCCAGAGTCGCCCTCTCCCTGTCCCCAAGATAGACCCTTTCCACAGGGACCTCCTCCCCAGGGACCCGGCCCTCTCCCTGGGACCACTCCAAGACCCTCCCCATGACCCTCCCGGGGACACCATACCCTAGGGGACATCATCCCTAGAGAACCAACCCCCACTTCAGGGAAGCCTCCCGACCAGAACCCTTTCCCAGGATACTCCGCGGGCATCTTAAATTATGTGGACTGTCTGTCTGCTCTATTGTTAACTTACAGATGCGTGACAAAAATGCAACTTATATTGACGGAAAAAAAAACAGAAATCTTCGGGATTTTACGCAACAAATTTGAAACATTCTCCTCGGATATTAAAAGTGCACCACCGGTCAAAATAATATGAATATTAATTAATCTGAATGCATTTATAAGTAAAATATGAGCGATAATTCAAAGTTGCGAACAGACAGCTAGTAATCTAAAAGTATATGCCATCAGACAATAATTATGAAGGTGATGCCAACAGACAATAATTAGGAAGGAGATGATACAAATTAATATGATAATTATAAAGAAGTAACCAACAGACAATAATTATAAAGGGGATATCAATAGTAAATAAATATTAATTAGCCTTATAGGAGGAGACAGACAAGGAAGCTTTGCATGACCGTGCGACCACATACACGCATCATACGGTTTTCCTTCCCTCAACACCGAGGGAAGAAAGAAAAATAGACGCAATTCGTCTGATTATGACGTACGGCATGTAAAGGCCATTCATTATCCATTTTAATAAAATATCCACTTTCGCATTGTAATGTACAATTAATTAATATATTGGAGATTGGTAATATTTGAAATGTCAATTAAAGTAATATTAATGAATATTTGCAACATTAGGTCTTGTTATACCTCTATACGTATAGTCAATACGTGTAACCCCGGAGCATATATATCCAAGTACTTTATACAATTCCTAGTCTTTCGATCAATTATATGAAGGCGTTTATTCACACCTCACTTCGGTCAACGTGTTCATCGCATGTAACGTATCATAAAACCCAACTATTCATTACTTCTATTTCTATCATACTCTCAAAAATAAATACTGTTTAACCAGTGCTAACAGACACCCGTGAACAACGGAAACCTGTCTGCAACAGAAAAAAACGCTCTTTTTAAATGACCGCGGACACGAAAATAGTCAAATCGTTTCCGAAAATGCCATTCGGGCCTTCAAGAACGGATCTAAAACAAGACTTGTGTCTTATTCTGTCAAAAGAACATTCACTTGTTCTAGGAATGGTATTGACGCCTATACGTACAGTGCCTCAAGGGTCAAAGCTACGCCAGTGCATATATATACCCACTGGTGTATATATACTCATGATGCAGTACGTGCATGTTGTCTGGAAACATATTAACAGGTAGTTTGTGTATGTTCAGTGACCTACATTTCTTAGTACATTTTGCATATTTTTTATCTTACAAAGCAAGATTTTTAAGTTTGAAGTCCTATATTATACTTGAATAACTATATCGCCTATATTTCATAGCAACAAGGACTTATATATAAGTCCTTGATAGCAACGATAGTAAATATTCGTATAGGCCATCTTGATAAGGGGAGAGAATCCCGTAGAGATTAAAACCTAAATTGTTTAATTCGCCGATTTCCAGTTAAGCGCCCCCTAGCGGTACACCGCTATATGGTGAAACAAAATGGCAGCGTATGGGGTCATGCGGAAAGCAGTGGGAAGTGGATATATTTTATCATCTACTGAGAGTTATTTTCTACAAAAACATCTACGAATTGAACAGTCATTTCTTATATGTGCCACAAATTTCATGCTTATATACATGTATTATTTAAATCGCACATCTACACATAGATAATATATTACATCAGATAGTTTTAGTAGACTAAACTACATCAAACAGACATGATTATATTTGCTTATAGAAATCAGGGTCTATAACGAATGATCCTGTAGAAATGCTCTCAGCTGTGAGTTTATAAAACAATACGATTAACTTGTAGTTAAAAGTGCATTCTTTTTATCCACACTTCAAAAACATTTTGTAAAACAAATGACCAAATGTATACGTTTTAAAACTGGTGAAATACTCCCCGGGTCGATCATTACAGTCTTGACTATTTTTCAGTTTGTTATAGAAATACATGTATAAACATTTGTTCATACTTTTATAGTTTAGATCGACGTGGATACGGGTTTAAGCCTCTTTAAACCCATATGTTAAATGTGTAAAATGGATAACCTAAAGTTGAAAACTGTTAAAAGTAGGCTATAAATTTATCATATTATATTAAGTTAGTATAGTATACGGTATATTACAAAGCTTTAGATGTTCATGCATATCGTTAAAAACACATATATAGTCTTTATATATGTCCCCTTAATGTAGAGACACAGACAAATATAAATAAAAATTCATATATAGCTTGTGCGTAAATCTATTGTACAATATTCTTCTCAGATAAGAAAAACTTAAAATCATAAAAATCCTGGTATATTTCAGAAAATATATAATCGTCAGTAACACATATACAGGCTCGTTATAATGGTGTGCTAAAATTAATGTTATAATTATATTAAAAGATCTAGGCATGTCCTAATATGTGCACACATATATCTCGGATCTTTTATGATGTTATATTGTGTTTTTCAATTAGTATTTGCTGTCACCATCTTTTGCTTACATGACCCCAGTTTGGATCCTGTTTAGTAATACAAAAATATGAAAAGGGCAATATAAAGGCGTTCATTTAAATATAAAATGTCAGGCTTTTATAACGCTTATTGGCAGGAAGTATATTGGTCTCCCACTGTGTCGGACATCATAAAACTGATAGGGGGTCTTATGTCAGCTTGATGTATATTTAGATAGTGCACAAAGAGCGATACTGTTTATTATTTTTATAATTGGTTAAAATTGTGGCTGGGATCACATTAATTAGTCCCTGATTGTGGTAATATGAAGTCGATAAACTGTATATTTGTCACAGTTTTTATAGTCACAAACGTGGGTGCGAATATACACTTCAAATTAATATGAACTTAACACCGACCGGTAATGTATACTGTCTGTTTGAACTCGCGTACTAATAAACTTTTTATTGAAACATAAGTAATGAAAAGATTTGTCAAATTTGTTCTATTGTGAAATGATATTGAAGATGAATACCATCTTGTATAAATGTGTCTTTATGCTACCGTACAAAATACATGTACGAGTATATAATTATTTCATGAGTATATGTAGAATGCGACCTATATAGTACGTAGGATTAGTTTTACACTATATTTATTTGTGGTGTCAAACTGAAAATATAAATATATATTAGAAATGAATGTTCAGCTGTTTGTACGAGAATGCTTATTTTTTCTACTTATGATGGTTTCTGACTGTGACAATTATTTTGTTATTTACTTCTTTAATCACAATGAAAGCATACTTAATTATAAACTAATTATAAGCTAGCCTATTAAATAATCATGACCTGCTTGAAAAATTATAATTTTGTTCTGTTATATTCAATATGGAAAAAACTGTTGTTTATAAACGTACGCACGCATATTTCTGTCACTATATATGGTGCTTACATGAACCCAGTTTGGATCTTGTTTAAAAATATAAAAAAGACAACAACCTATTTTAAAATGTCAATGCAGCTTATGCTGTTTATACTGACAGGAAGTATATTGGTATCCAACTGTGTCAGACACCATAAAACTGATAAGGGGTCTGATAAAACAGCTTGATGTATATATATCAAGATACCGCACAAAGGGCGATACTGTTTATTACTTTATCACTTGTATAACTGCTTGTTTTAAATTGTGACTGGGATCACATTAATTAGTACCAGATATTGTGATAACTTCAAATCGATAAGCTGTATATTTATCACAGTTTTTATTCACATACGAAGTTGTGAATTAAATTGACACCCGGCCTGTACTGTAATGTCTGTTTGAACTTGCTTTAATCATTTGAACAAAACATTTATAGTAATAATTTCGGTTATGATCTAATAAACTTTTATTAAAACGTAAATAGTAAAGAAGCGATTTGTTATATTTGTTAAATCATAAATGATAATTACATGATAAATGTGTCTTTATAAAATATAATATGTATTTCAAGGGTACGTATATAATATATATATATTAAGGTTTTGATTTGTGTTACGCTGAAAATATAAATTATTAGTAGAAAATTAACAACTGTTTGTACGTGAATGCTTATTTATTCCACTTATAGATTTGGACAATTATTTTGTGACTAATGATAATTATCACAATGAAAATATACTCACCTTATAAAGTTAATAATTAACCATATGTACTGTTTTATTGAATCTGTTTCAGCTGTTACATTTGATATGCTGTAAAACGTTGTTTATTGATGCATTCAAAACCATATATATTAATAAGAATGTATTTACAGTAGGAGAGGTATTGAGAGCTATACATTTGATTATAATATTATATATCATCTTATCTATCGCGATCAGAATTAAGATATGTTTTTTGGGAAACATGTATTAATATGTAAGTATACACGATGATGACCCCACCTAATATAAAACTTGGAGGCATATAGTTGTATTTTTTTGTATAGTATATGATTAAAAATTGTATTATATATGGACATAAGACTGCATGGACTCCACTTTTCGCTCAAGTGGAAACAATAGTTAAATCTCATAAACAAGTCAAAGTTTTGTCAAAATATTTATTCAATCATCACATTCAACAAGTTTTTGCTAACATATAATATACATGTAAATTAACTATTTACCGAAAAGCGTGTACTTCTGATGTATATATACAAATACATAAACATGCTGACAGACATTCTAACTTCAAATGCCCGTATATATTACTAATACGTACATAAAATATGGTTAAAACGGACAAATGGGTCAATATTTAATTGAAAGAAAATGGGATGCGTAATCTATATAAATACAACATCATTTCAGAGACTAACGGTTATTATATCAATGCCTATCAATCGCCGTAAACTACAAACAAGAAAAATATGTCAAGCACATGTAATGATAAGAATATGACCCCATACGCTGCCATTTTGTTTTCCCATATAGCGGTGTACCGCTAGGGGGCGCTTAACTGGAAAGTCGCGAATTGGTGTTCAGAAACCGCTTTTATTGGTGTACTGCAACATGAAACGGAAACCAGTTTAGATTAAATCACTCGGCATAATTATTCCATTAAAATACTGCATGTTTCTGTGACGATCACATTACTTTAACTTCGGGAAGCATCAGCGAGTTAAATTTAGCTTTAACGGCCAAACCGAAAGTATTTTAACCACAATGTATAGATAACCTGCTTTACGTGTGTATTCGTTTTTATACCGTGCAACCAATTACAACGGAAGAGAAGATATTTGACTGACTATATGCTTTTATACATCATGAAAATTAATATTAATATCTGAAATAATTGAGCTAAGCCTTTAACTCAGTATATACACAAAATTTAAATTCTTGTAAGTATAAGTTGTCAGGATGGCCGAGTGGTCTAAGGCGCCAGACTCAAGGTATAACAACCTTAAATACGAGTGTTCTGGTCCACGTATGTGGGCGTGGGTTCGAATCCCACTTCTGACACACTTTTTACATTTTTATACGATTTTAAAACAACGCTTTTGGACAACCAATTTTTTTTCTTCAACCACGAAATGTTTTTTAAAAAAAATAGAAAAATACATAATTATGTTTAATTTAACAGAGATATCCAAGCTTGGTTGTGGCTAGTAGTTCCACTCTCAAATGTAATAGTATTAATCATAATCATTGTGAATCAGTTTCGATAAATACATTTTTTTAAATACATTACACTGTATATGCCGATTATAATGTTGTATTATATAATTTTAATGTACATACTATATTCATAAATTTGCTAAACGTCAGTTTAACAAACTGTTCCGTTTCATGAAGTATTAGAAATATCTGAAATATACAGTCATAATAATGATACAACACAAACACACAATGTAAATATTCGAATTAATATCCATACATATATTAAATCAATCATTAATGATTCATGCTTGTCATAACCTCTGTGACATTTTGACTCTATACTGTAGTTATATATGAAGTAATTTGCTTAATCTTACCTGAATCAAGGACATTATATTATAATACAGTATAGTATAGGTCTTTGCCCGAATATTATGCAGCAAATTAGAGTAAAAAATGTTTGTTTCGGGTTACTAAACTGACTGTAAATTTTCCCTGCAACCCTAGACAGTTTATTTAGCCCGAGGAACGGTATGTCCACCTTTTTACCTTTCCGCAAAACTCCCATTCATAACTATCCTACACTTTGAATGAGTATTGTTACCGGAATCGAACATGTTTTGGCCGTTACACTGCTAGTTGGACACATTGAGTAATACTTGTAATCAATAAAACAACGTAAGTTTTATATTCTTCCTTCATGAAAAAAATAATGGTTGAATAACAATTGAATTATACATGATAAAACAAATACATGTATACAATTATTAGCCGGGGATCATGATATGAGTGTGAATAAATTCTCATGACATAATTATGTTTTTTTTTTATTATTGTCTACATTGGTAGTCTCCTGTCTGTAAATAGCTAAACATCAAGTTATTATTTTGTTTCAGGAAGTCCTTTTGTTTGGTAGACATTAAAATGAGAACGCAACTTTATCAAATATTTAAGCTGTTGAATTCTCTTTAACGCTGAATGCTATCAGATATTCTGGAAAGCAGTATGAATACACGCATAAAAAGTTAGTCGAGCAGTAGAAATTACAGTATGCCATAACTTTTTGTATATAGTTTGACTTCTACTGTACATGTAATTTACTTAATAACTGACAAAATTAACATTCGTGAATGTAATTAATCATTTTAAGTGATTTTTGAAAGTTTTTACTAGATGACTTCATTGGAGAGTCGATTCCGCTTTTATGTTTTTAAATTAAGTGAATAGTAAAATGACATTCCGATGTAATATGAGACTGTTTCGCAAACTACTGCAGATCATGTCGACATTGACCGTGCGTACACATAGTACGATGTTGACATAAATCACATAATGAATATCATGTCGACATTGACCGTACGTACGCATAGTACGAAGTTGATATTAATCACATAAAGAATATTGTTAGATTTGTTCACCTAAGTCGTACAGTCCGGCCTGATCCTTTCGAATATTCCAATATCAAACATATAATTTAAACAGCGACATCATGTATCAAGTACATGTACATGTAGTTACAATTCACAGACTTCATCGATTGAAATTTGATTAAATTTGGTAATATAACAAGCATTATTGCTAGTCATGGTGAGTTTTATAAACTCATGGAAACTGTGATAACATAGTTAACAATTCGGCCATAGCTAGGACAACGCCTACGAGACACATATTTAAGACTATAAATGATAAATACGAAACTTGACAGCACGGATTAATCACGCAACATGGTAATACAATATCTATAAAGAGATTTTAGCAATAATAGAATTTTGTTAATGGTATAAAAAATGTAAGTCGGAATGAATTACCAAATCTTTTACATCGACAATCATATGACGGTATTAATTAAAAAGAAGTACAAATTTATGAATGCTATCAAGTTGACCTATATGGAGATATGTTAACACCAACTTTTTATCATACAGTCTGCGATTTGATATCACAAATTTATCCTCAAGGACAAAGAATACGCTTCTCATAAAATGTTTCTACAATTCAATTTCCGATGATTTTTATTTCTTTAAACGAAACTCAAAAACCCACATAATTTTGTATCCGGTTATATGCGTGCTCGTTTGTAAACCGAAAAACTTAACCCGAATTAAAATTACGTATATATATATCATACATGTATATGTATTCCATGTTAAAATTATGTAACCATAGTAATCTGGTAAACATGTAACACTAAACGACTTCATTACATTGATTTGTGATTTACTTGAAGGAATTGTGAGGATTTAGTGAGGAGTCTAGAATTTGAAACTGATAAAACTACAGCGTTCCTCCTGCAACAGAACCTGCGCGTGAATCTATGCAGAAAAACATTTGCGCGTCTGACAATTTACAAGAAAACTTACACCCCGCGTTCTCCGTTTGGTTCATTAAGTTTATAGAAAACAGAAAGAACGATTTTCAGTGTTAACCAAAACATACAAATTATAGAAATGATCGACAATTCATTCGATCTAACGCTTTAAACTAATTCATATACAAAAATGGTTAAAGTTTAAAAACTGAAATAATGTTACTTAATTTCATTAAAGATTATGTCAACAACTTTGACATATATGTTGTCAGGATGGCCGAGTGGTCTAAGGCGCCAGACTCAAGGTATAATAACCTTAAATACGAGTGTTCTGGTCCACGTATGTGGGCGTGGGTTCGAATCCCACTTCTGACACACTTTTTATTGTACGTTTAACGTCGATAAATCATTATTTCAAACTGAGCGACAAGAATCTTTATTAAAAATCTAAATTGTAAGTTTTCGTCGTAAATATATAACTATCCAGCATTTCGAAACATTCTATTATTTTGACTTGTGTTTAGAACAGCTCCCCTCCCCGCTTAATTAATTAATTAGATCTAAACTTATTTGTTTCTGGTTGCTCGACCTACCCTATCTTTTCTCACGCGACTCTAAACTCGAGGAACAACACACCCGCTTTTTCACTTTTTTACCTTTTACGCTTTCAAGAACAAAAAAGCTTAATAAACATGTAACAAGAAACAAGCATAAATTTACACCTTATCATCAAAATCTTAAAATTGCTCCTAAATAAATCAATTTAAAAATATGTAGGATAAACGTATGGGTAGAACTAATTGAACCAATATTATGAGAAATATTTTGTTTTTTTTCCATCGAATCTTGATTTTATTCACCGCCAGCTGGATTAAATGGTGTAGTATAGTGCTGTAAGTTGTCAGGATGGCCGAGTGGTCTAAGGCGCCAGACTCAAGGTATAGTAACCTTCAATACGAGTGTTCTGGTCCACGTATGTGGGCGTGGGTTCGAATCCCACTTCTGACACACTTTTTATGTAAATTTAACTCACTTTTTTATTATTTCAGATTGTTCGACAACAAAATTAAAGATATTTTAAAATAGTAAGCTTTACGACTCAAATATCAAACAATGAAGAATATCTTATATTCCATTCCATTTTATTTTTCAGCTGTTTGATTTCCTTTTTAATCTTCTGAGACCATTACCATTAGTTTTAATCGAACTGCATTCTGGGGATACAGGCGAGGGACGTCCTGACAGTAGTTGACAAAAATGAATTATTCTTAGTTCTAGAAAAAATGTCCAAATAATTGAATACATTTTATATACGTAAATCATTAAATTACGTGTTGTATTATTCTCTGTACGCCAGCCTAAAACCTAAGATTGAAAAATCATAAATACCACAGAGAAAAACATAACATTCTCCCTTCTTATCTTAGTTTTGATTGGTGCGTCCTTGGCCTCGAATTGTTGAATGACTCGTCCCCTCAGTCGATATGATTTAGAATCACATCCACGTTCACTTATAAAAATGTATAACTGCTGCTACATAGATGAATGTAAAAATGTAAGGTAAAAATAGGGGGAAAATTATCGTAACCAATATTATGACAAAGTCTAAAGGGGTTTCACAAGTTTGAATTTCTTTACCACTAACCAGATTAAAAGGTGTAGTCATGTGCTGTAAGTTGTCAGGATGGCCGAGTGGTCTAAGGCGCCAGACTCAAGGTATGATAACCTTAAATACGAGTGTTCTGGTCCACGTATGTGGGCGTGGGTTCGAATCCCACTTCTGACACACTTTTTATGTCATGGAACCAGGGTTTGTTTATCATTTCTTAACCCGACCGTCACTTAGTCTGAGCAAGACTCAACAACTATTGATGAGTTGAAACTTGAAATAATATTACCAGTCTTTTTTATTCATATAGCCTAATGTTCTCACATTTAATTTTGAAACATTTGGACACAGTGAAGTCATTACATATATTTATTTATGTTATAACACAAGAGTTGTTACATTGAAATTTAATGAAGTTAGCATTTCAAAGTTAACTCAATTTCCTCCGACCTCGTGAAATGTCAGAAGGAAACATTCACGATTTTTGTGGGGAAAATCTAGAAACATAATTCACTGAACTGCGTGCTTTATTTTAATGTCTAACTTTTTAAAAATGAATGTATGTAGTTGACTAGAATTTCGTTTCTTTTTCTTTACTTTCTGTATGAAAACTCATCAACATCATACACACAAGATGAAATGTACGCAGGATAATTCTGCATGTTAAAAATCCACCTATTTTGTAATTACCAATAAAATTGTGTTATTTATTTACAGTATTTTGCAAATAGTGGAATTTACATGTTTGGTACTTCAATAAGACATTTAAGTATCTAATTCATGCCACAAACGTGCCTTTAACGAATATGGTGTACAGGCCTCAGTTTCTCAAAAAACTTAAGTTTTTGCTCTAACTCAACTTACTTTTCTGATTTATTGTTTGCAATTCAGAATGTGTTATTAAAAGAAGGTCCAATGATGGTCTCTTATAACAGCTTCGACCTATCTATACGTTCATTATATGGTACAATTCAATAATAAAAATGATTTGAGTCTGTTTATGGGAATTTGACGTTTGACTCGCATGAAATTGTTTTAAATTGAGACTTAATTTGAGTGCCAGACCCAAAATATTTTATTCTGACATGTTCAGCATGTTTTAGTAGATATGGAAACAAATGATAACATTTTTGGTCAATGACACAATAGTTTAAGACAGAAAAAACACTTAAGTCAATTATTGAATTACTGCTCATAGACCTACCAGGAACTATAACTACTTGAGTTTGTCCGGGAATGTCAGTAGTCGTTATTAGCCGAAAGTAACTAACGTGCCCGATTAAATCACCGGATCTTGCTCAGATTTATCAAAAGTAAGATCATTTCTTATACAAATGTTTAAGTATGTTTTCCTTAATAATGTGCATTTTGGACTGGCACAAGAAATGTCGAGTTGTACCAGTAATACGAGTTGTACCAGGAATAATGACCGAACATTTCGCATGAGGATTTAGACAAAGAATTATTTTTATCTGATTACATAATTATCTACTACCCGTACATTTTACTTCTGCTGTAGGCTATTAGGTAACGTATTAAATTTCTTACTGTAAGAAAACAGACATTGAGATGGCTCATTTAATCTGTAAAATCTTCTAATGATACTGTTCTATTTCATGTTTAAACCTCGGCTAATGGTGTGGTTAAGTGTAGAAATAGAGTTTCATAATAAAAATATGTTCCCGTGAATTAAATATTGAAATTCACGGAGCGACGTGGATTTCAGAAACAGTCGAAGTTTCAAAACAAGGAACGGACTAGGTAAGCAAACATCATCTCGCTGACTGCAAGGCATGGAATTTATAACAATAAAGAAGTGTTAAAATGATTTCATTTCGTTCGTATGAAGATTTTATGAAAAGAGAATAGTACAGGATATTATATAGTCATACAAAGAACTTAGCTATGGTTGGTTATTCATAAATTCAACACGACGTTTGAGATTTGCTGAAAGTTGTCAGATGTTTTCTTCTCTTGAATGAAGTGGATGTGTAAATACATGGAGACGGACTACTAGGCAGATTAATTCAGAACCTCAATAGTCGGGCAAACATATAACACAGCATATTAGACCAACCCTGTTTGTTCAGATATTTCATAAGGTTTACATTGTGTACACTTTCGGGGTAATTAACGTGCTTTAGCCTTAATTTTGTCTTTAACAAAAATGGAACAATTAGGATTCCCTGAGAAGCGAGAAAAGTCTAAAGTTCTCGCAGCATTATTTGTGCGATGTTTGTTTGTGTTGCACAGTATTCTGGCAGTATGGCGTGTGGTGATTGCCCAGGACGATACCTGGATGTGGTGTTTGATAGTAGCCAACATACCACTCGTACTGGAAACTTTCATGGTGGTGAAATTTAATGGTGGAAATGAATGGAAATGGTAAGATTTTCGCCAGCTTTGAATTTCGTTCTCACAGATCATGTTTAACCTTCAAAAACTCATTTAATCATAAGCTGTTCTATGCATTTTCTTTTACACGCTATATCATATTTAAGTATGTATACAATTTACAGTCATGTATAGACCTTGAAAATATTAATTTTAATTTTGACAAAAGAGATATTATACATGTGTTGAAATTAATATCGTGCACATTTCTTCAAGTACTTTTTCGTGTAATCACAGTAAGAACTAGTAAATCAAAACTAGCGTTGAATTTATCGTCAACTACCGGAATCCTCTCTTAACCGGACAGGTCAGCTAGTGCCGATATCTTATCATGTATTAATTACTAAAGAAACTTTCTAATCCGTAACCTTTCTTATCCGAAAACCTCTCTAAACCGAACATCTTTGATAGTCCGAACAAGTTCGGATTAGAAAAGTTTTACTTTATGTGCAATGTAACCTTTCTAAAGGAATACCCTTTGGGAGAATCAAAATTGTTGTGTTTTTGAGAAGTTATTGCTCTAGACAGGTTAAAACCATGCTGTTGTTGAAGGGAGGTTGTTGCTCAAGAGAGCTGCACTGTATGATTTAACTATTAGTTTAACATGTGTAGAGCAAGAACCACCCAACAACACAGGGTGTTCAGGGTGTTGCTTTGGAGAGGTTGCACTAAACATGTATTAAAAGTCTGTCTTCTAATCAGCTCAGCGTGTTGAATGACATTCTGTAAGTGCCATCACATACAAGGTGGACTTATTCGACTCAGTGTACTGCGTGTGTCCTGAAACAATGGTTGTACTTATTGACTCCAGGATATGAAATCTATCGAAATTCAGGATTCGATAAATGAAAATACAAGCAACCGCAGAATTTATGACATGTAAAGAAGTATTAAAGTCACGTACTGTTGATAAAATAATATACATTTTCCTGTCGTATGAGGAGAGTATGTACGTTTGATCGTGTACAAGTATCATAAATTATATTGTATTTTATCAGTGTGTTACCCTTTTAATAATACTTCTAATAAGTTATTTTGGGTCGTGACTCTAATAAAACCTTACTTTTCTGATGTCATTTTTCAAGACCATTTTGAAATTGGCTTACGTGGGGTTTGTTTTCAGGCACTTCAAATGATTGTTTGAAGGGCTGTTTTATCATCTCTCTATAAAGAGTATTATGCTGTGATTGCTTGTATTATTTAATTAAGCTAACTTCAAATAGGTAAAATAAATATGGTGATGCTCGGGTACATGGTTACTTCTCGGCTATTTACGTTCAGTGTCTCAGTTTTCAATCTCATGTTAAATGAATGAAATACCCTGAAATTTTATCAGAATGGAAAAGAATTGATAAGTACGTCATAAATAATGTATCATCATTTGAAATAAGATACTGATTCGTATCTTCTAAATCTAACCCATGAATAAAATCACAATAATGAGTCGTTATGTTGAAAATGAAGCACCCTCATATGCCAAGTTATGTAAATAGACCTTTGCCGCTATTTTAGCATAACAAATAAACCCCGAGTACAAACTTTGTCTGGTGAATATCCAGGACTGATTGGGGAGTGGTCATATGACAAATATTTGTTATATTCTAAATATAATATAATATAAACACAACGATTACATGTTAACTTTCAGTTGAACTATGCATAGTAGATCTTGAATTAAAATAGTTTACTGGTTTACCTTTCGCATTGTACATTCGTATCTCAGCTGCTTCGATAAGAGTACATAAAACAAATATTTTGGGAAAAGGCAATTCAGAAGTGAATTAAGCGTGTCTTTGACAATTTAACCAATTGATTTAAAAACACTTTGTCAACCACTATTTGTATCGGTCCATGCAACGCCATGTTTTTATGTCTATACGTAGTTTTGTCTGGAAACATTTTGGACTTCTGAATCTATGTTCTGTAAATAACGTTGATGTTCCTATAACCACATGTATATAAACATCACACAATAAATGTCTGCTTATCATGGTTTTACGCAAGATTTACTTCTCTTAGCACCAGACGACCTTCTGGAAAACGCAGACGTGCAGCCACTAGCGCAGCAGACATTCCATCATGCTGCTGTAAACTTGTTCTTATTCACGTCAACTTCTGTTTGGTCTTACGTCTGATAAACTATTACAAGTTACAAGTAAAACACGAAGGTGCTTGCACCGACTTTGGTATCTCTGCGATATCTTTTGTGTGTTAATTTTAACGATACATTTCTTTATAATTTACGTGAAAAACAAAGAGTTATAAACAAAACGTACACTGTACATATTCCCAGGTAGATAAGATTTCATGGAGAGACTTTTGAATAATCTCTGAATGATATTTATCTTCAAACTTCACGTGATTTCCGGAAAATTCCGGAGAAAGTTTAACAGATATTGTTATACATACATGATGTATATATATATCACCTGATTAATAACATTATATTCCTGTCTAAATGAAACCAGGGACTCTACGATATGTCGAGTCCCTGATAAGATGCATTATAAATACTTGTTATAGATTGACATGAAACAACCAATCACCAATTATGGACGATAAAACACGGACACAATTCTATTCAGTGTACAATTCAGTAAGTGTTGTAAGCAATAAAATCACACATCATATTCTTTTGTACGTGAAATTTCATCCAAGAGTGATGGCAGCTGAAATAAATTGTATAAACGCGTCCATTGTCGAGTTCCATTACAATCAATATTCTATGTCATGAACAAATATATTTTCTTCTTTCAGGTGGTGCCCATGTTTTTTCTTGTATCTTCTCTCCACCTTGCCGTCAATGTGGTTTCTACAGCTCAGTCAAAACGACAAACTGAGAGCGACCGCTTTCGAAAATTTCCAACCAACGCCGCAGTCTTTGCTTGGTAGCACAACACCTGACTATGAAAATGGCAACTATACCGGTAATTATACAGATATGGCGAACAGTACTGAGTCAGTAAACATCACCAGGAATATCACAGAAAGTACAACTCTCTCAATGTTGAGTTCAACATTACCAAGTACAACCACGGATTCTGGGATTCTGGTGAGAGCTAAAAGCGGAGCTTTCTTCTTAATTATTTTCTGTTCGTGCTATATCACAATTTTCTGCATTTGAAATATATCGCGGTGTTCATGTTTCATTTGCTTGATAATACTGTTCAACCTCTCCATAACGGCCCTCTCTTGAGCAACAACCTCTCATCAACAACATAATTTGGTACTCCCAAAAGGTGTTGCTTTGGAGAGGTTGCACTGTGTGTATTTAAGTAATAATACTGCTAAGATATAAAATTGCCAGTAATGCATTTTATTTTAACAAAAAGATGAAACAATGCGGTGATTTGATCACATTTGTACTACATGTTCATTGTAATGATTTAGAAATGCAACGAATACTACATTAAAAAAGCATCTTCGGTAATACAAGACCTAATTATATAAGTTTAAACTTCATCTTGTCCGACAAAAAATAAAGTTTGAGCTTGTATTATGTCTTGTATTACCGGGAGAACGTTTTCAATGTCGTGCGAAGAATGAAACAGTATCACGTGTCGCTACTCGGATTGTTTTCATGAAAATATGGGTCGACAATTTTAAATCTTTGTTTCAGACACAGGCAGTAGTTACTGACCTTTGGTGGTAAAATTGTAATTATAAAACAGTCTAATTTAAACCAAAATTACATTATATAAAAAACATGTCACAGAATTCAACCTCGCTCCACTGATAATACCATAAGAAAGCGTACAACAGTTCTGCTTGTTCCAGTCAATTCCTAGCCCAATCCATTCTCGAGAAATCGAACAAGAAACGTTAGGATTTGACCCGATTTCTTTTAGTAGGAATAAATGCAGCCACACAAAAATACGCTCGTAGTCTAATTTCACATACTAATGCTAGATTTCTAATGTCTGTTACAGGTTGTATTGACGAAATAGTCTTATAAAGAGCAATTACATGTAAATACAAAAATGTACATTAATACGGATCTGCAAACTATTTCAGAAAACGCAAATTTTCGCGAAATCACCATTTTTATTGTTGACACTATTTCAGGTATCTATCGAGGCTTTACTGGAATTTGAGGACACCACATGGATAGTAATGATGCAAGAACTCCTCATGTATCTAATAGTGTTTGGTCGTTGGATCCTGCCTCGTGCTGGTGTTTCCAGGGTTGCTCTGTCAGATCTTCTGCTTGTTTATCTAGCAATGGCTTCTGATATCATGGAATTATATGCTGTGTTTGATGAACAAGTCGTTCAGGAGGATCGAGATGTCACTTACGCTATTCTAGTAATATGGTCTTTAAGTTTCTTGCAATTCGTCCCGGTACTTGCGCAGAAGAATAAAAAACATCATTTACAAAGTCCGCATTTGAAAAGAATAACACGCGCATGCGGAGAGCACTTTTCGGAAGTGTTCGCGACCATTAGCAGCATCGTCCTACAAGATGGTCCATTCTTTTGTCTGCGGTTATATATCATGATCAAATTCCAACTCGTCACGTACAGTTTGGTGTTTTTCGTGTTGAAGAATTTTGTTTCGGTACTTTTGCTTATTTACCGACTCGTGATTTTATGTTTTCGTCTACCATGCTATGACAAAGACAACAAAGTCGATGAGGAGAAACAAATACACGTCGATGAAACGTCAAGCACTGGATTTTCTCGGCATATTTTTGCTAGACAATCGGATTCCTACCTTGCAACAAATGGTAAATTTTTCCGCGCACCTAAAGATATGCGGCCTGTTTCATTACCATCGCCACCATCGTCCCAATTGTTTGTTGTGACCCATGGAAAACATAAGTATTTAGCTACTCCAGGAATTGTTAATAGACACAATATTAGTGCAAGATCAAGCACGCACCGTCTTGGGAGTCTTTAAATTTTTTATACCATTATAGAAACGAATGAAATGTTTGATCACCACATTTAAAGTACTAGTACCTTGCTTGTACCATTTGACTGGTTGTTTAACTACATGTAGGTAAATCTCTTATTTGATGTATACATGCGCAGTCTAATACTGTCATATATTAACCGGTTCTTAAGTCAATAAATGATGTTTATGTACTAGGAATTGAATACTGTGCCCGAAAGTAGTAAGAAGCCATGTACTTTAGTTCATGCCAGTCCTTTATCAGCTGCAGAAATATGCAAAACATTAGAAGGCAAATCATTTGAGCAGACAAAATTTGTAATAATATACTTTTGGTATTAGTATATATTTGGTCATTGTTATCAATACATGTACCTTAAATTCTCGTGATGCAGAATGTTATGGAATTTCGTACCATTGTACACACATTTATAACACCATGATTCCGTAAGTAGCTGAGAGTATCCATGTGGTTGCCAACGGTATAATTGTAATTATGTAAAAATGAAGTAAATGATTGTATGTGGGTTGTTTAACATTCCGTTTTTTTTTAAAGTGTACGAAGACATTATATCTAGTACTTACTCAGATTGCATGTTGTTTTACAATGTTTTAGTGTTATATTTTTCACCTAATATAAACCATGTTTATATAACTTGTCAGACTTTATTTGTCACCTAATATAAACCATGTTTATATAACTTGTCAGACTTAATTTTGTTAAAATCTTTTTCAATTGCCTGTCTCTATTCTAACCTACATGACAGAAATCTGATACCATAGTATAGAAGTTTATCTTGAAGGACATCTGTGGTAGTAATGGTCTCTGACAAGTAATCACCTGGTCCCTAACATCAGTGTGTTGGTTTGCCATTCTGGTCCCTAACATCAGTGTGTTGGTTTGCCATTCTGGTCCCTAACATCAGTGTGTCGGTTTGCCATTCTGGTCCCTAACATCAGTGTGTAGGTTTGCCATTCTGGTCCCTAACATCAGTGTGTTGGTTTGCCATTCTGGTCCCTAACATCAGTGTGTCGGTTTGCCATTCTGGTCCCTAACATCGGTGTGTAGGTTTGCCATTCTGGTCCCTAACATCAGTGTGTTGGTTTGCCATTCTGGTCCCTAACATCAGTGTGTCGGTTTGCCATTCTGGTCCCTAACATCAGTGTGTTGGTTTGCCATTCTGGTCCCTAACATCAGTGTGTTGGTTTGCCATTCTGGTCCCTAACATCAGTGTGTAGGTTTGCCATTCTATCCCTAACATCAGTGTGTTGGTTTGCTATTCTGGTCCCTAACATCAGTGTGTAGGTTTGCCATTCTGGTCCCTAACATCAGTGTGTAGGTTTGCCATTCTGGTCCCTAACATCAGTGTGTAGGTTTGTCATTCTGGTCCCTAACATCAGTGTGTAGGTTTGCCATTCTGGTCCCTAACATCAGTGTGTAGGTTTGCCATTCTGGTCCCTAACATCAGTGTGTCGGTTTGCCATTCTGGTCCCTAACATCAGTGTGTTGGTTTGCCATTCTGGTCCCTAACATCAGTGTGTAGGTTTGCCATTCTGGTCCCTAACATCAGTGTGTAGGTTTGCCATTCTGGTCCCTAACATCAGTGTGTCGGTTTGCCATTCTGGTCCCTAACATCAGTGTGTCGGTTTGCCATTCTGGTCCCTAACATCAGTGTGTAGGTTTGCCATTCTGGTCCCTAACATCAGTGTGTTGGTTTGCCATTCTGGTCCCTAACATCAGTGTGTCGGTTTGCCATTCTGGTCCCTAACATCAGTGTGTCGGTTTGCTATTCTGGTCCCTAACATCAGTGTGTAGGTTTGCCATTCTTGTCCCTAACATCAGTGTGTCGGTTTGCCATTCTGGTCCCTAACATCAGTGTGTAGGTTTGCCATTCTGGTCCCTAACATCAGTGTGTTGGTTTGCCATTCTGGTCCCTAACATCAGTGTGTCGGTTTGCCATTCTGGTCCCTAACATCAGTGTGTCGGTTTGCCATTCTGGTCCCTAACATCAGTGTGTCGGTTTGCCATTCTGGTCCCTAACATCAGTGTGTAGGTTTGCCAATCTGGTCCCTAACATCAGTGTGTCGGTTTGCCATTCTGGTCCCTAACATCAGTGTGTTGGTTTGCCATTCTGGTCCCTAACATCAGTGTGTAGGTTTGCCAATCTGGTCCCTAACATCAGTGTGTAGGTTTGCCATTCTGGTCCCTAACATCAGTGTGTAGGTTTGCCATTCTGGTCCCTAACATCAGTGTGTAGGTTTGCCATTCTGGTCCCTAACATCAGTGTGTTGGTTTGCCATTCTGGTCCCTAACATCAGTGTGTAGGTTTGCCAATCTGGTCCCTAACATCAGTGTGTAGGTTTGCCATTCTGGTCCCTAACATCAGTGTGTAGGTTTGCCATTCTGGTCCCTAACATCAGTGTGTAGGTTTGCCATTCTGGTCCCTAACATCAGTGTGTAGGTTTGCCATTCTGGTCCCTAACATCAGTGTGTTGGTTTGCCATTCTGGTCCCTAACATCAGTGTGTAGGTTTGCCATTCTGGTCCCTAACATCAGTGTGTAGGTTTGCCATTCTGGTCCCTAACATCAGTGTGTAGGTTTGCCATTCTGGTCCCTAACATCAGTGTGTTGGTTTGCCATTCTGGTCCTGACAAACTTCACATTAGAGTAAGTTATCGGAAGGTCAGTGATTCTAACCAGAGTAAATCTGTAATATTCATCCACCGTTATAACGGGAAACGTCTCCAAATGACCCTGGCTTGTTTATAACCCAGAGAAAAGAATATTATCTTAGATATTTCAAAGAATTTGAGATATCCCTCCGTATGAGGGATAATGTCGGCTCTATGAACTCACGGTGAACTTTATGGTGAAGCTTTTTACGGTTGGTATTTTGTTGACACTTATCACTTTATTCGTGTTGCTTATTTTGCTATAGGTAACCGTGTATCATGCGCAGCATGTAATGTATGTATTTTACAAATATTCATTATTTGAATACAATCATGTACACGTTATTGTTTCAAAAATATGTTTTAACCATAATGTCAGCCTGGTGCTAAGCATGTCAGCAAAGTATGAACAAATTCGTGAATCTACAAGGCACGCAATATCCCCCAAATTTTCATTGGGCAAAATGTAACACTTCCCTTGTCTACCATACAGCAGGTATCAAAACAATACAGATGTCTCTTAACCTTCACATTGAATTCAGAATGTCGCTCCCAAAGGGTGTTGCTTTATAGAGGTTGTATTGTATATTATGTAGATATTGGATGTTTGTGTTCATCGGAATTGATAATAAATCCATTCACAGAACATTTTATGTAGCATAAGTTCAGAGGTAACATGATTATATAACAAGTGTGAGTATTAATTTAGTAAAAGTCTTAAAATGTGACGACAACACAAACTTACATATGCTGACAATTTGATACGATATTTCCACTAGACACGCGATCTAGTCCCATTAAAAGCCATCCAATCGCACCTTTGTGATATAGATACATCTCTGAACAAATGAATGTGTTAAAATACAAACGACTTAAATCTTAATACTTTTCTTTTGATACGGTATCATAAACCATTGTTTGAAATGTAGAATCCATATAATGCTCATTAGTTGGGCGGCGTACAACTTATATACATATGTACAAACTATAAACTGACTTTTTATCATCGAATGACAATGCAAATCATTTTATGCTATTTTTCCATTCTCCATAAGTGGTAACACAAAGAAAGAGTCCGATGACTTGACAGATGTTATGTAATAGTAAATCACACGACCATAACCAAGGTTCATAAGCCATGAGAAGAAATTCTGTTTAGAAAAACAAGTTAAATGTTTGTTTGTATGCCGCATACTTGCACCTAGCAAATTACTGTTTTTGTCAATACAAAATTTTAAGCCCCTTTTCAACAGTCAGAGTCATATGAAGCAGACAGTTCACCTAACCATCGCTCATGGGAAGAACCAGTACTAGACCCCATCCTCCGTAAGCATAAATTAACTATAGTATGTGGCTTATGTTGCATTTTTATCAGAAATTTTAGACCACATCACCTGTACGAAGAAAAGCAAACATTACCTAGATCGCACTATTTTCCCCAAATTTGCTTAATAAAGACGATTTCTGTGGGTTGTTTTATTCAAGGAAAAATGATTATTATTTTTATATTCTATAGAAAAAGTAAAACAAGTGTAATAAAAAAGTCGAGATGATCCTATATCGCTCACACGAGTCATTATTTGCTAATGAAAACATAGTTTTGAGCCTTTTGTTATATCAAGGTTCTACTGCGATTCGACACCAGTTAACCCATGTTCGAACATGCCGAGACATAATTTAAATAAAAACATTCTGACAAAGCTTTATTCACCGAATATATCTCCCGTACTATAAATTTTTTAGATTGTAATCTGGAAATAAGAAGTGCATTGTGGTTTAAATTAAAAAAAACACAAAGTGTTCAAAGTGTGTTCGACTTTGCACATATTTTCCCGCATGAAGCTCTCCAGTGCCATTCACCGAATAGAGGAGCTACATTCGAAGGGGGTGGGGGTGGAGGCTTATAATTAGCCCATCTACACCCCAGTTCTGAAATTACTTCCAAAGGGGATGCCGTTAAGGTCTGGGGAATGTTGTCATGGATCGGTAGATTATTTGTGATTACTGTATTGAAAGCAAGGGGCAGATTACTGACACTATTGCGGAGGTATCACAACAGTTGTCATATTCAAATAGTGCTGAGGAGACACGAAATATCTGCTCACCGTGAGAACGCTATGAGACCATTGTAATGTCATTCATTATAACAGAATTGAGAAGTAAGATATAATGAACTGTGTAAACAAATTCAACTCCTACGTATGTTCATGTATCCTAGTTATATTAATAAAGATGTTCAAGTATTGTATTGTAATTTGATCGTGAAAAGAAAGTTAAAAAATAGTAAAAACTGTTTTGTATAAAGTAAGATGGCTTAAGAAAGCTTCTTTTGAGCGCCTTTCCTTTGAAAACATTTGTATGAATGTACAATAATTATGCAAGTGGATGTTCTTATTGAAAGTACGGAACGACCTTGGTTTACATTTATATAGGACACCGTCAGTTTAACCAGGTAAATTACACTTTATATCACAATTTACAATGTACAATACAACCTCTCCTGAGCAGCCTTCTCTTGAGCAACAACCTTCCTTCAACTTGCAACAGCTGTTAATTTAACCTCTCTAGAGCATCAACCTCACAACAAGAACAACATGTGTTTGCGTCTTCCAAAGGGTGTTGCTTTGGAGAGGTCACGCTGTACTGCGTTTCTATGATTTTGTTGAGATTTTCGTTTGATGTAAAATGTCATACGCAGTTGCGATGTAAGCTCAATGATATATAGAGAAGGCAATTAAGATAATTTATAATACAGCACAGTCCTATATCTAATGAATATTCCATGTTATATTTAAACAATTATTTTAAAATCTAATTACGGTTGTACGAGCAATATACAAATAAATTATATTTCTTTATAGTTACACCATCTTGAACATTGGACGAATGATAACGCAGGAATGTTCAACCACCTCAGAATAAAACAATTGTATCTGTCAGCTAGCATTTACGCTTAAATCAAGTTGTAGAAAATGATTGTCAAATTGGGATGTAATTGGTGTACATACAGACTCCCGCATTCTAAATGTTGTATATCATTACTTACATAACATAATGTTGTAAACATGTACGACAGAAAAGTGTATAATACTGGTTTGCTTTAAGTATATTGTTACAAGGCGTTAATCCAGGCCACAAAACTTGCCACTACTGACCATTATGACGGCTTATTGCTTTTTTGTGGTGTCAAGGGAAACAACTAGTTTATCACACAGGTAAATAATCAATACCGACAAGAGTTTGTCTTTTCATAAGAAATATAGCGTCAATGTTCCGCATGCCACTTAAACATAATTTTTACAAGCACTTACATTCTATGTAATTGGTTATATTATCATGATATCTTGTTTTTTTATGTACATGTACCGTCACATAAACAAGAAGTGGGCTATTTGACAGATACCTAGCTACTCCCTCGTCCAAACATTTCAAGTTATCATTCAACATTAACATGATTAAGACTGTCCTCACTAGCAACAAGTTGTGTTACATACACAGGGCCTTTAACACTTTTGTCAGCTATCTTTATGACAACTGATTAACAATAATAACAACAAAAGCAGCATTATATTATTCTATTTCATTTAAGGGAGGTAATTATATCGGCATCAGAATAGAAACAGTATAAGTTGTGTCCCTTTTATAAGAAGTTTTATAAAATGATTACTTCACGAACCTGAATTATATGCATCAATACTTCAATAGGTATAAACTTAACAATGTAGACTTTTAGGATTAAGAGGTGAATGGTAAATACTTTTATGTGAAGTACATACATCTATCATATTAATTACTTGACATTTATTCATAAATAAACATACTCGTATACTTGTTTAAATCACCAGCCGTATATATAAATATGCATTATTAACAAACGCCTCTCTCTGGAATGCATTTATGATTCATATAATTAGCATATCGAGTATGCACATCATTTCATACTTAATCTTTTCAAGCAAATTATTTAACAATTAATTTGCATAAAGGATCATGAATATTCATAAGGTCGACTACTAGTATGGTAATTTCGAGGTAATTAGGAAACAATTAAATACTTATTTATCACAACGACCTACAAGAGATGTGTACCGGTTGGATTGTCTACTTTAGATATAGTAGCAATAATAATAATTTATATATAAATATATGTATTTTTAGTTTGTACTTTTCGTGTGAATAATTTTACCAGTCTCTTATAATTCTCTGTTAGAATGGTCACATAATAATGACTCTGTGATATAAAATAGTGTGATTGTATTTGTATATATGTGAATGGGACTTAAATAAAGAATATGTATATATATATAGACTAATGTTTAACTCCTTTGCAAATTATTCCCGTTGATTTTAAAACCACAGTATGTGTTGGTGGACATGAAATACGTCAGTGATAATATATATAAGTCCACAGAAACAAATAAAGATAAAATATTAGGTTTATGTCTTTCTATTGTTGTGGTTATATACTCGTATCTTTCTGTTGTGTGCGTGGGAGGGGGTATGCAGATACGCCTTTTTTGCTTAGGCGCATATTTCTGTTCGATTGAAATACGACATAAATAATTAATAAAATGTTACTACATAGTAAATTTTGAAACTTTTGAAACATAATAGTATGTCATGATATATTGTGACTTGACAGTATATTGTGGGAATTTCGTATATCTACATCATTAAACTGTCTTAACTTTAGTAAACATTTGTTGATATACGCTATAAACTTTTTATTTTGCATCTAACAATACAAAGAGAATTGTCACGTCATTTAAATGTAGTTAAATCACATAGCAAACCCCTTCCACAATCTAGAAAAATAATGTTCGTATAATGATCAATAAGTAATGAATTCATATGTTTGCGTTATAAAGATTTCAACATAAATCTTATAGGAGCTTATAGTCTAAATATGTCTTCAGTGTGAACTTCGCCTCTGTTGAGGGACATATTCATAATACGCGAAACACGCGCTAAGTCGATATTTACATAACTTAGTTCAGCAATATGAAATATTTAAACTTTAAATTCTACCAGAAAAATATAGCCCGTCCAAGACAAATTACAAGACAAAATATAAGAACCATTTATACCAACAAAGGACCAAGCAGAGTGGAGTCGATCTGGAGTGACTAGCCCATATGTTTTGGACATACCTGTGTAAATATTTAATTAGGGTTTCATAACAATGTATCAAATTATTACATTTCATTAGTTATTCATTATGTCTAAAGTTACATACAGGTATAAATATTACAGAAATACCCGAAGTCCACTGACTAGGCAACATTTTTACGAAACTGAGCGATAGTTCAACTTTCCATAGACGTCACTCGCTCGGCGCGCATGAATTTTTTATGCGGATCTAAAAACTACGTTTACAGTCTACATCCGCCATGCGAATGATAAATTAGTTCCGTATCGTGTCGCAGTGCAAGTCTATGTAAGTTCAGTTTCCGTGAGTACTTTGATTAACATATCGATTTGCAAAACATGTGAGCAGAGTAAACTTGTGTAGAGTACATGTATGTCATAACCAGAGTGTACATGTATGTCATAACCAGAGTGTACATGTATGTCATAACCAGAGTGTACAGTAACAGAGTTAGTAATATGATTTCGCACTGAACATGCTATTAAGATGTACAGTACAACCTCTCCATAGCGGTCCTCTCCTGAGCAACAAACTCCCTTAAAAACAGCATTATTTTTCCCACTACACGATTTAACCATTAATTTAACCTCTCTAGAGCAACAACCTCTCAACAACAACATATCCTTGCTACTCACAAAAGGTTTTGCTTTAGAGAGGCTGCACAGTAAATGAAATATACAGCTTTACATGCACAAATCAAACATGATAACGTGATATTTATATTGACAGTTTATGGTACAGTAAAGTTGAGTGAACAGTTGTTATATTGTATGAATAAAGCTCTAGTCGTGGTATTAATATTATTGTACTCAAGGTAGCGTACAGCACACTAAGTCTTATTGATGTGGTTATATTTGTGCGTATTTTATTGCTACAATAGTTTGACTCATTATGCTCCGTCCTTGAAGCACAGCCTAAAATTTATCACATTAAAACACAAGTCAACCAGTAAGTCACAAACCAATGGATAGGTAAAGTATGTATATATCATATTTGTATACAATTTACTCGTGTTCAGTTTTTTCCCTATGGTATTTTTAATGGTTCATATACTTTAATTCGGTTGGTGTAATATTTAGTGTTTAGGTACGACGACAGAAAACAACAGACTCGGGTTTGTGTTTATTTATGTCTGGTGTCAATAAGAATAGAACAGAACAGAACTTTATATCAGACGTGTACTTGGTTCTAGTAATTATTTTAGTTCTGTAGTTCGGTTACTTACCCATTTTTGACAACTGAACGATAGTTCTGCTTTCAATAGCCGTCATTCGCTCGACGCGCATGATTTTTTACCTAAGTACTACTTTTTTTTCGCCATGCAATATTTAAACTAGTTCCCGTTCCATGTTGCAGTGCTAGTCTATGTGAGTTCAGTTTCCATGAGTAATTTCTAGTACTTTGATCTAGATAGGTTGGCGACAATAACGTCTTTATCCCCCCTCCAAAACATCGAGTATCGATTTATCTTGTTAGGTAAGACAGTCTCAATCTTAAATTGTACAATATAGCATGCTACGCAGTATGCAACTAACAAATACATAATAGTTATAACAGATATAGGTTTTATGACACGTAATGCGACGTAATGATAAAGTCAGCCACAGTACGTTCTACATTTTTGCAATTCAGGAAAGTTTTTTGATTAAATTACATTCGATGTTACCAATTTACGGCACGGATATCGTCTGTCTGTGATACAAAGGCTAATTGAGGGTATGTAAAATGTTGTATGATGGGAAGACATCCCGTATACATGGAGATGATAGCTGAATCATCTGTCGTTATTAATGCAACCCTACTTTTAGCTTTTAATGACTTTTGGTTAAACTGGAATGATAAGGTATGCCGACCTATAATCATAACGTACTATTCACGCCTGTATAGAAAAGGACGTTCAATATACCTCAGTAAAACTGAAAAGTATAGAAAATCATATTTTGATAAAACCAGTGCGTGAACAAAGGAGTGTAACATTAGTGAAATAAATGAAACTACTGTGCAGCCTCTCCAAAGCCCAAACCTTTAGTAGCAAAATTGTGTTGCTGTTGAGAGGTCGTTACTATAGAAAGGTTTGATAAATAGTTCATTCGTGCAGTGGGAAAAATCATGCCGTTGTTGCAGGGAGGTTGTTGCTCAAGAGAGGGCTGTTCTGGAGAGGTTGTACTGTATTGTTAATAATGTGAAACTCTGTTATATTCTTTAGCCACACAAGGAAGTGATGTCTTAAACGTCTGGAGATAATGTCTGTTTGCGCTATTATCTGGCATGATAAATCGTCCCTAGAGAATGCGTTTATGTCTAAAATCGGCATTATTTTATCTGCAACCAGTGTTCGACAAATACTGGCACAAAGTCAAAATGAACGCCCATGTGTGGTATAAACTGTTAATGTGCGAATTTCTATTAGACTTTAAGATGCAGAAAAAAGTTGAGGATGGCCATGGCTTTTAACATGAAGAGTATATACTAGTATTCAATGTAAGCAATCAACTTCGAAATCCTTTAGGATTCGTTTTAACGAATTCGCTGACTCAGCAGTTGTGAAATCTTCTTAAGTATTTTGAATAAGATGAAAGTAAATAGTAATATGTTCACCAACCTAGAACATGATTGATACATTAAATAGATGTATGTGAAACCACGTGTTGAATAAATCACATTTATGTCTAACTTTGAATAAATGTAAATAGGGATTATATTTACTAAAATTGGTTTTGCATTTTTCCAACTTAAGAAAGATATTCATTGGTTCATAGGTTAAGTTTACATAGATTTATATTTACAGTTTATTTATCAACCTAAATCGCTGTTCAATGCATAAACTCTCCATACAATGCTGTTTTACTACATGTATATCTAGTTTATTTTATAGCACTAAATGCTTCCTGTACGATCAGGATCACTTCTGGCTAAATTCGGAGGAATCCGTCCGATGTTTGCCGAATAATGAATGCGTTCTTGACGTATGATGACGTCATTATTATAATCATGTCTGCTACATAGAACTTCTCCAATATGATATACATTATAATGAATAGTGAATGACAGAAAACATTTCTTCCCACCATAGCTTATCCAATTACCATACATGTACTCCGTTATGAGCACAGATACTTTCAAGATCAAATTAACCAATATAGTATGTAACAAAAGCTTGCAATATAACACTGAATTACCAAGACATTTCTGAATCAGGGACAGTATATGTACTGTCTTACTTTTCAAAAGTATATATTTGTCAGTTATTTAAACAGTAAATATAGACAAATAACCAAGAACTGAGCATAGTGTTTGCTTTTCAGAAATCTAATTGAAATTAATTGGTTTTGAGAAGGAATTCAAGAGATAATGTAATGAAAATGATTTATAAAGCGAGCACAGAATTCAGTGGCTCAACGTGATGGTTTCAACAGTTTGTTTTATTGTTTGTACATTTATTTATCATTTGGGTTATCGCGGGAGTCATGTGATTAATGAGTATTCAAGCTTGTGATATCCGTCGATTTTTAGAAACAATTTAATATTGTCAATATGTTCATATCTCATACACGCCTACAACTTTAAATGTTTAAGTGTATATGTAAAACATTTCAATCACACGCTTTATTAGTCCTCGCTTGATATGGTTGACAGACGAGTGAAAACAGGTTTTTAAGTTTTAATATATTAACACCCACCCTAAACTGGTTCCCGTTCTATGTTGCAGTGCACCAAAGGCTGTGTACAGAAATAGTCAACGGGAACCAGTTTACACCCACCCATCACGTGATCCGCCTACACTTATCACAAAAAGTATGATGTACATAAAATATAAATTAACGACAGTCACTGTTTGAGTTCTGTTCTTTGTTTATTGTGTCTTATCCTTAAGCTCATGTGCGTCATGACGGAGAAGAATCCGTATTTACCTGCATCAAATATTTTGTATGTATAAATATTCATACTTATTGTCACACCCAAACAAATTCCCAGTTATAAACCTCGTCCATTTTAAATATAAACCATTTCCAACCGACTTTCTGTGATTTCAACTAAATTTCTGTTCCCAACATGCTGAGAGGAAACAAAATGGTTAAAATGCTTTTTCAATTTACATGTGAATTATCTTTACATTAACATGAGTATGTTCGTCTGTATGTAGCTTCTCGACTGATGAACAAAACGTATCTTTCTGATTTACACAATGTTCAACAATGTGTAATTTACATTTGTAATATGTATCTATGTACCTGTATTACAAAAACATTCAATCGTAACAACGCGTGAACAGTACCACGAAGCGTCTTATCTGTGAATGTGAAAATAGTTCACAGTAAGCGTGACAGACACGGTATAATCTTCAGACATACATGTACCTCTAACTTCGTGTATCATACAGGTTTAGAAAAAAAAGATAAATCATATGCATACTTTTATAAGTAAAACATCTATCCTCTTCATACAGCAGCAAGTTGTCAGGATGGCCGAGTGGTCTAAGGCGCCAGACTCAAGGTATATAACAACCTTAAATACGAGTGTTCTGGTCCACGTATGTGGGCGTGGGTTCGAATCCCACTTCTGACACACTTTTTATTGTACACTACTGTAATTTCAAGATTGTCAATTTAAATTGATTAATACACAATGTCTATGAACGGCTTTAAATGGTTTAATATTTACTCAATAACAATCAGATGTTCAGGAAGTACATGTTACTCATGATAAATTCAGAAAATAGAATATGTATAAAAAGCAAATTGATTTTTGAACCACTGGCCTGGTTTTTGCAGCAGATGTCACACGAGTCACACGAGGGAAACATTTGTTCTATGCTTCAGACTGTTATATATATAAGCATACATACATGTGTTTATTATCATATTGTTTGTGTACGGACTGGTAGTCTAAATAAAAATAACTGAAATAGTCTGGACTAGCTATTTCGTTGTCTAACATGTAAGATCCATCCATCCATTCATTATTTCATTTATTAGTTCATTTATTCATACAACATATACGGTAAAAGGTTAGATCAATTAATAATATGGTAATTAGAATTATGTACATCATTAATTCTCCACTCTCACACACATTAATTACAATTATCTACAATAACATCGCTACAGCGTAGATGAATACAGCCTAATATAATAAATATAGGATATGTATATAGTTACTCAAATGACCCTGTAAATGTCACCACAATCAACGAATACACTACATATATACATATATATTCATTTTGTACATGTGAACGGAGGTGGTCAGTCAATGACACATATGCAGTCAAACATGTGAACAAAGGCCACCCTTGGAAAAGACAAAAATTTGCCTGTATTCACAGGTGCCCTTTATTCAGAGGCAATTTTGTTCTGAGTCATCAATGACGATTTTCAAAAGGACGGTCTTTATTCACATGAAGGTCTTCATTTTGAGGTGACAGCTAACACAGATTTCACTATAAATTCTATCGTAAATAACAGAGAACGTATTGACAGTGTTAAGTGCGATCATGTACGTGTTTTATCATAACTATAAAATTTGAAATCGTTGAGACATTTATTTGACATTTCACTTTGTGTTTTACAAAAAACTCACCGATGTCGCTTAACGTTGATATTAGGACAATTAAAGTCTTCATTGTGAAAACAATTTTCAGAATTCCGAGCTAGTATTCTTAAACTTGTCGCCATTATTACGTATTCATATACTCGTACAGTTAAACATGTCTGATAACACATAGACGAGAGCGTAACTTAAGTAGTAAAACTGGATGAAGGCGGGCGCCGTCACGTTTGAATGTTGGTATTTATATAAAGGAGTTGGTACATAAGTTTGTTATTATAATTTACTACATTGTAATTGAAATGCAAAATAACGGAGGCAATACATCGAAGTATATAAGTTTCACCTTTTTGAGATTCAAGTTTGATCTCACTGATCTGACCAAGTGAGATCACTGGATATTGAACTGTATCCAATTATCATAATACAAGCTGATCAATACACGATATTCCAGCGTCCATAGGATGGTGTATCTAGTGACATTACACTAATTCTGGTAAGGTTCGATTGTGATCCATTTCTGCTTCACTGTAAAATCCTTTCACCAATGAGGAAATTTTCTTAATTAACGTAATAGGAAACTTTATCAGAAAGGCGATGTGGGAATTTATGAGAGTTTTTACATCATTTTAGAATTATACTGAAATCGGTATGCTAAATAATTAACGCAAGATGTCTGACACCGAGTGGTTTGGGAATTTTTTAAAATGATTTTATTTTATCTGTTTCCAACTCATGTCATATAACTTTCGTACAGTTTTAATTGAAAACATGCGTCATATCAGTGATAAAATTTTCGTTTATTTCTGTCCCAGACCATATAAACCTAATATATCTAATAATATACACTATTCACGTAAATAACTACCCGGATGTTTAAGTCGACATGCTCATGCGAATACACATTGAATACAAAATGTACTTGCGTATGTAATATTTAACTAATCATTAATGATATCAAATTTACATGTATATAATTCAAGATAATACAAATATTATCAGTTCGTCTAAAACTTCCCCTTCCTGGACTTATCTGACATTTGGTCGTTCAGGAAGTTTCCCTAAAATTAAATTTCATTTTTCTTACGTAATGTATACGCGTTAAATTCATTTGAATGAAACATGTAAATTTTCATAGCTCGACCGGACATTATTTTAAGTGCTCGAAGTTACGACTTTGTGATAACTTCAGTTTAAAATTTGAATCTTGACGATATTGCATTACTTGTTGTATGGTACACATATTAACCGTTTTTATTTGTTCAAAATAGTGAAACACTTGAACAAGATAGAGCCATTTTTTGTATGACAAATGATTTCATCCCGCACAGAGACACACTGACTGTCCGGTATGTTTACTGAAAGATTTGGGAACATCAATCAGTTTTAGTTTACTAATTTCACATTTTTACGAGTTTTCATTTCGTTTCCCATCCACGCGTTACTTCATGTTTCCCAGGTTTTATAATGAAAACGTCTCTGTTATGTGTGAACATATAACTTTAGGGTGACATGTTAGATTCAATAAAAGACCGATAGAACGTCATATGGGAGAGTATGGTGTCGGTATAAGAGGCATTTACTCAATTATTTGATTAAATTATACCCTCTAGTCATTTTATTAATAACTTTAATGCAGAAATTTATGATAACCATAACCCATATTTCATTTGCGCATTCTATAACCCAAATGATAGTTGTATGAATAAACACGATTTATTTGGTACATGTATTTGATCTTTTTTGTCGAAAGTAGTGTGTAGCACATTTTTGTGTGTTGGATAATCCGCATATTTTTTCATAAAGCTCAGATGTCCGTAAAAGTGGACGAAATGTGTTTATTATCACAGTTCGCGTTTTTAACCATCAGCGCTATAAGCATGATTTACACAAATTCTATTTGCTACCATGGAAACCATGCCGGACGTTAACGTAGCACAATGTATTATAGAAAACTTAATTCTATTTTTCATGTTGTTTAGTGGTCCATAAAATCTGGAAAATTCCTCCAGATAATGTCCCGTATGTCAGACAATATTACCTTCTTCATGTCGCAGTAAAATCGACCTTAAAGTGTTTTGATGGGCTGTAAAATTTAAAACATAACAATAAAAATGTCTGCTAGGAACAATACAGTATCGCAATAGGCGCGAGAAAACAATCATGTTGGTTTCTGGTTCCCGACCTAATTCTTCCCCTACATCCTACATACCTTGTATTAGGCCCGAGGAACTCTCGCCTTTTTTCGCCTTTCCGCACGATTTCAAAAGTTTGATAAAAAGATCCACCTATCACATAATGTTGATGAGCAAACAATCAGAAATAAACGCCAAATGGTACGTTGGCAAACACCCTTAGTAACTTTCCGTACCAGGCCATCAAACAACCATAAATATATACATGTATCTATTCATAACAAACATCTTAGTATATGAACGAGTTGTCTTACAACGATTCGCACTTTAAGTTTATGGTAGAAATGTAGGTTAATTAAGGTGAACGGCCGCTGGAATGTTCATAAATCATTTATCTTCTTACCACTTCAATCACAACTCAGCTGATACTGAAGTCAAACTATTTTACTGAACATTATCCATTTGCAAACATCAAACGACTATAATATAATTATATAGATCATTGTTTTCATTACGATCGTAACTCCGAGATTTTTTTCGTTTCGACAATTGGAGATGAACATAAAACATGTTTGCGCTATTTCTCATACTGTATCTATTTCCGGACGGCCCGATTTTTGGATACTTCGACATTGATCGCTCGCTCAGGATGTTGGTGGTCTGGTAACAAGTAAATAAGTCCCCTGTAAGAGTGATGGACAATCTAATATGGTGTTATATTTGTGGCTGAATCGTTTATTGACGTGTAGTTGTAATACTCAGGGGTGATGTTTAGATATAGACCAGGACATTGAGTAGACAATGATGGGTTTGCCTGGTGTAGACCAGGACAGCAATTTATTTTGCATCAGAACTTAAATGAACTAACAGCAAACAAGGATCAGAATTACCTCTGGTAAATATCTGATATATGGTATATCGCTGTCTGAGTTTTATCTGGTATGTATTGGACAGGGTATGAGAATTGAATATTGCATGTCGTCACAGACACTGGATCACTCACAATGTTTGTGACTTGCATAAATCAAAGTACTGATTGTACTCTTGGACACTGAATTGACATAGACATGCTCTGCAATGTGAAATGGAAACTACTTTAACAATTACATGGCGGATGTAGATAAATGTAGTACTTAGGTCCGCATACAGATTAATGCGCACCGAGCGAGTGACGGCTGAGTATGCACTTTGTGTAATTAAAAGTCAAACAACATCATTGTCCTTTAGAATCATCTCTGTTTACTGTTTTGTACTAATAAAAATCACATAACCAGGCAAACACACGCAACGACAAAAAAGGTATTTTTGCATTGTTTTATTTGTTTACAGTATTATTGATCTTGAAATGTTAAGTCATCTTTAGTGTTTTAACATGACAACTTACACTTGGACAGACAAATTTAATTAATTAACGAACCATTTGTTGCATTTTATTATGGTTACTTCGTTAGCTAGACAACTGTGTTGAGCCTGAAAGTCTTGTCTTCAGGCTAGTACCCATACATGTTATTATTCAAATTATTAAGTTCAAACACAAATGTCGACACTCATAATTATGTACCTACGAAGTCAGCCATTTTACATTATGATTGCTCAATTGAACAAGTAGTTTTAACTTTTAACACCTTGATTGATCCCAGATTATCAAAGCAAGACTTGCAAAGCATGACCCATATTATTTACCTATGATTTATGTTCATTGTGTATGATTTATGTTCATTGTGTATGATTTATGTTCCAATCACGTTCAAACTCCTACATGGATACACACAGGTCTGTATAATATAAAACCGTCCATGTTGTGAAGCCGACGGCCAAGATGCAGCGTTTTAATCGCACATCAGTAACTCGCTGTACGTCGTTACTACGTGTCGCCAACACGTGATACATGGAAAATAACCCGATATAGCACCGATCAACATCTGAAATAATATTAATATTATGCCTGGATAATCACGCGAACACGATAATGTGCGTGCGCAATATGTAAAAAACATTTTATATCAAAGTACTGAAAGTACTCATGGAAACTGAACTTACATAGACTTGTACTGGAACGCGCACCGAGTGACGACTGTGGAAAACTGTTTCCAATTAGATTAAAATGTCAAATCCATTTCTTGTGAGATGATAGATACTTAGATACTTTATTTTTTTCAGATCCATTAGGCCAACTGGCCCATGAGGACAACATATTTACAAACAAATACATTGATAACATACATGAAAGTATAATATACATGCATAAAACAAAACAAATCTATAAATACACTTCAGGGAGAAGATGTATACATTATCGTATGATAATAGATATCAAATCAAAAATAAAATAATGATAATTACATATTATACATCGGAAGAAGTTATATTGAGATAAATCGTTGAATAATTAAATGTATCATTTGTTTTTTACATAAAAATGCTTTTTGAACATATATTCCCAATCTTTTAATTACATTTTCATTTTTACTTGTAATCAGTTCTATAAATTTAAACATACATGGTCTTTCCCAAAAATGTATAATGTGATATAAGTAACAGTTTTAGTTACAAACAACCTTTTTCTTCAAAAGTATTGGCATGGGAGTTGTCTATTTTCAGAGGATATGACATCATTAAAAGTACTATATACACTCACATGTTACCACATCCACTTAGCCAGCTGTAAAATAACAGGCTTAATTGAAAACAATTACATTGTGTGTTTTTTTAATTCATTTGAATACAATTGCTATAGACTCATAATTGATCGAGTGACAATTTGTTCTGCTGATAATGGATCCAAACGTAGTTATCTGTGCTTGAGGTGTCAATGGATAGCTAGTAATGATAATAATTCAATTGTCACGTAAGAATGGTTGTAGTACGGTACATCATCTAACATTGTCATATAATGCTTCAAAAGAACGAATACGTTTACTGTAATCTATGTTTCGCCGAGGAAAACCTTTTCCTCACAATTCGATCACTAATACTCAGATCTATGATGACAACTAGCATATTGTATCTTACAGATAAAAGAATCGTACATTACATCTAGATGCTTGGGCTTTCAGGAGCGAGCTATCACAAAATAGGAAATTGGCTATATGGAAACATAAAGTCTACTGTTCGGTATAAAGAGAACGAGATCGACGAGAAAAGAATGCGAGCAGACATATATAAGTGAACATCTGTCACAATCTATAAAATATACAATTCAACAGAAACAAGCATATGATTTCTATATTGTCCATTTGTAGATCGCGTATTTATGTCGCGCGTTTAAGAGTGTTCTCATTTGCACCGTTTTAGGACTGATTAGGATCCATAAGTCGCTGTAGTTTTAAAGATTTCCGGGAACGGTTTGATATACCAGGGACGACTTATATGACTGTATCAGTTACAGTTTATACGTTTTTAAAGTAACAAGGAACAATCAAGTTTAATTTATGTATTGCAGTTTTTGTACTAAATTGTTAAATGCAGTTTAAATATTTGTATTTCGAACATAAACATCTACAAAACACCACCGTTTTTCTACTCTCAATTATATACTATAATTTCGATCTTAAGTATAATTAAGCAAGGAAAGGGGGTACACGTGTGTTCTGGTCGCATTGTTGTGTGTTGAAGAGTCATCGTTTGATTACCATCTGTCTAGCATGTAGTGACGAGTATCAGCCCTGAAAAGCAGGCATCAGGTGTTGTTATGTCTGAACATTGGACAGACAAAATTAATCATCATATCTAGTTGAACATTTTGTCTAGTTGGGTCCAACGCCGTTTTTCAACAAATTTTAAGTTATAAACGGCGGCCGATAACAAGTTTTTTTTCTGGACGGCATTCTACCCAGTTTGATCTCGCCTTTCCACATGGAACCAACAAAATTTTCCACATGTATATGAAACTCGACATATTTGTCAAATGTTCACAGAAGGGTATAACCAGTCGTGACCTTGAATCTAACCCTGATCACTGAGTCACAAATACAACGTACTAAACACTGGACCTCGACCGCGGCACCAAGTTCAACAACAACCACAAACGTCACCAAGAGAAGCATAATGACGTCATCGTCAGTACTCACTACATGTATGTATTGATCAACCAGGATATATCACATTCACTTCTGAAGTGGTCAACAATGATACAAGTACATGTATACTTGAATTCAGAACTTAAGTACCGACTAGTACAAACTACATATTGTCGATATGCATGATAAAGTTGATAAAATGATACGCAATTGTCCTGCGTCACAGCTTGTCCGTGTATATAATAATTATCTTCTTTTTTTATACCTCGTATTAAGGCCACGTTGCTCCAATTATCAGTGATGATTGGTGGACTACTGAACGGAAGGTCGTGTGTTTGATTCTCGGCTCCGCCTTCCGAATTTCTCAGGGACGCCTTGCCAGTGTCCCCATCCCAATTACCGAGCCAAGTGCTGTGTTGAGATAATCACAGGAAAAGGGACGAGGCATGTATATTGGTGATTTACACCGGACACGATAAGAACCAGGAAAACAAGAGAAATGATACAAATGTCCGGTTCTCCTATATCTTATCTCCCCCCCCCCTCTCTCTCTCTGGAGCGGCCCTGAAATGACCTGAGCTGTTGAATGGGCTGATAAGCAACAGCTAAATAGATAAACAGCTCCTATTATTAAATTAAATCATTCCTGTGACGTCATCCTTTTGTTTTCACTGTCCAATAATTTTACGAATGGATCGCTCTCAATGGACAGCTGTCCGTTATTTTTTGTAATATTGGAGTGTAGTCGACATATTGGACTGCAACTCAAATTTGGACACTTAAAACGACGCATGCGTAAGATTATCGAACGCTGTAATGATCTGAAAATAAACATATCTTACGAGTCTTGTCAAGGACTTGTATATATGTATAGAAGTCCATGGTCTTTTTTAATTTTTTAATGAAAATGCAGCAGTACTGTATCATAGTACAATGTACTCGTATTTATAAGCAGGCTGTACTATAAACTGCCCGATTAGCTCAGTTTGCAGAGCATCTGATTGCAAGAAGCAGGTCGCGGATTCGGGCTCCGCATCGAGTACATTAATTTCCTCTTCCTATTACCTTTTGCGCCATGAATGTGAGACCAACCTTGGAATACTACACTGAGGGTGAAGCAAAGATTGGGTTAGTCAAAAAAACTCTGATTGTCGTGATAAATTAATTCGAATTAAACAGTAGGATGAATGTAGCAGTACTGTACATTGTACTTGTTTTTATGAATTGGCTGTAATATTGTTAACCCGATAAGCTCAGTTGGTAGAGCTTTCTGACTTGCAAGCAGGAGATTGCGGGTTAAGCCCCGCACCGGTTGCATTATATTCCGCTTATTGTGTACAACAAAAATATATATGAGGAATCAATTGATCAAATTTCATAATACTCATTATGAACAAATTTTCAATACAATTCATACCTTAAAATATTACAAATCAAATCAAACGAAAGTGCTACACGGATATCCTACATAAACAGTTTTTTTCCTATTCACATCTTCCACATTGTTCCACGCTGTTTTACAAACCCACTCCCAACAAACGAATACATAAGAATGACACGGCTTGAGTCAATGTGAAAAGGTTTGAATAAAATGTACATTATCCGTGCTACCCGTGCAGTGTGATTGAAAGAGTTGATTTAAAGGTACCTAGCTACCGTAACGGCTTTTAAGCAGTTAAATTCACACGCTATCTTGTCTATTTATCTGGTCATAATAATGCAAGAAAAATGATTCCTAAAGCCAATAGCCTTCTTTAGTGACTTTTAATGAGTAAAGTGTATTGACGGATGCCTTTAAAAATGATAAATTGTCATGGTCAATGAATTGTGTAATCCTATCGAAATGATTTAAGTTACATATAAACCTAAAACTGTCCATTATGTAAAATATTGGAGTGTATTCGGCGTTACGCGCCTCAAACACTCCAATATTTTACATAATGGACAGTTTTCGGCTTATATCTATCACATATAAATTTCAACATTCACACATTCATTAGATATTAAGAACAGTCATGTTTTGTACTAGAACTCAATGTGATATGGATTTATGTGTAGTTTAAGATTCGCTGACACAGACTGTTATTGCATGATCTCCTTGAAAGGACTTGTTCATAATTAAGGAAACATTCCTTTCTTGTAACGGCACTCCCAGTAATAAGTTATTTATACGGAACTATCGTACACAGGATTAAGAACCTTTTGATGGAAGTTTTTTTACCCAGAAATGCTCTTAATAAAGAGTGTCACTGATGCGATGGAGACGAATGAATTCGCATGTTCGTTACTGAAGTGTTTTAAGCAGATATCTGTAGTTACATCTCAATACTCGGGAGAAAAGCTGAAAGCTCGGTTATAGATTCGTGAAATGTTCGTCACAATAAGGCAGTACTTGAAATACAATACACGTGCTAGAATATTAATAGGAGCTAATACGGAAACAACACCAGTGCATGATGTTTTAGAACTTGTTCTGAATCGAAATTAAATGCATACTGATTCTGTTTTCATATGTATCGTTGAAAATGGCTGTCTGTATCTCCAGAGTCTTACCACCGTGTTCCTTTTCTTATTGATTGCATGATTCTGTTTTATAGAGTTTGGTAACTGAATAGATTCCTGTTTGGCTTAGTTCTAAATATCCATTTATAAAACGAGCTACCAGGAAGCGTAATATCGTCAGACAAATGTTAAATACATACAGTCTTAATCATTCTTTACCTGTTTGCGCTGAGTGGATCGAATTATCCAGAGATGAATACTAGTACATGTACATGCGGTTAACTAGATTCTAAATTTCTACAATCTGATATTTTAAGTGCGTCAAGAAAATGCATGATTGTACGAGGACGTATTTATCCGAAATGTCAATGATGTTAGATTCTGTTAATGTTCTAATATCAATGCAAGCATTGTTGGCTCAAACTGATTGTGTGGTCACGGCTTGCTGTACGGGAGGTCAATACAAGTCCAATGGTCATGATCCAGTGGTTAAGAGATGAGAGTAATTTCTTGTTTTGCTAGATCGTTGGTCTGTGAAAATCCTGCATGGTGTAGTTAAGAGATATAATTTACATCTGTGTAACATAGGCGGCTTATTTTCCTTTTAAAATCCGATATTGATCAGATTTTGTTGTGGTTGCTGCTGTTGTTATTTTGAATAAATCAGGTATCGATCAATTTGAGATTATTTGAAATTGTGCTTTATACGAGTCACTCGTCCATCTGTTACGAATGTTTCACGGAGAACTTGTATTTTGCATCCGTATATTACATAGTTACGTGAGGCGTAACTTTGGTGTTATGAAGTGACTTGTCGATACTGTATCTTATATACGTTTGGATATACGAAATATCTCAAGTGGAGTGAAGCGAAAACTTGTTTACTATACCTGTGTGCAGATATACATTCACAACGAGGGAGGCGACCAGTGTGGGAGAGTGTAGGAGTAATATGAGTAAAATCTCTTATCAAATTTTAACTGATTTCGGTGAAAATAAATTTTATCATTTTTAGTTGAGATATAATCGCGGTGTCTCATTGACGAGTATAAAAGCAGTAGTTTTTTATAGATAATTTAAACAACGGTTTGATATTGTAACATGTAATTCATTTATCATTTATTTACTGGAGTCTTGCTGTATTAAAAATTGAAAGTTACTTAATTTGTGTGTGGCTAATTTCTTGTTTGTATTAAAATCGAGTCTCTATTTTTCTTACTTGAATTCTATTTTCTCATCTTTGAATTGAATTTGGGAGAATAAGGTTTGTTTTAATGGATTTCAGGCAGCACGTCAGGATGGATATTTAATTCATTGATGTTCAGATAAAACATTAGATTGGATTCAACATTTTTTGTCGAGGTATGTTAGTAATTTGATATGTTTAATTGATTCAAGCATCAACTACACAGGGATTCTGTAAAATATTTTTTGGAGATTTTTTTTCAAATATATAAAAATGATTTATATGTTACCTTGGCATTTTGATGAACATACGTGATAGGTGTATATATTATGGTAACACAAGATTAACCTAAACATTGTGAGATAAATATCTGTTTTTGATCTTTATATTGATTTTGTACAACAACAATATGAAATCTCTCGTGAACTCAAGTCACACCCTGGAACAGAATGTGGGCTCGCAGTTTCTTATCAGTATCACTGTCTCGTTTATACGTTATTTCAGGGCTACAATGTTACATGTAATCATATAGTGGCCCGGGTTATTTTAAACATAGTTTACACTTACAAATACAACAACTCAACTCACACATTCCTGCATGGGTATACCCGCCACGCCCTTACCTGTCATTCGGGCATCTTACTGCACACAGTATACCTATATTTATCGACGCAAGGGAGGAAATGTTGGGGATTAACTTTAGTGGTATTGAATGATCAAGGATTACTGTCGTCTGCACGAACGTTTCAATTTAATATTAACTTCGTCCAGATCAGGAAGAGTTCGACCAAGATGTAAGCACAAGTTTAACGCATTTGCTTGTTTTTGTAATCTTGAAAAGTTGCTGCAGTAATGACTACTTTACTTCCGCAAACACTACGAGTTTATCAGCATTGTGTACTCATGATGAGAAAAGTGTAGATCATTCTTTTAGCAAACTTTGCATACTTGCCTGCATTCGACGTTCCTTGTCACGGGTAATTAGCGATTACGCTAGTTTACCGACCGACGTAATATGAGCGGCTTGTGTTTATATTTACGTATCGTATTACCAGTTCGCGTATTTTCCCTTTTAAATTCATACATTAGTCATAGTTCGTATTTTGACTTTTTACGTTTTGTAGACTGGCATTGGGTTATTCACGGGGCTCATTCTGGCTGTGATGATATATAAACCCTCGTTCTTGTTTACTTATCGACAAAATACAGATGCTATTTTTAGTTAATAGCCCACCATGTACATGTATTTGGCAGGCTTTTGTTACAGCGATTGTGTAAAATTCATAAAAGTACATTTTATCTTTATTACATATTCATCTGTTAGCTACATATTACTATCCATATAATTAAGTCGCGAAAATTCGATTCTTGTAAAATTTACCAAGATGGTGGTATACATACATTTGTATATATAGAGTATTTCTAAATTATCACAAAATAGTACAGTACGTGGTTTGTGGTAAATCTAAGGACAGTTATCCGTTGTCCTTCATTCACATTCCACAAAAAGTAGTAAATGTTTATGCATTATGTATGAGTGTAGATTCATTGTAGCTATCGGGCCTTATATATAGGTTATTATATAGTTTCATCTATTATGTATGACAAACTTTTATCGAGCAAATCATCCATATATGTGTTATTGTACTTGGGTCGATAAAAGGCGGGGGCGTATGTACAGCTAAATCATACACCCAATATAATTTAATACTATTTTATCAAAATGTCAATATTTGTGGTACATACCTAAGTAAACACGACGCTCAAATTTCAAGACCTCCATCTCATTGTTGCTCTCTCTCTAAGTCTCTTATCACAGAGCTGTATGTATATGACACCCAGCCTTACTGAACCATCGATCAGGGACGCACACTACCTGGGCCTGTACGTGTTATCGAATCTCTTTGAAAATAGATTCCTCACCGTGATAATGAATTACCGACTGTTTAAAGATGCAATCAATATTTTCGTTTCACATATAATGTTATAAACTCGTAAATTAAGATTTTTATCTTGATTATTTGGATGTTTTATTAAGGATATAACCCTTGGCTACTCTACAGTCAGGTATGTTAAACATCTTCAATTTTATCGAATTTTTGCCGTACAATCAACGCTTTTAACTGGGTCAAAGTAGGCGGTCCGCATTCTTTCCAGTCACAGCTAGTATAGCCCCGGGCACAATTTAAGGGTTATATTGAAAACGAATAATGATAATATAGACATACATTACTGGTGCACTATTGATATAGTACAACAAATTTGTTACAGCGTGCATTAATTGATTGTTTACTCCAGAGAGCTAGAAGGATATCATTTTTAGCCAAAGTATGGAATTAATTTGAATAGCTTCTTCAGATAAGGTAAACATTTTATGAATATTGTTTATCATTAAAATTTTCTTTGCGTCTTACCTTTTGATTTACAAAGTATATTTTCACACTTGCACGAACAATGGACATTTGTTCTCGATGTTTACAATGGTAACGATTGTGCACAGTATTCATACATGGCATTAAAATAAGTTTATGCTTCGGTTTTCTATACCAGGAAAGAAATAACACTTCCATATCTTTCTATTAACACATGTTGTTCAGTTTATACAACTGAATTATAATTTATTCGTAATAAATACTCTGATATCAACAGCCGTGTAATGATTTATTATATAGTGCTGCTTTTTTTAGTTTACCGATGTGTAACTGTAGTATATTCTTCCTCAAATTGGATTATCTTTACGTAGGCGTCAATAAGTAGATTGAGAAGTGATCTCAATGGATTGGAATTTCATCTTGTTGTTTTTTGTTGATGATGAAGTAACCTTGACGTTTCATCAATTGTGTTGTAAATCTTAATGTAGTCTTCTTTATCTAAAATCCTGATTTATGAGCTGTACTTAGTGACTCAGATTGCCTCCAACAATATACATGTACCAGTATGTGTCTTTTCATAGTTTACACGCTTAAATTGTTATAAACCATAAAGACTTATATCTTAGTCATAACTGACTTAAGGCATTTTAGCAAACCTGTGTTATACTGTAATAATGATACGTACCATTCGTTTTTCATTCGCCTGAATACATCGTAAAATAAACAAATAAACTAATTTATTGTCTTTGAAATAAACACAGGATCGTTTACAACCCAGTTGTGTGACCAATTTTGGTTGTATCGTGCATTATACATGCAGTCCTAAAGTATAATATTGAACACATATTGGTCGCGCACCTTAGTTTTAAACTAAATTAAGTATGATATCGTGAATCAAAACATTGTAACTAAATACGAGTAGGTAAACATTTTTTGTCGAATTATATAGTTAAATGATAAAGCTTTAATGCTATTAATGCGGTTTCTTTCTGTAATTAAAGTAATTCGTGTCTGCTACAGCGAAGTTAATAGTCATGTTTGATCAGACAAGTTGATGTCTCTAAGGGAAAGTAAATGCCATTTACAGAATTCAGTTCTACACTTCTAACAAACACGTTCATAAAATCTATTCCTCTCAGTCCACATTTTATTTATTCTTCTTCTTTATATGATATAAGCGAGGGACAAACATAGATGACAACCGCATCTTGTGTATCGATTATAAATACTGCTGGAAAAATGTGTCTCGGGAATCACGCCAAAATACAAATGGTATCTTTATTCTGAAATTGTAGCAATAATTACGAATTTTGCAGATGTCATTGGTTTCTAACAAATTGGGCAGCCGCAACATTCTAATTAATTACGTTAAAAAATAAAATAATGTCATACCAACCATATCGAGGGCATGCAATGATTGTGATTGCCCGGATATAACCAAAATGACATAAATACATGGGAGAACTATTCTGAATTCTCGTCTGTCGAGTTTATGTCATACAGCCTTGTTTGTTTTGGATTGTAAAGTGTGTAGACCAAGTCAGACATCCGATACTATTGTCAACTTAATAGAGTTCAAGTTCAAACGTTTATAGTAAACAAACAAACATATAATGTCGTGAGAAAGTTTCGTAAATTATTGTACTCTGTGTTTATGGTTCGTTGCTGCTCTGTTTATGTCATTGCGACAGTGTCCGAAATGTAACGAAGATTTGACCTTTATACGTGTATGTTACCTGTTTCGTGAGTCGCCTGTCTAACTGTCAGTTAATGCATTGTTTACTTGCATGCAATCACCTGGAACATTCGTTGTTCAGATTTTTTTTCCGGGTCGATACAGCGAGATTTAATAGCCCAACAACTAGAGCATTGCATGTTCGTTTTCTCTATTAAATATTTACACATAGAAGTACGCATTCAAATCCCACCTTCTATGTATTTTCTGATTCATCCACGCGGCTTTCAGAGCTGATCATACTTTTGTCTTTATTTGATACTGGAAAATGTATACATGCATGTTCTTTCCGTGGCTCAAACTATAGATACCAGCTTACTGCTACTGAACGAATTTAATTCAGTTTATCTGTGATAAATGGTAAACTACTTTCCTTGTTAGGGAAATATATATTTAATTTTACGTCCGTAGTTCTGTAGAGTCGATACCGCCGGTCATAAAACTATGAAAATATGAACACATGTGCCCCTGTATTTATTTTAATTGGTTTAAAATGAGCTTTGTGTTTGTTTTCAACGAAAGGCATGATTTATTACAAGAATTATTCAGTTCTGTAGCAAAATCAATTAAATACGTTTTAATAAGTAGAATATCAGGGGAAATTCTGATTTATAATACAAATAATGACATGTCTGTATGGCAAACAGAAATATTAATTAATTGCGTATTCTTCTGGATGAATTTCACCACAGCTAAAATTTACATGATGCATTTTTTGTACATGATGAATAATTTAACCATATTTGTTTTAAAAGAAGTTTTAAATAATATTGTGGTGTTGTTTTAATTTAACACAAAACCTCAAAAGGTCTCGTCAGGTCATGGCTGGCGGCAAGTAATGAAAACATTCGAGATGGCGGCTCATTAACAATTGATTTACTTTCTTTACTTGGAGAGACCTAGGAATGAGAATGAATCATTTATTCCGATAATTTGATGGCCTACGTAAATAAAGCAATATATAAGGTATGATAACACTGACCAAATTTGGCAATCAGCATTATATTACCATTCTGTTACTTCATGTATTATCCAGGCCTGTATTATCTCTTATAAATATTTTATATCTGAAGATATCATAGTTAGGGGAATATCTGGAGTGCACGAACAAGAAGTGATATTCCTTTTGATCAATTCTTTGGCAAATGGAAAATCCTAAATTACATAAAACGACAATGTTTGTATGATAATCAGCCCTGCATACACATATCAGTTATTATTATTATTCATGTACCTTCTAATGTATTTTCATTGTTATACATACCCCATAGGTTTTTATACTTTAAGTGAGTCAATTATGTGTATATAGAACTTGAAGCCTTAGGCAGAACGACGCCACCAGTTATAAATGCCTTATATCATAGCAATGATCAGCTTTATTTTCTCTTCTAGTATGTTTATTGTTATCTATAAAGTTTTATACATCTATACCTTTTATTTATTCACACATTTTATCCAACTTTACATCGTCTTCACTAATTTCGCTTTGTACACTTAAGTTTACAACAACTTTAATGTTTAGCTATCATGTTCGGTCCTCCATTCCTCCTTGTCTGCATGTTGAACATGACTGAGGAAGTGTTAAATCCCTCCAGGGAAATCATACTTAGTGAACCATCATATCATCAAATAAAACATTGCTGTAATCTGGAAGCCAATGAAACAGAAAGCAAGTATTCTGTTTACTTTTATTTATATTTCACATTATTTACTAAGGTATGAATAGGGCTCTCATTTGTCCTTGAAACTGGCATTTTGACGGATAAATTAAAGCTTCTGACTCTTGTGAATTTATACCAAAGGACCAAGTTTACAATTGCTTTATTGTTATTGGGACATTGTGTTCACCCTATAAATATTAATCAGCTATAGGTCAATTCAATTTTGACCCTCAACGTGTGGGATCTAGTGAGCACCCTGTTTGTAATGAGATGGTTTTAGTATAGAAGGGGAATAAATTTCAGACCAACGGTGATATGACACTTTTGTCACAATTCTCTATGTATCTTTATCCTGAAGAGTGTGTGTGTAAGAGTATGACAACACTAACCGTCCAGGTATCAAATATTACGATGCAGTCGAGCGTTTCTAAACTTAAATAAAGAACACTATTTCAAAAGATTTACAAGCATGATAGTAATTATGTTTTTTTTATCTGTCATTTTTTGTCAACCTCAAATACAAGGATTGTGAGAAGTAACAAACTTGAATTCCCAGTATCTGTCTGAGAACTGCCGTATTGTTTCTGTATTCTTCAAAATATCGTATTTTTTCTTACAGATCATATATTTAAAGTGACAAGAGCATCGACCAACTGCCAACATGACGAGCGTTATTACGGTGGGGAACGAAACCGTAGATCTAAACAACTACACATGTTCCGACAAAGGTCTTCTACTTCCGGTTGTCAATGAATTCACCTGGTCAATTGAAGCTCGGGCATTCATTTACTTACTCGGGCTGTTATGGATTTTTATGGCTGTGGCCATCATAGCTGATGTGTTCATGTGCTCTATTGAACGCATCACTAGTAAAACTACAAAGATTAGGATCGCTGATGCTGAAGCTGAAGGCGGCTACAGAGAGATGGACGTGAAGGTATGGAATAATACTGTGGCTAACCTAAGTTTGTTGGCTCTGGGCACCAGCGCTCCAGAAATCCTCTTGTCTGTCATAGAAACAGTTGGTAACAAATTCAAAGCCGGCAATCTTGGTCCAGGTACCATCGTTGGATCAGCTGCCTTCAACTTGCTCGTTATCTCGGGTATTTGTGTTATGTCCATACCATCTCCTGACACTAGACGTATTGCTGAGATTAAGGTGTTTTTCGTCACCGCATTTACTTGTATATTTGCATACGTTTGGATGGCCATTGTCCTTATGGTGAGTTCACCCAACGTGGTTGAGATCTGGGAAGCTTGTGTCACTCTCATCTTCTTCCCGTTGCTCATCGTTGTCGCTTACTTGGCTGACCGAAACTTCTGTATGGGCAAGAAAGAGGAACCGTCTGATGGCATGGTTGGGTTTGCACTTGGTGAGTTGGATGTTTTTCTTAACTAACAATGGAATGCTAGCTTTAACGTAATAATAATTATTTGCTTGATACTCAAGATTACAACCTTATACTAGTATATAATATGTATATATTATACAAAATATGATCGTTGAACAAGAACATGTTAATTATGTTATGTACGTAATATGCTAAAATCATTTTAATGAATATTTAATGAATACTAGTAGATTATCTCTTTATAGTTTATCTATACATGTATCTAGCAGCGGATCCCGGGTTTGTTTTAGTTTTGTAAATATACACAAGTATACCCACAAATTATATCTATGTTTTGTTACTAGAGAAACAGATGATTGGGATAAGTTGCATCTCTTTTTATAGCAACTTATGTGTCATATAATGTGTGTACTTGATCCATATCTTGATTTTGTTTATTTTGAACTTAGGGTCTTAGGAGATTAGCATACATTAGTTAAATATCTATATCTTCTGAATATAAAGCTTAAAACATAAAAATCCATCATTCTTTGGAGTTTAAGAAAGTCCTTATTCTTTCTTAAATTCACATCCAAACCTTTACAAGTTTTACTAATACAAGAGTTTTTAATTTAACTCTAAACATCATACCAGTAATCAAGAAAACTAAACTCTATATACGAGAAAGTTCATGCCTCTTAGTTAACTTACAAAATTATCAGGGTAGCCTGAAAATGAAGGACTCAGAATTATTTTAGCTATATTGTCAATAGTTGCCAAATTCTTGAAGTTACTATGCTAATAGTGTTTAAGGCTTTTTCTTTATTGACTACTTCTTTCTCAGATGATGTTAATTCAGTACACCTCTCTTCAATCATTCTCATGGCTGCGATGTAATTATAAAACACAGGTAGCACTGTTTATGACTACCTGGAGAATTATTGAAACTTCAGGCGCTGTCGGAATGTTTTTATAGAATTGCCTATAGAACATTTCCAAGAATGTTTACAAATTATTAGTAATAGAGCTACCAGGCGCGCAACAAAACTATACATCTTCATATATTTACAGTGCAACCTCTCCAAAGCAACACCTTTTGGGAAAACAAAATTATGCTGTTGTTCAGAGGTTGTTGCTCTTGAGAGGTTAAATTAATAGTTAAATCATGTGGTGGGGAACAATCATGCTGTTGTTGAAGGGAGGTTGTTGCTCAAGAGAGGAGAGAGCCCATCTAGAAAGGTTGAACTGTACATATTTGATGCTTTTATACTTCATCTTAGGAGAGTTCAGTACCCAGCGTATTAGCGTAATTAATACACCATTGTTACATGGCCTTGGGTCTGCTGCGTCATGTATCTATTAATTATAAATGGTCGATTAGTTACGAATGAATGTGTGTTCTGGATATTGTATTGTCAATTTGATATGATTTGTTCTACCAATACTCACCAGACCATAGCACTGTACATGTAGGTGATATTCCAGTAAATGAACAGCTTTATTCTGATGACATACTTTAATAATATTGATTCGCAGCATTATATCCAGCTCGTAATGAAGAGAGCCTTGAAATCAGGCAGACCTCAAGTAGAATTACTCCTAACACTGGTTCCAATGGTCCGACTTAATTTACATTAAATGTTGTAATCCCGTGGGTGTCTATTCGATATTATTTGATTTAACGTTGAAAATGTCAGCTCCCTCTCGTTCTACTGTTTGTCATTAGCATTTTAATGTTCAATAGTCGGGAAATAATGATTGATGTAACTGGGTGGAAATCGTTTACAGTAATTATAAAACACCGTGACAGTAAATACGGTATACTTTTCACCAGAACGGTCAATGCTTCTTTTTATCTAAACACACGATGTCGACATTGAATTCACGACAAATGAGTAAATATACAATTTTGACTGGCTGGATGAGGAACCCTGCATTGGTATGTAGTTCCTGTAGGCCAAATTCCTTATACAGTGTGATCAAGACACCATGTCATATACGATTACAATATGTTTTATTCAAGCCGAGAAGAATTACATAACTGTTTGTAAATCGCTTAAGTAGCATTTTAATCTGTCAGTGTGTCGGCTTTATATTTATCTTTCTTCCCACTGTTAGAAACATTCCTAGTATTCTTCTCTTTGTTCTCTTTGATAAATACAGTCTTAATTAGTATAAAGCAGTGCACAATTAAACTCATAACATCCAATTGTTCAATGCCAATATTTGGATGATATACATTTTACATCGTGCGAGATATAAAACAACAAACAAATAAACATCTCATGAATGTCTAGACACGTCTGTTTAAATACATACATAGATCTTGTTGCATGAAGAGTGCTTTCTTAAAAAAACGTATAATTATCCACTGGTTGTTTGGAAGATATTTAGATGCCTCTGGTAAAATGTCTGTGTTAGAACCTTGTATTATGCAAATGTCAGATTGACGTGTTGTTGCCTTCATTTCTAGGATTATTCACTATATATATATATACAGTTAAACCCCGATTATCCAAACTAGGATTATCCGAAAGCATGGTGTTATCCGAAATGATTTTTCGGTCCCGATTTTCCCATTATTTATTTCAATGTAACATAACCCCGATTATCCTATTGTATTAAAGTACTTCGTTTTTCTACATCCGCCATGCAATTGTTAAACTAGTTCCCGGTCAAGTTTGCATCGCGCGACTATGTAAGTTCAGTTTCCATGAGTACTTTCAGTACTTTGATTTACGTAATGATATGATCACCCAGAGGTTGTATTGAGCGGGACAATTAATCCTTGTATAATACACAATGGCGTTATAGTTATAAGCGACTTGCCTCTGAATAATTCGGATTGTATTGAATAATTACTAGTATACCTAAAACCTGGTAATACCAGCCGTCCTGATCAATCGACCGAATGAATACATTAACTCTAAATAAAGTACAATCTACGAGCCTCGTTAGTAAGTAATTGTCCTCTCTCGGAAAATGTTTTTTGTTGCGGGAATCAATATGCTAACATAGATATGTATATTAAATATCAAACTGATATATTCGTACAGTGCAACCTTTCCAAAGCAACACTCGTTGGGAGTATCAAAATTATGTTGTTGTTATTAAATGTGTTGCTCTAGAGAGTAATTGAATTGATGCTGAAATCGTGCTGTAGAAAAGAATCATGCTGTTGTTGAAGGGAAGTTGTTTCTAAAGAGAGGGCCGCTCTGTAGAGGTTGTACTGCTTTTGTAACTGCAAGTTCTGCCATTGAGTGTGGTCTTATGTACGAACAGCTCAACATCAGATGATTTCTAGAACACATTAAGAGTGTTGTATTGTTGGGTCAACTATCGCTAGAAACGCACTTATTCATGATTTTTTCAAATGTTCACATGACACGTCGCGTTTGGGGACCTGTATTCAGATTAGATTTGAAATTGATTTGTATGCAAGAAAAATTCGAAAAATGTTCGCTGCATTGAAAAAGTTGGATGATTTAAGACCTAAATCAGAAGAGAACTAGGAATGGGTGGAGTAGACGTCTTGTTACTAGGGTATGGTTAAATGAGCACTACTAACATGTACTGCTAAACACTCGAATATGGTAACTTTCACCACAAGCTATGTGCGTTTTGTGTGTTTAGAGTGATTAATGTAACTAAAAACAAACATATACATCTTCTACTGGATGTTTCACTGACATAAGAACACTTAAAGTTTTATAACATAACGTTAAGTGATACCTCAGTGCTTGTTGAAACCTACTCATGCCTTTTATCCATATCCTTACATCATTAAAGTAGATTTGTACAACCTAGTTGTCAAGGTTACTGACACATATTGTTTAAATCTGGTCCCGCCCTAATTTCGTAATGTATTAAGTGATATTTGGTGGACTTAAAAAAATAATAAAATATATACTTGTGAGTAATGGTAAAGGTAAATGATAAAAAAAACAAGAGGACGTAGTTTAAAAAATGTGTCAGAAGTGGGATTCGAACCCACGCCCACATACGTGGACCAGAACACTCGTGTTTAAGGTTGTAATACCTTGAGTCTGGCGCCTTAGACCACTCGGCCATCCTGACAACTTATCTTTAAACCTGATATCTTAGTTATTGCAATACATGTCAAAGATAAATTATCATTGCATAATTAATAGTAAGCATTTCGGATATTTTTACGCCTCAACACATTATTAGAAGTTTATTCAAAATTGTTATCATGTTACACGTAATATCAATGTGTAACCAATGATAAGTGTGTTTATTTTACTCCCCTGACTCAAAAATGTGAAATTACGATGTTTCCCCGGGCTATAATTCTTTCAACATACCATGGATATAATGATATGACATTTGATATAATAGTTACAGCTGGCCTTACGTTAGATCCTCCAGCAAATATCACTGCGCTGATTGTATCTAAACCCTGTGTCATCGTATTAAATGCTAGCGTGACGCGATACGGTATTTTTGACATATTATCATTCGTACGAAGTATTTATGTTTGTATAAAATCACTGTTAAAATTGAGTAAAGCTTACAAAAAATAGTAACTGTTCGATCTCTGAAATGTTTCACACATTGCTAGCCAATGACACATATCTGTCTTTTAAGAATGTATCAAACTTTCATTAATGTAAGTTTCCGACTCGTCAGACAGTCAAATCACTTACTCATATTTGCTTAATATATATTAAACATGTAGATGTATATAAATATATACTGACCACATTATAGAGATATATTGTCGCTGAGCACCAACATCCGGGTTCCAGTATATATATTCAGCTTTTGGTGTCGGGGGCTGAAGATTATCCAAGCTCTCTATTTAGACCGGGTTTCCTTGGTAACGGTTCTGTAATTAGCATAAAAATATTTGTGACACGTACTGATATTTTTCGGTTAATATCAGACATAGAAGAATTTTGTCTCAAACGTTTATGCATAAAACTCATTACTCTCTGTCGGGGTAGATCTTGCGTGTCTTAATTTATTTTTCAGATTGTATAAATTATTTTATCTCATAAATATAATCCCTATATTGGTGCGAGACTTACTCATGCTAAATGTATTTATTTATAATAAGGTTTCAGCATATTATAAGGAATGGAGAAGTTTATAAAGCTGGGATAAATGCTTTGTTATAGACTAGCTGTTTCTTTATGGTGTTTTCATATTTTTATTTCTTCAGACAATAAGGGGACGCGGAAGTATGAAGGTAAAGAAAAAGAACAACATTTCAATAAAGGATGAACATGTCCCCGCTGCTTGTTTCTTTACGTTTAATCGTGGATTGTTTTATCCGTATTTTATGTCTGCTTTTTATCTACACAACTTTGTTTTATGTATACTGATATACTGATATATGAGGGGATTACTAATGAAATCATTTGGATTTTCGCATGTGGTTACCAGGAGTACAAATGTACCCCGGAAGTTAATTGACTGACGAAGATACATCTATTACAAAGAAATTGTTTTCATTCCTAACCCCGCTTATGTTCTTTTATTGGTCTTAAAATATAGGGTATCATAAATATAAAGTAGCTGGTGATTGTATAATGCTTTAAACAGTGTAACTGTATCTAATATCAGGACATTATACAGTAGAACCTTTCAAATCCGTACTTGTTCGGTCTGACAAAACGTTCGGATAAGTGAGTTATTCGGATAAGAAAGGTTTCGGATTAAAAAAGTTTAGCATTGGATAGACAGTAAAAAATCTGGACCAGCTGAAGTGTTCGGTTTAGATTATATTAGGTTCTGATTACAAAGGTTCGACTGTGACCAAAGCGACACTTAATGTTAAAATTATACAAAATGTACCATAATTAGTAGGGACCGTTCATATAAGTATTTAAAACGATAGAATTAATCAGAACTTATATCTCATAACGTATTCAGCATACATGTTACGTTGCTATATGTGTTATGAACAGGTGCGTGCTAACTTGAGGTAGTTTTCCGTTTTAATACAACCCAGTAATCTGTCTATAACATGGACCGACCTTTTCTGCTTGATTATGTCTTGTCTGAACTTTTTCTGAAATTTGTTTGTGTAAATTTTCTCCGTAATAAATGGTGATAGAAACACGTAACTATCGTGCACCTGTTGATGACAGAATTTGCTCGTACGCCATTATTATTATTTCGTGTTGTTGTCCAGTAAATGTGGAATATATTTCATTTATACGATATCATACACAAACGTAGTCTAGTACATTTATAGCATATTTCTGTTTAGTTATATAATTTATTGTTGTTGAAAAGATAGTGTAGCAATTACAACAAATCTTATGATTTATTTGACACATAAAGGAGCGTGTAAATCCTAGCTAAAATAGTTTTCATTAAAATGTGAAATAATTAGATCTTGTGACATTTACGTGATAAAACAATCTACTAGGGGCTATGCTTCATGGATGATTTAGATGCATATGAAACTCATGCAAATGTTGATCTATACCTGCATTTATTGCATGTTGGTAACGTGACATGCTGGTGTTGGATCTGGGTTAAGTGCCGCTTGCTTTCCTGTCATAGAGACGCATGAAAGCATGTTTTCATCATGAATCATATACTTGCTTTATCCACAACTATTTAATCAGCTCCCTACTAAATCATTGACTGCACTTGACGAGTATCATAATGATCCCATTTTCCCGACTATTATCACGTGTATGAATATAGGAATATACAAATATGTCTACATTTATTACTATGACATTTATCCAGTGACATAGAAGCCGAGGTACTAATTACATGTATAACGTTTTTGGGATTTTTTTGAAATGTATAATTATATACTAACTATGTAACCTTCATGCAATGGATGCCAATAGTGTAGTCCGTTGCTGATTGAGTACGAATGTTAATATTACATCTATAGAATCATTGATATTTTATTGTTGTTGATAATGGCTTACAGAAAGACCAGAACCCTCGTCTGGTTTGCTTAAAAGCGAAATCAACGGTGCAGGTCGTTCTTACCAGACCAGTAAGTGGGTAGCACAGTATAGCCTGGTTCGAGTTTTAGATTTAATATCGCATATAAAATAATAAAGATAATACTCAACAATACTAAACATAATGTACATGCATTTAGAACTTCTGTACGTGATTAACTGGCTTTGATGACCAAGATCTTCGTAGTTACACACAGGTGTAGATTCTGCTTCAGTGTATAAAACGCAATCTTTCCATTCATTCACATTTCAAACCTACTGTAGCAACACATTTATTTTGCAAAAAAGTATATAGACACTTTTATTCATAACAACCCTTTAGAGCATGCGTTCATAGTGAATAGTTTAATTTAAATATGCATTTTTACCGATTCATTTTTACTTATATTTCATGGAAAGACGCCAATATTTCTATATAGATTTTAGCAAACAGTTTGTCATCTGTTATTAACACTATACAGTGTCGTAATAATTTATTCTGTTTTATAAGAGTACGTCTAAGCAAGTTATTACGAACACAGCTCACATACATCATCATGTAGGCCTCCTAATCGCTTTTAGTTTTCAATATTTTCAGCATATCTCGCCATATATAATACAGCTCCTTGAAGATTTCACCATTCAAATTGTTTGCTTTAAGCTGTTTGTTGGGTGGATCTCATAAAAAGATCCCGGTTTATTCATGCGCGAAATGCAAGCTAATAAATTCACTGTATATGAAATCTAACAAGTTTCTTTCTGCTTGATCAATGCTATATATCCATTCCGTGCTCGTATATTCTTTACACTAAATAAGTATTTCGTGTAAACCACTTACAATTTGATAAACAATAATTACGTATAATATCTATTTCAAATGTAATACATAAATGTATGTTTAGCGAAATGACTTAAGCGTGTGCGTGTGTATACATTATATATCTTATCTGAAATCAAACACTTTGATAACAATAATGATATAACTTGTATTGTTTTGTTACGCTGTACACATATATTATTTACAAACATCTTCAGAAGAGACTCAAAAGACTAGAAGCACTATATAAATTTATGTATATCGTATATTTGCAGTGAGTGGAGATCCCGAAGAAGGAGTCACAAAACATGAAACGGAAGAAGAACGTCTTAGAAGACTGGCTAGAGTAAGCTTTACTTAATCCTTCATGTTGTTGACAAGTTTTCTATATCACCTTGTCTAACTGTATACATTATATCCACCGTGTTGTAATTGATATTCGGATGGCGTCTTTCATTAGATTGTCAATTAAGTAAATTGTGTAGTAAACACTGATGTATAGGAAAAAAAATTCAACTTCTAAGTTTATTGGCAAATAGCAAAGTACATTGCCTTCTGCCATTTACAACATATTCAAATGGCAAAGACAAACAGATACACTTATATTATTTATATACACACACTATGAATAACAAATGAGCCTGCGAACAAATGGATAAATTAAGACCAATTTTATAATTCAAGAAATAGGTACAGTGTTAATTGAATTTGAGCGTCAAGACATAGCATGTTTGATAAATTTAACAATACATTCATGCATTTACTGCTTTCCTACATTTTTGCACTCGGCCAGAAATGCTAGTCATAAATCTTTGTATTGGTTACTACATTAAACTCATTTTCAATCACATTTTGATTACGTAGTTTAAAGATTTATTGTTTCGTTGGATTCTATAAAATTCAACAAGCTACTAGTAGTTGAAGTATTCCATTTTAAATAGAGTATTCTCTAATGTTTGCCTTTATATATTCCCTGAAGCATCAGCTAGTTTTTATAATGGAGAAGGCCAGAAAAGATACACCAAGATATTTGCTTGAAGTCATCTGCTTTTAATATCTCACACCATACCAATTCATAACGATCTTTGTTTCTTATCAGAATAAACATTCCAAATATTGAATTTATTATTCAATTTAGACACTAGGCCATGAAGTGCGAGATGGCGATTTACCAGAAGATGAAGCAGCGAAGATCGCTATTGCTAAAATTAACGAAAATACTTCACATGATCGTGGCTGGTACAGAATTAATGCCACACGTATGCTTACTGGAGGACGAAAACTAGTGCCACGTGTGATGACAAGTTTCCAAGAGGTATGCTCTATATGCCTTACATGTATTACAATAGGAAAGACTTAGGCTTGACAGATGGCTTTTTCTGGTTAAATGACATAATTTTATCATATTGCTTTTTTATGAACTTCTGTATTGATATTGTAATTCCAGCTGGCACGGCTTGTATGAATTCCTGCACTTGTATGAAGATTGTATTGCTGGTAATTAATGACATCATTGTATAAATTAATACTTAGCCAATGTTGTGAAATGAAATGTTTGACGTTATTCAGTTTACCTGCTCCGTACAATTTCAAGTACCCTTTGTCCTACGTATGCTAGAATATAATCTATAGAGCGGGTACATATGTATGTAACCACCTTCGTATAGTTCTATAATGTTCACTTTTATATATATATTTGCTTTTATTTTCCATTCCCTAAACTTTCACTACCAAATCTTGTAAGTACCATCCTTTATATATATCATGTGTTATAACTTCTGTCTTGTAGTGACTTCCTCTGTCTTTCTTTACGTGTTTTTTTGCATCATTTTTTTCTAAAAAGCTCACTTGTATTTTCAGACATTTCTACACTTTTCTCTTTTGTTCAAATTCAATCGTGTCTGTAACTAGGCTTCTTGGCGCTAGAATAATTTATTTGTATCATTGTTGTCCTTTCTGAGGCTTTTTCGTGTTTGTGTAAGATTTTGTTGTCGTCTCGAAGAAAACACCATCGTGCCACAGATAATGCCTCTCTCTAATGATGACATTTTTCCCTTAGCGTTTCTAATTTCATATAAAACAGTCATTTTAGACACTAACCATTACATATTATTGACCGACTGGAAGTCGAATTTCAATATCTCATAAGAGTAACATCACAAGGGTAGCGACATTTTTAGTTACGTCACAAGAGTGACGTCATTTTCTAGTTACATCACAATAGTGACGTAATTTAATAGTTCCATCACAAGTGACGTCATTTTCTGTTTCAAACATGTGATCCTAGAAACGGACAAGGTCAACCACCTTGTATGTAACTAACATTTAGAGTATTTTGTGTGTCGTGGGCCAGTTTCCACACCAAATTTGGCCATTGGATAGATATTTTATAGAAACTAAAATAGAGTTTGCATGAGGCTGTCTGTGTGTTCTATTTTACAATATTTGTGTGTTTATTTGTATGTGCATTTAGAACTATTTTATCATTATCATATGGCATTAACGGCTTTGATTAATGTCACATTCGCAGTAATAAAATATTGTATATATCTTCACACTTTGACATGTGTATTTTTTATATTGTGACTATTTATTTCTACGCATGTTAAATGGACCGACATAAGTTGTCTTATTGTCTGTGCTCAGTGTTTTTGTATCACTATCGTAAGGTCGGCATGTTATTTTGGTCTTTTTTGTATGAAAGCTTTCTTCGTTATTTGTAACAATGTTACAATTTAGCTTCTGTTTCGAAGTATTTATCAGTGAAATAAGATCTTATCTGGTGCACTAGAACACAATTATCTATGAAGTTGATAATCTTATTTTATAGGAAAATGATTAAATTCGTCATATTTGTTTTGATATAAGATCTGTGTAAATATCATTCACAGAACGTGCAATGTTTGTCATAATCATATCTCTCACAAAAGAGATTTTCTATCCATTGCTATCCATGGCATTACAATAAACCTAAGAATAAACCTTAAGTTGCTGAGCTTAATTATAATTAAACTAGGTCTGTTTTACTAGAATCACTTCTATCTCTGTCTGGTTATCACGTGACTTTCAAGACTATCAAGTACTCGTTGTTCTTCGGACACTAAATATTCTACGATATTAAATTGGACTTGCGAATAAAGAATTCCTTGAACTTGGAACATCTTCTGTACCGCTAGCTAGTGAATAATATGACCCTGTACCAGTGTAACTTAATATGTATTTACATTATAAACCTATGTTGTTGAAGTTGTTCAATTCTACATTTGCAGATTTGAAACATGTTTTTTTTTGTTCTTGATTTTGTTGTTGAACGTCTCAAACAACAATTTTTTTCCAAGGGTTAATGATACCAATGCTTAAGAGAAAAAATGGACTTAGACCAAATCTATGAATGGAATGTCCAATTTCGTACTAATTATTGGTAATTGAACAACATCATCATATAAATAGTTGATATGTACGAAGTACATTTTATCACACCTCACTAACATACAATTCTGCAATCACTAACCCATTGTAGAGCTATTTCAGTTTTTAGCTTGTCTGTTTTCGAAGAAAAAGTCCAGCTATTGTGATCACTATGGCGTCTGCGTCGTGCAAAAACTTTAATGTAGCTCATAACTCAGAAACTGTAAAAGGTAGCAACATGAAACTTCATAGGTTGATAAATCTTGATATTGAGCATTAAGGCGGTGAACAGACGAGCATTGGCACCTCTGGTGGCGCTCTTGTTTTTGCAGTGTCGTGAAAATTAATAGATGTGGATGTTTAACCATTGTTTATATAGATTTACTGAAGCACATATATCCGACATTTGACACATTAACACAGTTAAAATGTATCCTTTCAAGCTTTGCATATGATGTTTCAAACATTGTAATTATATTTTGACTCTGTTAGACTGTTTGGCAAAACGTATTTGTTAGTAAAAAGATAGTAAGTGTTGATATATGTGCTTCTCAATCTGATTAAAATCATATCCTCAAACCCGCTACGCTTGCCGTAAGGAAGATCGAGTATTTTAGTCAGATTGATGTGCTTCTGTGAAAAAAATGACTATATTTATACCAAAGACATAATTTTTCAATGTCGTAATGTATTAAATTTTAATCAAATACATTAAAAAATAGTACATGTTGTATAGATGTGTATGTCAAAGTATTGTGATGTTGAATTAAATATTTAGTCATGCGATGATTTGCATGTGTTTGTTTTAAATCTGAGCTCAGACAATTTAATACTGTAAGTACAATTCGATATCGTGAATGATACTAATATTGTCCCTAAAATTGTTATATGAAAGTACGACTGCCAGGGTATCACCAACAATACTATGAAGATATAAGTTGACGTATTTGTGTAATGTTTTCAGATATATGACAATGTACAGATGTCAGGCGGTGAGAAAGGAGAAGGTCAGACACATTCCAGTAAAGATCACTCTGCTGGAGGTACTAAGGCTGTGGTGGAATTCACTGCTGCTGCTGTTAGCGTGTTGGAAAATGAAGGCAAGGTTAGAATCGGAATTCGTCGATTCGGTAGAAAGGATATCCCCTGCACTGTCCAGTGAGTATTGAAGTGTGACATTTCCCAAATAAACATAATTATGTATCATTCAACCATTTTATCTCCCAGCTAGTCAGTTAAAGAAGACAAATCAAGGAACATGTCCAACTTGGTCTGGTGGAAATAAATACAAGATTTTAATGATATATTTGAAATCGAGAGTCTTGTCATAGTTTCCTTTGTGTTGTTGGATAAAATGTATATGGTATATAGGGTATATATGGTATATATGGTATATAGGGTATATATGGTATATATGGTATATAGGGTATATGGTATATAGGGTATATATGGTATATAGGGTATATATGGTATATAGGGTATATATGGTATATAGGGTATATAGGGTATATATGGTATATAGGGTATATATGGTATATAGGGTATATATGGTATATAGGGTATATATGGTATATAGGGTATATAGGGTATATATGGTATATAGGGTATATGGTATATAGGGTACATGGGGGATATAAAGTATCGAAATCCCGATTTTAGAGCAACTGTAATATAATTCTTTGAAAATGACATTGGCAATTGCACTTTTGATAAGATGTTTCCCTATTAACATGTAAAGATATTTATCAGTATGTGAACTTTAAATTGCAACATGTTCGTATTTCAGTGTTGAGACATGTAACGGTACTGCTATTGTCGATGAGGATTATAAAGCATTCAGTGAGGATGTTATCTTTGCAAAGAATGAAGAGTTACGTCAAGTTTATATTGAGATTGTTGACGACTGTGAATGGGAACCTGATGAGTTCTTCTTCGTCAGATTGTCTGTACCAACCAAGGAAGACGGAAGTCATGAACACATTTCAATAGGAAATGTCTCTATCAACCAGGTTACCATTATCAATGACGATGGTAGGTATTTATTGAGTGTATTTTTAAGACTTGCTTATGTTCAATATTTGTCTGAAAAGCGAAAGTTTAAAAAAGATAAGAAGCTTTCATTACTCTTAAATACATAATAGGAAAACACATATAGTGCTTTTGTAATATGAAAACTTTTCTTTTCTTTGTATGGTAGACTGCAGTTTGTATTGATCATTTTCACTCGTTTTTATTCCGATTGCATTTGCAGTAAATGTTCAATTCTTCTCATGGATATATAAATAAGATACAATATCTATGTAACTACCTAAATTTTGACGCCATTTTATTATTAATGCCCTGATGAATCAATGACGAAACCGGTCGGCTGTTGAATTATATAATAATACCTATGGAATGTTAGTTATTTTTCATTGTTAATTTGCTTGACTCGGATATTTTTAACATTATATACATATATAGGATACAATATAGATACAAATGTAGTACGATGTTTTTGTGGATTCCAGAACCCGGAAAACTGGAATTTGGGAAACCAAGTTTGGTTGTCAAGGAAAGCTACTACACTGCCCGCGTTCCCGTACATCGTATTAATGGATGTGATGGTCACGTTAGTGTGAAATGGGCGACCTCTGACATAACGGCTAAAGAAGGAATCGATTACCAAGGGAAGGAAGGCATTTTATTGTTTGATAACCAGGAAATTAATAAAACCATTGACATCCCGCTGTTTGAAAGCAAGGTTGGTATTCTCCAATGATTAGTAAATGTGTTATTATGTGTACAGTGAGAATGAAGACTATTGATTGAAATAAACTGACATGAATAAAATTACCGATGGTATCACTTGGAAAAACCCGAACTTGTCTCCACAGATTACCATAAAGATTTACAAAATAGCTTCAGTGACTCTATATGACTCTACAATAATGTGTCACACACAGACATATGAAATGCAGCTTTCCATACATAATCCATTTTGATTATTTTACTTGTCTTAGAAAAAAGAAAGAGACGAATGCTTTGCGATTGAACTTGGTGAATGCGATGGTGGTGCTGAACTCGGAAAGATCAAGAAAACGATTGTAACTATTGTTAATGATGACGGTAAGTATTCTATGAGTTATTTCTTTCATATTGGATTCGAATGTGACATAATGTGGTGTTTAAATAAATAATCCTTGTAGTTACATAAAACCCGAGTATTTAATCAAAGCTAATTATACATACAGTGATTGACTGTTAGGAAATATATGTGAAATTCAAAGTAGTGATCAAGTGTCACCGAAGACAGGCTAGATTCAAAGTTAATTGTGATTTCCAAAGAAATATTAGACATTTTTGCAGTTCAGGGGAGGCAATCGTGCACTTCTTAAGATTTATTCATGTTTACATGTTTAACATCATGTTATGTTTACATGTTTAACATCATGTTATGTTTACATGTTTAACATCATGTTAGCTTCACAAAAACATTTTCTTTGACGCAGCAGATCGAAGTCTTTTGTAAAGTACATTTTGTCGCATAATTTCAGAATTTGATGGCATCGTTAGTCGCTTGTTAAACATGACTAAAGCCAATATTGGTGGTGTTGCTTTGGAATCTTCGAATTGGGTTCAACAGTTTAAAGACGCCATGAATGTGAACGGAGGAGACCTTGAATCTGCTACCTTCTTAGACTATTTGTTACATTTCCTGACATTTGGCTGGAAAGTAAGTACATGTACCCACAATTTCTCCATGATGATAGCTTATCAGGTCTATTTTACATGCTTTTTGCATGTTTAAAAAGTCTTTTTGTACGATAAATATAATTATGTAGACTCAAAGTAATGAAAGTACTCATAGAAGGGAACCAGCTCAACATTGGCATGGTGTATGTAGAAAAGAGTCGTGCATTGGCTGCATCAAAATTCATGTGAGCGAGTGGCGGCTATGGAAATCTGAACTATCGTGAATGTATGTTTTGTATTTTCATTCTTTATTTCTATCCTTTCTGTTATTAAGTATTTCTCTTCCAGATCATCTTTGCATTTGTACCACCAGCTAAATATCTCGGAGGTTGGCCATGTTTTCTCCTCTCGCTCGCTGCGATTGGTTTTCTTACAACAATTATCAATGATTTGGCTGGTACCTTCGGCTGCTTGATCGGTCTTCCAGACGCCATTACTGCCATTACATTCGTTGCCTTAGGAACCAGTATGCCCGACACATTCGCCAGTAAAACAGCGGCTCTCATGGAGAAGACGGCTGACAGCTCTGTTGGAAACATCAATGGAAGTAATTCTGTGAACGTGTTCTTAGGTCTTGGTCTGCCTTGGGTGATTGCTAGTATATACTGGCAAGTTCAGGTAAGCAAGCCCCTGGGTTTTCTTTGTTTAGTGGAGTAATTGGTTACTAAACCACAGTTCTAGTTGTATGTAACACATTGGCACTAAGTCTATGTGTATTAAAGTCTACTTGGTGATTCATGGATTGGTGAAGTAAGGATTGTTGGTTGTAAATGATTTTGTGGTAAAATATTAATTATACTAAAAGTATGCTGCTACATACCGTTCCAACGCTGTTCCATCTAGGGGACTGACTGTGCTTTGTCCTCCTTTTTTAAATGGTCCTATGTGTTAGATTGTTTTTTGGGTTGAATGTCTTAGTGATAAGGCAGTGTTTTGGGGAAGTTGGATTGTTATGTCTATGTTATTTTTCTATAAATCATTTTCTTATCTATATGTCACACAAATTATAACACACATCGTTGTAGACTCCTACTTTTAACAACATTGTTTTTATTGTGTGTTTCAGACTCATACAGATGATAAGACGTTTCATTATCCCGCTGGCTCACTAGGATTTAGTGTTGTTGTTTACAGCGTGTGCGCCTTTGTTGCTCTTAGTCTTCTTCTAGTAAGACGTTACGTACCATTATTTGGACGTGCTGAGTTGGGAGGTCCGCAAGGTCCTAAAATAGCCTGCGGTGTATTCTTGATCTGTTTGTGGGTACTATACATATTATTGTCATCACTACAAGCTACTGGTGCAATTACGTCCCCATTTTAGATCAATGACATTCGCTAGTTTTCACTGTTATGCATACGTTTATCTATAGACTGCTTTTAAGAAATCAGTTATTTTCCCACTTTAAATGACTTTAAGTAGTTTGCAATTCTCATTTTTTGTCTCGTATGCATATGAGCAGTCGTTTTGGTGAAGCAAACATTTGCTTGACATTTAAAGTGATTTTTACAGTAACCCATGGTATTACATTAAATTCACATGACATGCTTTTACTAGAAGCCTGATACGGTTACACGGAATCATGACATTTGAAAGCAATCTTGTTCAATTAACCGGTGAACAGAGACTAGCATGTGTTGCTATCTTATGTGTCATATTGAACTAACTCTTATATTTTATGTTTATTTTAATGAATCTGTTGTACTAAATGACTCTAAGCCGCTTGTGACATCAAGTACATGGTTCGCATTATCTATTTTTAATACCAAAATTACACACAAAAATCGTCACAATTCATAACAATTCAAATCATGTTTTTTTTTCAAAAACATTTTAGAGATTTAATAAAAGAGTTTTTAACTTGCTAGTTACCGAATATTTCTGACAATTCGTTCTTTGCAATCGAATGTTAACATGTGATCAACCGGCTTTTAGTGTTGTTTTATATCATTTACGTATAAACATAATTATATTACATGTACTTGCTTCTTTCATTAGAGTATACATTAGACTATTTATGGTTGTATATTGTACATGCCTTTTATTTTATAATATCTTTTAACAATTTAATAAAATTTGATTTATACCTCGAGTCTGTTTGAAGTTTGTTTTCATGAAAATGTTGATCTATTTATCAGTTTGGTTATGCCAAACTCTCAATTGGCTTATTTTCAAATAATTGTTTAAATAGACGGGTTACACCATGCTAATTTATACACTGTCATCGGTAGATAATTAACAACGAGTATTGACTGGTGCAAACTTGTATTACATCAACATGACTAAAACATTTAAAACACATGTTTTACCCTCCCATTATTCCGGTTTCCACGTGTTGATGTATCTTACACTTGGTTGGTCTGGTAACTTGGAATTTTTCAAAGAAAGTCCATTAAATTCCTTTAAAACATTATTGTTTTCTTCTTTAATATTTTCTTTGTCATCACTGCTTCTCTCAATGTCTCTCTGAGACTCGTCTTCAGCAGCCTTGACTTTCTTGTGATCTTTATCTTGTGTTGGTTTTAAAGCATCACAAATTTTATACAAAATGTTTACAAGTCTTGGCAAATAACACAGCAAACCTTCAAATAGTTCCTTTTCGGCTCCTGATATTTTATAACCCTTTGAAATGTCTTCATCTTTTCCAAATGAATTGTTGGGTTCAAGCATCTCTTCGATGTCACCAAGTAAGCGAGTAAACATCTCACAAGAATCAGGATGAAGTGTTTCGTCGAACGTTATAAGAAGAGTTTTTTCACCAATGCCTAGTACAGCCAGTCGTATGACATTGATTATGACGATGTACTCATATAGGAGATCTATGCCATTCCCACGAGCCATGCTTTTACTTTGTTTCAGATAATGATAACAATTAATAACATCCTGGAGACAATTGAGTGTCTGTTTATCACCGGGTAACACAATTCTTAACGTTACCAATAAATCTTTCAAAGAATCTTGAAATAACTTACACCGATTATCAACAGTTAATATATTATCATATAACTCCTTGCGCCAAATTTGTAAATCAAAGTTACGTATTTCATCTGAAATAGAAAATAATATATTTAACTTACTTAGAACAGTAACTGTTGACCTACTTAAAAATGAAGCTTCGGGAATTACAACAGTCATGGCTTAAAAGCCAGTATGACTACCGAACCAAACAGCATGGCCCCCGAAATTATATTAAGAAGTTTTATATGTTTCGTCACTCGACAAAGAATAAACTGTAAAGCTTTAACTATTAGATAAACATTATAAGTACCCAAATCAGGTCCTTGTCCAACACCATCACACGGGTCATCATCGTCACAAGTAAAATAATCCACAATTACATCAACAGGGTGTGTGGTAGCTTCTTCAATTGGTCCCCGAACCAGTAGTATGTCTCTATATTTGTTTATCAGTCCTTCTTCAATATCAACAGATAATTCAAGACGTCGAGCTTTTAATTGATCCAGATGCGTCTTGGACACTAACGCGGTTTGTACGATTTTTTTCAAGCGTCCAGTCACATAGTTTTGGTAAAGGATTTCAAACGCTCCTAAATTAAAGCACAGAACAAAAGCGTTTATGTTGAAACCCACGTGACACAGACGCTGAACTGTAATACCCTCGTAGCCAAGGAGATCTTTCAGTTCTTTGAAATGTGATCGTTTGTTCAACATGACAAGTTTTACGAAGGAATAACACGTGTGTTTGAAATCATCCTTTGTAGATTTGTATGTATCCTGGGTTTGTTCCAATACGTCATTATCTGCTCGTTGTATTGCCTTTACAGTGATCTTTAGCTTTACTTCACCTACAATAGACAATGATTTGTGTTGTTTCATGCACTTGTATATGGTGGGGGGGGGGCATATTCGTATAATGCCGCCTCATCCAAACTTTATAAAACGGAATGTTTGCCCATCATTTGTAACAATATCATGCTTACATTATATCAATCTAAGAAATTCTCATCTAGTAATTACATTTGTAACTACTTATCTAAAACAACATTGAAGAGAGAAGTGAAAACTGCCAAGGTTCTAGAACTTACAAATATCTGTAGGTTTTGATGGCGCCACTTGTAACACCAAAGGATTCGTGCCTGTGTATATTTCAGGCTTTATTTGTTTTTTCTTCATTGTTTTATCTGGTTCCTGTTTCACACAAGATTTAGGTCTCGACAAACGGTTCGCAAGTGCTGAAAGGAGACACATTGTTTTCTGTAAGACATTAACAATATGTATATCCCAAGGTATACTAAGTTCACAGTATTTGGAAATAGTATCCCGTAATGATGACACGATAAAAAAGACGGACTGACACGAAATATTTCGGGTATATCCGTGGAGTTAATTTCATCATTAATCATAATGTTCGGACTGACACGAAATGTTTCGGGTATGTCCGTGGAGTTAATTTTATCATTGATAATAATGTTCAGATTCCGTCAGTAACCTATTTGTACTGTAGTTATAATGTTGATGCTTCGTTTTTAACGAAAGTGGCCAAACTAAAAGAGGGATTTCTTATAGAATACCTTTTTGTTTGTTTTGTTTTTTCACAGGTTCGTCTTGTGTTGACGGTGCTGTTACAGGACGACCCATATATGGTACCAGGCGCTTCTGCTTCATTGATTTCAATTCTTCTGTTGGAGAAAATAATTACAAAATGTGTCAGTGTGTTGCAATATAAGAATATTTGTGTGAAAAGAAAGTAGAAATACATGTATATACATAATATTTGAAATAAGACAACATGACCAACATTTCACATATAACAAAACATAGTTAAATCAAAATTACATATATTTGCATAAAATACTAATGGATGTTTCTTTACAAATTGGTTATATATAGAGTATTGAATAATAGTAGAAGATGCCCAGGGGATCCACTAATAAGAAAACGAGAACAGTTTAAATCACAAGAGTGCACTCACCTTCAGCACGTCGAAGTCCAAGAAATTGGGTCACTTTCAGCAATTTTTCTCGACTTGCTGACTGGCCCACCATTTCGTGCCAGCAACAGAGACCCTGAAATGCCAGTTCGGACTTCCGGGAACTTCCGTAATCACTCTCTAGATTGTCCAACGCGTTATCTGCCACACCGAGCTCCTCACAAACTTCCCGCCATTGGTGAGCTATGTACGGTGAAACGCGTTTGCAAATATTTCGTATTTCTGAAAAATAATTGCAAAAACTCTAGTTTAATTACCAGATAATTAAGAATTATCAAAATTTGACAGAATTCTGCAAGAGACTGGAAATTGTACAAACGTATACCCTGTATGTTATTATCTACCACAAGGCTATCATAAACAACATGACTACGTACCTTGTTTGTCCATTATTAGTCTCACATAGGATGTTCCCCCATTAGATGATCACGAGTAAGTGTGTGAATGTATGAGGAAGTGGCTAACATGTCAAATGACCGATGGTTAGCCGCATTGTTTTGTTTCTCATATGTTGACATAATACCACGAGGAGGTAATAGTTTAAGTTGATTTTTAATTTTCGTTCCATAAGCTGATAATAATATAGCTCTTGACATAACTGATGTAATCAACCGATCTTTGTGTTTTTTTTATAACAAATCAATTTAGAAATAAATCTGTTTTATAGATTTATTGACAAAGTGCTTTGTTCAATTACCAATGTAAGAGTAAAACAAACTGTCGTCCATTTATCCACTTGTAAAAATTGATCAGGCTTTAATAGCGATTGTTTATCGAACTAAAAAATTCGCCAGGCAATGTTATCAGAAGAAATATTAAATATTTAATACGATATAAGTACGTATTATTTAGGGAAATCATTAAATATCCTCAATGATCAATCTGTCTATCTAATAAATTGGAAAAACATATCCCCTATATAAAACGCACATGATGTTGTACATACACATGTACAAAATTAGAACGCGATTCGCGAGGCGCTAACTGCGCCCCCGTGTGCAGGACATGATTCACGAGGCGCTAACTGCGCCCCCGTGTGCAGGTCAAGATTCGCGAGGCGCTAACTGCGCTCCCATGTTCAGGACATGATTCGCGAAGCGCTAACTGCGCTCCCGTATGCAGGACATGATTCGCGAACTGCGAACAGCAACTGCGTTCCAACTTTATACAACCACATACTGTACTTATAACAGGGAGATGTGGTATCAGAAAAATGAATTTAGTTAAGTACTCGTACAATATTTCATGACTCGTAACGTGGGAGAAATTGATCGTCCAAGTAGAAATATAGAGACATTAATTGTTGTTATAAGAAAACACAAAGAACCCAACCATCATTCCCTTCTTTATTAAACAATTTTATTCTTACTGAAGACTTCTTTTTTTACAACAAGAAATACCTTATGGTAACATTAGTCACTCGTCTTTAAGTTTCTTTTTTGAGTGTCTATGTGCATTATCAATTCATATTATGAAACACTTGAAATTGATAGTATTTGAATTGTAATTTAAATAACCTTGGGCAGTACACAAAGGATTAATTCATGTTTGTAAAAGAAAGTTGATATTTACGAAAGTGCGAAACTATAATTACATTGAACTTATGTTTATTGGTAAAAATAAGTCGTGTTTTTATGTTTTGATATTTCTTTACAAAGTTTTTGAATGAGTCTATCTTTTTCACGAGGCGTTAACATGAAATAGATTATTGATTTTGTGATTAATATTTTTGGGTTCTCAAGTTTCAGGTACATGTAGCAGCTCGTCTGTTTACAATTTTTATAATTGATATTTACTCTGCGTTTGATATAAAAATAACATGACTTTTTTTCAGAAATGTAAATACATGTAAATATTTTTAAAATCAAATTAAAGGCGATCGGTGCGTTAATGTTCGAATCAAATGTTATTTAATCCGCTTGTTTGCATTACTGTAGAATATTTGTAATCTTCTAGCTAATATAGACTGTTAATGTAACTGCAGACTTGTACAACTGGTGTGAAGAGTTCTGTTCTTTTAATTGGAGTCGAGTGAGCCCGCTCGCTTAGCACAGTCTTAAGAATAGCGTCAGGTGTACGGACCTCTGGTGCTTGAGTCGAACCCTGAACGCCGCGCATTTGATCACTTTGACTCTTTCGATCAGTGCAAGGAAGAAATACTATGTACGGAGAATCATGCCCAGAAACATTTAATAGGTTAGCTGTCCGTCTGTATATCTGTGTTAAAACATACGAATACACGGTTACTCAAAAATAAACAGGAGGTCAAAAAGAGTAGTCAACCAAGACATGTACTATCCTTAATTTCTTAAACTTCGCTGGTCCATGTTCCAGGTTCAGGATAGAATATTAGAATGATGATTGAATCAATTTTTGTTTTTATTTTTCGACGTAGTTATCAATACTTGGGATAAAATAACGAAGTTACATTATACAATGACATTCTGTTGTGCCATATAATAAAAAGTTTGTTCATGTTAAACAAGTTATTGTATACTTTTGTTTAAGTTGAAATATACCGAGATCTGTGTACATGTATATCTCCCAGGTGTTAGGGCTACGTATACTCAGACCTGGATATTTAGAAACACTTCAACTTTCTACACGAGGATTAGAACCAGTTGAAGTTTGCTGGCTTTTTTTGTATGTATTGATTTATTGAGTAAATTAATATTGACATTATACGGTGATAAATGACTTTAAGTCATGTGATACCAAATACAATCAAATATAACAATAAGTACTGGGTAACTGAGTATTATTTTGGATAATAACAATAATAATGAAATAGAATAAACAATAATCCATTCTTTCACAAGACAATGGTTATGTGAAGATATTCAAATAAAACTAAATGCATGTATATAATTAAATTGTTTGAAATGCATCTTTATATTACAATTAATGTAATTCAGACACAATCATGATACAATACCAAAGTAAACTGAGATATAAAAACACGTTTGTTTTTCATCATTTTTAATATGTTAGTATGCAGGAAAGACGCAGATTAATGCTAGGTAGTACAGTTAAATTTTGAAACTGTCAAACAAACACACCCATGAATAAGGCTATATTCTGATCGTACGAAATAACCTTACTGTGGGATGTAATCGTGTTATTATTTAGCATTCACGCAGGAAGAACACAAATAAATCGAGAAACTAACATATACATATAAGATTTTTTTAAAAAAATCAAAGAACCATATTATAGGCAAAGAAATGATTGTGTATGTAGTATACATATATATGTATGAATTATCTCTATGGAACCTGGAACAATATATCAGTGTTCCTATTTGTACTTAACAGGAAATTATATGCTGACAGCGTCATACATTATATTTACTGACACTATGGTAACTTTCAATAATTGAGATGTTACACTTCAGTATTATTTACAGCTATTTAGTCCAAAGCTCTACGATTACAGTACATTCATATGTACAACCAGTGTGAGTTCACTGGAAGTCATGATTCCTGTTACAGGACATATACATTGACTGTATCCATGTTGAAACTGTCAATTATAATTATAATTTATTTAGTTTGGATTTATCGACGTTTTTCACCAATTTTTCTGTTATATACTGTGGTCGGTTGACTTAAACAGTTTTCCTGGACTATATTCTAACCAGTACTAACTTACCCTTGACACAAGTCGAGGAAAACACCGCGGCCTCACAAATATAACTTTTACCTTCGTTTGTCACTTTTGCAGCAAAAGCCACTTGTCCAGCTGATTTAGTCCGATTCATAACACCGAATAATCTTCTGTAACTCGTAATAACACTTTGTACGTCTAGATACGTATTAAAGGATAATACTATATATTAAGCCGTTCACTGCATTAATTTTATATTACTTCACTGGTCAGCAATTCAAACGGTATGTGTCACATTAATTTTGACATTCCATGCACACGTGGTAGATCAATTGAACTTAGAATATTCACGTTTTACTCCTACTGTGTCACGTGGCAATAAAAAATGAAAAATTAATTAAACGCAGCTCTGAACAGTTCATTTCTATACGATCATCTAAATACATTTCACCAAGACTTCCCACTATAAATACTGTCACTCAATGTTCAGCAATATCCTTAAATAAATACACATCTAGAAGTTAATAACAAATCCAAACGTTGAATATAATCGTGAAGTAAATGAACAAACATTGCTCTAATAGTCTTCTACTTGTCTCGTTTTTACCTTTCATTTAACACAAACAATACACTCTATTCACGTTCACTTAACTGTATTGATTTCAGATCTTTGTTCGTAATAGATAGCTCACGAAATATTCTTGTAAATAAACTTCAAGTCAAGTATACTTAAGTTTTACTGCTAACACTTCAAGTCGTTTTCTAGTCCCTGATGGTTTCGGTTTTATCAATAACTTGCCGATTCAATAACTCGCAATATTCTATGTCTCATTCACGTAGGTCTGAATTTATTCCGATTGAAATTGAAAATCGGGGTTCAAATTGTCACTATTTTGTTATTGTATGCGATTACAAACTTGTATTGACTTGAACAATATTGTAACCGATTTTTGTGTCAAAATAATTATTTCAATTTTACGACTCATGTCAATCATAAATATTGTGAAGTCGTACAATTTAGTTAAAGTTTTGTATAAATCTAGATTTCGATATTAAATTAGATTGGTTCAACTTACCGATGAATGCGTTGAAATGATATCGTAATATTTATATCAAGGCTAAAATCAAATTAATTTTTTTACAAATTCATTCGATTTATAGTCAAACGGACGTAAGAAGCAGTTATGTTGCATGGTTATGTATAGTCTGATCGTTTTAATACTTGCTCTTATTTGGCCTGTATAATCACTGACATTGGTTACTGATACTTTTCTAGAGATGAAGAATAATCCACCAATCCATTGAACTGCTTTATTTCATGCTAACACATTACATGTAGTTAAATATCATATAGAGACATGTTTTTGTAAATTATCTCTAAATGATATGTTTATAGTGTTTATTAACGAAACCCCAGATATCACAAAGAGCAACATGTTGTCTATATTTACTGACGACAAACTATTAAACATTGGATACTATTTTGGATACGTTAACATCGGTCCGTATAGTACGTTTCACATCTCTTTAAAACACATGTTCATGTATTCTTACGACAGTCAGTATAAGCTAGGCCTGCCCCATCGCCGGATACCTATGGTCGCTGCCTCCGCTCCGCTACGTATAGGTGCGTAGCGGAAGCAGCGACTATGGGTATCCGACGATGGGCCTGCCCAAAAGCCTAAGCTATGAGGTTGAAGGGTAAGTAAGAAGGTGGGTAAGATCGGAATGGAGATGCTCCCTCCACGTGAATGGGATGTTCGGGGTCATCATTCTGAAAACAATACGAGAAGAAATATTTCCAATTCAGTGCTTAGCGTGGTCGTCACTTGTTGCATTTGATAAGCTAGTCTGGATGGATTACCTGCCCCTGACACAATGTGATAGTCGAAGGAATCTTAGGGAACCGGGCTATTGATAAGTCTCCTTTCTTAACGTTATCGTTTAAAACGACATGATGATATTTGGTATAAATAAAACATGAAAATCGCGCACTTTAATCTACCACTTTGTTATGGTCCGAGTTTCATTATTCAAGTTTTTTATGTATGCAAATGAATATTCAAATAATAACACATAATTTTACATCAAAATTTTATCTTGAAATCGATTTTCAAGTGACTTCTATAATTTATGTTTTTATTGTATTTTCTCTGATATTGAATTCCATGATAAATTAATATTTCAGAGGGTCTCAGGTTATGTATGATCCATTTATCTGCACGAGGTGACCAGGTAATCAGAATGTTGTCTGTCAAGAGCTGATCACGTGACTTCCGGTTTCTAACCAATCTATATTTTTAATCATTTTTGTGTTATACTTTTCTTAGATAATTTTTAAAAGCTTGATAAATGTATATTGAACTGGACCCATGTTCTGATGACACTTTAGAATACTAGCATGTGGTCTGAGAAGACCTCTAACTGACGACAAATTAATAATCTTAATATCGTCATCAATTATAATACAACACCCACATGAACGTGACATGATCTTAAAATCAATGATGGAGTATTTACCTGACTAAAATAACGAAAATCGTTTTAAATGTGATTAGCAACATGTCACTGGTAAGATAGTATGGTGATTTGTATTGGCAATTAATAGTTTTTATCTGAGAGGATTTCAAGTATTAGGCAATAATACCACTTCAGCGTAATTTAAGTTTTCATTTTTATCTCAGAGATTTATCAAACTTTTTTAAAGATTACTGTAGAATATGAAGTATTAAATAATTACTTTGAATGTAAAGTTAAAGCCAAGTAGTTTAAGGTCAAGTGAACAGATATCAAAGTACTAAAAGTACTCAAGAAAATTGAACCTACATAGACTTGCACTCCACAACATGAAACGGGAACTAGTTTATCAAGTGCATGGTGGATGTAGAAAAAACGTAGAACTTAGGTCTACATAAAAATTCATGCGTGCCGAGCGAGTGACGGCAATGGAAAGCTGGACTATCGTTCAGTTTCCAAAAATGCTATATTAGCTTTTATACGTTAAATCTCTAACACGAGTAATCCTTCCCATTAGACAAACCTGTCATGCTGTGAAACGATCTTAGACTGACGGATGTACATTCACTAAATACACAAATATTTTGTTTATGATATAAAACTTGGCAACATTATATGTAATGACATAACACAATGTTAAATGAATTCACTCATAAATTTGTAACAATTAAATTGACATTTATACATGTATATTAATTTCGATTTCTGCATTATATTAAAGAATCTTATCTGAAACAGTATTTGATGGATCCTTGTTCAATAAATAGACACAGTTGAAAACAGAGTTTAATACACTGATGATGGCCTTATGATAAATTGTTGACAGGTTGTGAGAATTTATCCATAATAAAGTTCTTGTTGATATCTAGTCCGCCAAAACTTATGATTTCACCATGAGAATTGCCTATATAAGGACATTCTTATCTATGACTTAATCCCATCATTAATTAAAAAAATACGCATTAATTAATTTGTTATAAGTACAATCAAACCAGTGTTAGGGGCCACCTCCGAATAAATGCCACCCTGTGAATAAAGGCCACTCTTTAAAAATGCCATTGACTATTTAGAACAAAATGACCTCTGAATAAACGCCATCTGTAAATAAAGGCCAAATTTTGTCTTTCCCAAGGGTGGCCTTTATTCAAATATTGTATGGTAAGACAAAATTCAGTATTTTCTATGTAATGCTGACATACCATTTATAACGAAATAAAGTCCATGCATATAAAACTTGTTTTTTTAAAGAGCGATTCATGTTACATTGAAACTTTAGTATGGTTGCTTAATAATCAATAGATGAGAAAATTCATTTTAGCTTAAAATTTCTAAATTTAAACCTGTACTTTCCAATAGAATGAATAGTTACAATTTATATATGTTATTAAACCCTCACCATTTTGACAATTTATTCAAACGTAAAGGTAAACCAAAGTTACGAAGACCAGATGGAAGTATTCACTCATTACAACAACTACGGAATGTACGATTATTAGAACTGTGTTAGAACCGTTTTCTAAAATTTTCTTGTAAAAATAACATTCATTTTCATAACACTGTCAAACGGTTTGGACAAGGAAAGCAAAAAAGTAGAGGGCCTACAGTGACAAAAATCTGAACCGGAGGTAGACCTTTATGTAAGGAGTTGCAATAGTTATGTGGCTTTAGAAGAAAACAAAAAATAATGCACTTATGTGATGTTTTCCTAGGTCATTTGACAGAAAACGCACTTGTAACGATAACATTGTGACGTCACTAGGTCACGTGGATTCCCCACACTGTAGAAGAGATTGCACATTAATGCCACATATATATATGAACATGTAATTATCCCATATATGACAGAATGATCCATCTTCAGTCTGATTAGTTGGTGATTCATGGCCAAAAATGATCCAATTACTTCAAATGTCATAACATGAGTTATGTACAAGTTTGTAATATATTATAAAGTGATACTGGATTAGGCAGTGTCATATGTTATTTCTATGAAATACTACATAGCACATAAAATCTAGCATACTTCATCTTTACAAAGGTAGAAAATCAATCAGTACCATGATAGGCTAGAAAGGCCAATTCACAGTCAACCAACAGCACATGTACAATACATACATGTATGTTTATTGTCAATCAAGAAATACAGCATCAAACTTAATCAGTTTTGTTTATAATCAAATATTGCTGTAAGAAGCAAGCAGAGCACATGATCTTAATATATACATTAATCAGCGCAACACTGTTGTAACTTGTTCTTATTTCAATATGAGTTACAACACTTTTGCGTTAAACCCTAAAAAGTTTTGTTGAACAAGAAACTGTGAATAAACATGGAAACTTGGATACTGGGAAAAACATGAACTGAAAATGAGTAAGAGCAGATGTTTTCTAAATGAAACTTTTTGGTGAAAAAAAATGTATACAGTGTTTGATTATACTGCAGCAAAAGCAGGTCCATCCAAAAACAACAAACAAGTTTTGTATTTTTATCTTTTTATTTGTTGCAAATAAAAATGATAAATTGCATTAACAACAAATGAAAGAATACGATGCAGAGAAGTTAATATAATATGTAAATATTCAACCCTTAATTAGGTTTCTATAGGAAATCATAAATTCATTTATACCTATAATCTCATGCATGTAATGTTTTACACAGGGAGGGGAGATAACTACCAATTTCATAATACATCAACTAGTTAAGGTCGTATTTTTTATGAAGGGTAAATAACTACTTTTTTGCGAGAATTAGTGTTGTATTTATAGTTAATTATCAATTAATACACAGGTTATAATAATCTGTCTGTACACGGCAGATAAACTTACTGAAAATGTTTAACATACAAAACAATGTTTTAATTACAATCAATCAGATAAAAAGTTTAACATCAAAGGAAAACATATGTATCACAATTAGTCACAAATATCAGTTAGACAAAAAAAATCTAGGTCTGTCCCATGTCAGCATGTACAATCCGCAACAAACATGACCTATTCATTAAGGAAACAATCCTGGCCTTGAGGTTATAAAACTTAAGATCAGTCCCAAAGATCAAATATCATATCTTAATATTTCTTAATAAGTTCATCATGATCAGACAATAATGATATTATAGATAGCATAATTGTTCCGAATATGTATTTAAACATTAATCAACTCTATCTTTTCAACCATAATACTTTGAGAATGGAATTGAGATTTGAGCTCGTAGACTGTTCTCAAGTTTTATAACTTGCTGACATCAGCACTATTGTCAAGTCTATGTGAATCACGGATACTTAACGATATTCAGTTGTTACATGGCATGGGACAGGCCTTAGACTTTCTAACAATTAAAATCTGTACAGAGTTGACAACACTGCTATAATGAATTTAATATCCTGGACAGAATGTAACAAAAAGGACACAACACTGAAATGTTTCCACAAAATACAAACTATGAATAGAACTGACTAATCTTAACCTATTCATTGTCAACTACTGTTGATATACAGTAGCAAACATTAAATAAAATGCTGGTAATAAAAACACATCAAACAAAAACAATTAAGTAAAATTGATCACCAAGCATACAAGAATCTATATCGGTACAAGAGGTGCATACATCTTTTGTGAATGAGTTATATACTTAATTTAGAGTTTGAAAAAAAATTGCAAGAGCTTACTTCATACAATTAAGACCTTCAAAGTTAACTAGGGGGTAAATTTTCAACAATTCATATACTAACACCCATGTTATTCTGTTTTTACTCATCCCTACTAAATTATGACTCAAGGGAGGTAATCTTATTCCTATTTGTAAGCTCATGCAGTAGAAGAAATACACATTAAAAGGAAAGTATTTGACACAATAAAACTACTAAGTTAAAACAGGTGGGGTTCATAACACACTTGGATTAAGTATTACTTGAACTATTTAAAATATTTTCAGAATATAAAGAACCACGAACCATCAGTGATAAAAAATGTCTGTACATTCTTAAAAAAAAAATAAGTTTGATAAATGTAGGATTTGCTAATCTACTTGAATAAGCACCAATTTTAATGAAAAACATATTACACCACATCAAACTTACACACAGATCACATTTACATTAAACAAACTTTGATTTAACTCAATAATGCTCTCAAAGTTGTTTCAATTTAAATTCCTTTTAAAACATTAAAGTCAGGCTATTAATATAACTAATTAAGGCCATTGAAGAAATAAATTCAATTATCAAAATAAACTTAAACATGTTGTAATTGCCATAAGCTTCTAGGATTCATACACAAACAATGGTAACTTTAGACAGTTGTACATTTAATATAACAAGTAATATACAAGTTTCTACAACTAATTCATTTTTTTATTTTTTTTATAATTCATGCATAATTATTTCTCCCAAACACCGATATATTTAACTCATCTTAATGACATTTGTATTTTATATGAGCAAAAAAAACTTACATATAATCAATGAAATAAAAAAACAACCACCTAGATACTTCAATTATACTTGACATGAAAGTTTTATGGTATAACTACTATACATACTGGCTCATTTAACAGTTGTCCATATTCGGCACATAGAATACAAACATATGTATATTTTATACACCAGTGAAGCATCACTTAAGCAAACAATACTGAAAAGCCATTAATTTATTTATCTTAAAGGAAAGAAACAATTTTAACATAATCATATATGTAAGTATGACGTTGATTTTTACAAAGAAAAAACAACCATGATGTAAATGCACAGAAGCAAAGGACTAAAAATCTTATTTAAATTCTGCAATAACTTCATGAAATGGTCAAACACTTAATTAGCACTTTTTTCACAGACTAGCATCCCTTATACCCGATTTTTTACCAAATACTTCAGAAATATAGGCAAGTACAAATAACAAGATAGCATAGACCTACAACCACATCAATCGATTAATCAATCAATCAACCAATCGATCGACCAATCAATCAAGCGACAAATTTATCAAATGACAAATCAATTAATCCATCAATCAATCGACATATCAATCATTAGGATGTTATCATCATCACCAGCGATACCATTGACTTTGCCATCAGCATTATCATCAATCTACTTTGTGTGTCATTGGTGGGAATTCACTGTCATCATCCAATCTTAAAGCATTAAGCCCTACATTAGCAGGTTCGCCTTCCTGTCCTGTGGCCCCTTGACCAAACTCTTGGAATGGTTGTGAATCTGAAAATATGTACACACAGATCATTTACAGTCTACTTTGTGAACTAAGGACACCACAGAGAGTGGTGTATAGCCTTCATGAAAAGTTGGTGTGAAATCATTGACTTATGTACATGTAGTTAATTAATGCAATTACTGAGTGCTAGAGAGTAGCCCTACGTGTTGACCACATGGTGACATTCTACTGAGTACAGATGCACCATGTATCCATCAGAAACCATGACAAAAAGCATACTTTTTAAGTAGTTATTTGTTTTATGACTGGACAAACAGGAAAACAAAGTCAAATACTGTAGATAAATGGTGCCAAACTTGTTGACTAATTATACCAGTGAATACTTTTAGACAATAAATAATTAAAGGTACTGAGAAGTCTGTAGCTACAAGCCATGTGCAATCAGCAGTTAAAATAGCAAAAAGCATACAAAATGTAATACTTTACGACAACACTTACAGAAAATAATTCATGCAAAGACCTATCAAAACAAACTTCCTATGAAAATAAACTTCTATCAGTACAAACTTCTTTAATCTTAATAAACTTCAGTCAAGCAAACTTATAACCAGAAGATAACAAAAATAACAATACGTCAATGGAAAGAACATGTACATCATGTACATACATATACATGTCATGTATCTACATTGGTTCAATGTAACATTTTCACGACTGATTAAAACATTGCATCAGGACTGTTAAGGTAGATTATGAAATTGTGACCCAAAAATGTTTATGCTTGTTGAAAGTTTTTTTCGCCACTCATATTTTTTTTCGCCAATTGCGAATTTGGTGAATGGCAGCGGAAACCCTGAATTATGTTAGTTAAAGAATGGTCAGTATGTGTACATAAGCAATAAAATTCTACAATAGTTTGCTGAATTTAATAACAATAATAAAAATGGATTATCTGAGGTAGGAGCCAGCAACACATTGACCAATCAACACACAGAAAGTGTTGGACATTTTCTATAATAAAAGGGAAAAGTTCTTGTGACAAACTGGCCCCAGATTAGGTGCGGCAAAGTTATTTGTAGTGTGTTTAGTTCAGTTGATGCAAATCAGCCAATTGCCACCAAGTATAGTCGTTCGCTTGTTTACGTGGATCGCAGTTTGACTTTGTCTTTTTTATAAACATACAACTGAACACCTGTGATCTAAGTCAAATAGATCTCATAACAGTAACTGTTGTCTATGAAATTTCTTGACTCGCTGCCCTCACCTCTGAATTGTATACAAAACGGTTACTAGTGATTTATTCTTCCTATAAAACTCATTCAAATAATAGAATAAATATCATCTACTAATTGTTACAGAGTTTAAGTTAGGATTATATTTTGGCAGCACATAACAATTGTTACTATGAAGACTGGAGCTATCAACATAACATGGAAATAAACTCACATCAACCATATATGTATCTAATAACATTGATATCCAATCAACAAAGCATCTGTCTATAGTAAATGTATGGCATTCATGTACAATTTCCAGTGAGAATACAAATAAAATACATGCAAATACACAAAAGTAGTAAACAGACAAAAATAACAAAAGTGCATATAAAAGACAAAATGCAATATTTATCATAAGTACATGGTATGAAGTCTGAGTGCTAAGATACATAAATAAATATAAAACTGAAATCAATGCAATAATGAGGTAAGTTTACCTTCTACCCCCATGAGATCTAAATAAAATTATAGTAAACTTTACTAAACCTAGTCACATTGAAAAATAACTTCTCAATTTATGCTCATAACATTATGTTAAACATTATTTAACTAAAATCAATTGGTGCACAAAGAACTGTCAGATGATCACACATAGTTTAATACTTTTGAATCATAAATAAAGATAAAATGAACAAAATACAATTCAGTGTTTAAACAAAAAATAACTACAAATGTAAGATGGTCTCAAACTTCATGAAAAATGATTTTCTTCACTAAAGTAGACATTGGGAGGAAGCTTACATTAAATTTAATGTTTAAACACTGGTTGACGGTAAAATAATAGCAGTTAATGAATATAATAAATAATACATGTATAATAAATATAACAAAAAGTGTTTGTGAAACACGAATGCCCCCCTTTGACACACTGACCTAAAAATCAATAGGGGTAATCTATATGGGTCTGAGATGACCAACCCATTGACCAAATGTGAAGAGCTTAGGCCAAATTGTTTTCTATAGTTATTCATCAGACAAGGTTTGGTTACGGACAGACGTTCTCACTGAAGTGAGGTGGGGCACCACCTTTGATCTTCTTTTGATCTTTTGCATCCCATAAGTGATTTTTTGCACCCCGAAAGCACAATTTTTTTCACACAATGGCAGTTAATATGCACTGGAACCCCATAATGTCAATAGGTACTTAGTCTAACCCTAACCCCATAACCTCTCCTGGGTGCCTACGGACGACTGACCTACAGATGGACGGACAGACCATAATTTACTACATCCACCATCAATAATGTATAACCTAAAGATTTGACTAAATTCAAGGATGCTGACTTCTTCAAAGCATATAAAAGCTGATATAAGATATGATATCTTATATCAGCTTTTATATGCTTTGAAGTTATGACATAAACTTCTACAATTTATCGACATCGCGCATACCAGTATGTTGTTTCATAAACATTCAATCAAAATTCTAGAACTCTTGACTAAATATGAGGCTAATGTCTCAAAAAGATAAAAAAAAACAAGGAACATCGTTCAATGAATGCCCCCAGTGGCATGCTCGACACTAGACTAGGGAATCTAAATGAGGACAAAGTGTAAATGAAGAAGTTTCAAATATACATAATTACCCTATGTATTCCACATAGGAAAACAAACTGTTTAACCAAGTCCCACAACTGCACCAAAAAATAGGTAACAGCAGCCAAAATCAATGCAGGCATAAAAGCTGTGTTGGTGCTAGACAAAACAGTAAAAGATAGTCCAACAAGGAACAGCTATTGATGATAGAGGAAAAAAGGGTATAATCATGTAAAGGAGAAATAACCAATTTAAAATTTTGTATATTCAATTAAGGTCAAGGACAATTGAAGATGGTGATAAGGAATGGTCCATAGCAACAACTGTAAGTATCAAAGTATTCAAATAAGCAGTGTTGGTGCTAAATGAAGCAGTAGATAAAAGAACTTATCTAACACATTGTAAGTCCTATTCCAGTCAAGGTCAAATCAAGGATGGTATATGGGTGGATTAAGAATGGTCCAAGGTAACAGCTGGGCAAGGTCAAGGTCAAATCGAGGTTAACTTGTGTGATATGCGTGTATTGGAAATGGTTCAAGGCAACAACTGTGTAAGTCATCGTACAGACAAACAGACAGACAAGGCAATCGCTATATTCTACTTTATTTACAGGTAACTCTTTAGAAAGCCTTTGCAAATCAAAATATAAGAAGTTAGACTGGTTCACAAAATACAACTAGCTGTTAGAACTGGTACAATGTATCATGAATTAGCATGTATATAACATCAGTGTGTTAAGGTTTTATGATACAGAGATAATAAAACAGGTTAAAATATAGGATAAGGTATTTTCTCGTTACACCATCTTGTGTAACAAACAGAAATATGTAATCATAGAATGGTGGAATCACATATCATGCATCAAATTTATCAAAACACTGGAGAATCAAAATGGATTCTACACTGTTAAACAGGTATTAGCATACTTACAGAACTGATATTATATAGGGTGTTTTTCATATCAGTTCAAATATTTGAAATTTCTAATTAAATCTTATAACCACAGAAAAAATGATCACCGGAATATTAACTAACAAGCAGACAAATGAAAAATTAGCAAATTTATTTAACTGCTTATAAGAAAGCTAAAATAAAGTGATGCGCAAATAATCCATAAAAAGCATGCATACCCAAAAGTTCACTGAATAAATACTCATTATTTATTTAACTAATTGCTTAATCAACTCATAAAGATAAATGTTATTTCCCTTTTCACATGATAAGTTACGTTAATTTCCTACCTTGCGAACTTCACTGACAGTTTATCTCAGTTACAATTATTATTGTTTTAAAGCAATGAATCTATAGAATACAATACGCACAAACAGCGAACTATACAGTGAAAATAATTGAAAAAGTACCATATATGTGTGACACCATTCCATTAACTACATGCATTACTTTCTGTTTCTACAGGGTGTAAGAGTGAAGTTTACCTCGTCCAGCTAGGATAATATCTATCTCTGACACCTGATCAACCCTGCTAAGTTGTGGCCCCGGCTTTCCCTGATGTAATACCGTCGCGTAACTCTCCAGTCTGAGTGGCGATGTAGAGGGGATGAGGACAGGCTTACCTGTGTTGTTTCTGGGTGGGGTACCATCTCCACTACTCTCGACACGCTTCAGCGACCCTGCATAACTAACAGGACTGGATGTCTGGGTCAAAGGTCGGTCTGCCAAGCCAGGAGGCTCAGACATATTTCCTCCCTCACATAGTCGACCATCCAAACTGTACAAACAAAACAAATATTAATTCAGATTTGTTTTATATTTATTTTTTTATTTCATTGGATTTAATGCCATATTTTAGTTGTATTGTGGCAGGCAGTTATCCTAACCAGCTTTCATGGACTTTATTTAAGCCTTAACCAGTACTAACCACATTCTATCCGCAAGCCACTGCCAAGCTACCCCACATTATTCAGAAGTGGAGGACAATTTAACATAAGATGTAAAATCTTCATTCAAATTTGTCATGGACAGTGTGAGCCTCGCTCGGGATTCAAATTCACAACCTCTTCATCATCAGACCAATGCTCTAACCTTTGAGCTAACTGGGCAGGCTAATTTGTTTAATAAGATTTTAATGTACAGTATATTGTTGAAAAAGGCAAAGAAGACAAGGCAGAAGGATAATTGATGATAACTACTAATAGCTTATACCATTGAATGAGCACTTGTAACATAAGTAATACATGGATATATCTATTCTACAATCAGTAATACCTATGTTGACGTAGTAACATACATTCACCACCCTCATTAGGATCTAGATTATAAATGTATAGATATCCATCTTGGGAAGCAACAAGAAGACGAGGGACTTTTTGTATGCTGAAAATAAAACAATCAATCATTTTACTGACAAAAACAAACTACAGTACAACCTCTCCAGAGTGGCACTCTCTTGAGCAACAACCTCCCTTCAACAACAGTAAGATATTTTCCTAATACCATTCAATTATCAACTTAACCTCTCTAGAGCAACATCCTCTCTATAACAACATAATTTTGCTACTCCCAAAGGGTGTTGCTTTGGAGAGGTTACACTGTACAAACAATATGCCACCTATAAATGAACACCACTAGGTTAGAAACAGATAACTTCCAAATAAGACTTCATTGCATTCTCCTTACACAGCATTAATTGAATTTCCAATATTGAAAACATAACTTGAAGCTGTTGGTGTTTTCATAGTTATGGAGGAATTGAAGTGTATTTCACTGCAAAATGCATCACTATTGATTCAAGAGCTGTACAACACTGTGTCACAGATCAATATAAAACAACCACACTTCTTGTCTTCAAACAATTCTCCAGTAAATGATAACAACTTAATTGTATTTGCTTTAACAAGAGAAGAAAATAAATGCATAATTGTAGTATAAATAGTATTGTACCATAAACATCAAAGAGGAATATTTAATGTTTTTCAGTGATCTGTTTTCTGTCACAATTAAATACATGTTAGATATAATGAGGAAGCCTCACAGAAGATGCAGAAATATTCAGTCCCAGTTTTATGATAAATGATCAAATACTACATGCTGAATCAAGACACCAATATGGTTCATAGCATTTAGAAAAAGACTAAAGACAAATAATTGTTCTTAAAATGTATCAGGCAGAATTTCAGGAAAAAGCTTTTATCAAATATGGGATACAAAATGTAGATACAAAGTATATTTTCTGTCTGATCAGACAGGGAAAGGATAAAGTACTGTCTGTGATCAGTCATTATGATGTCAGAAATTTAGTAAAAAAAATATACATGGTATAAAAAATTGTGTTTTTATTACATATATCATTATTTAAGGTCATTTTTTCATTTTGATTACCATACTCTGTGATACATAAATGTTTCTGTGTTTTAATCAGAATTAGATTAGATTTGTGTCATTATGGTTGATATATTGATGTGTCTAGGGAGGGAATATACAAGCCCGAGTTGTCTGTAACCTCTTCTAAAGGAATTCATGAAATCATGATTTTTTCTTGAACTATTCTTGCATAATTCATGAAATCATGAATTTTTCTTGAACTATTCTTGCATAATTCATGAAATCTTGAATTTTTCTTGAACTATTCTTGCATAATTCATGAAATCTTGAATTTTTCTTGAACTATTCTTGCATAATTCATGAAATCTTGAATTTTTCTTGAACTATTCTTGCATAATTCATGAATAGTTCATGAAAAGTAAGAATAACTATTTGACAGCTGAAGTTAACATTATATTATAATAATACATGCTTATTATTATAGCAGGAGTGCATACAACAAAATGACAGGTGTAAATGTGGAGAACTTGAAATCTAAAGTCAATTATGATCCAATCAATATAAGTGAAGAATTTTGTTGGATTCATAATTTTTTCATAATGCATACAACAGATGGTTATACTTGTATGATAATTGGGAAAGTTCAGAAAGAAAGCGAAAATTACCTCTCCACTTCTCTATAACTAGAATATTATGTTTTCATCAATATAAGTCTAAAGTGTTCATTATATAATAACGAGCTAGCAACATCAGGTTATACACAGGCGTCAATACTAACAGGATGAATAAGAAAGGTGTCAGTCTGTCTTATCAACAAGAGCGCTGCAAGTGGCACAAATGCTCATCTGTTTACTGCCTCAGTGAAATCTATCTATCTACATTAAAGTGTTTGTACAATATACAGGTGCCTCAGTGATCACAATAGCTTGTCTGTTTTCAAACAAAAACTAGAGCTGTCACAGAGGTGACTAATACCCCCAGCGCCGCTTTGACAATACTGGGCATGAAAATGGTGTCTTGCACATCTACACTTGATGGTGATAACATATACCAAGTTTCATTGCAATAGCTTAAAAAATGTGGAAGTAGTTTGCTCCACAAACTTTATGTGGACGGACGGATGGACGGACCGACCAACCGACCGACAGAGTGACTCCAATATACCCCCTCTCAAACTTTGTTTGTGGGGGTATAAATATCTTGTAATACCAAACATTATGAGTATAAGGGTATATTGAAACAAACTGAGTTTAGTAAATGAACCATCTTACAACAAACAGTGTTCTCCGGCAGACCATACTGTAGTGGGTTTTATACACAGATTATTAATTTTTTTAGTGTAAATTTTAATTGGATTGAAAAATATTAGCCAGCGCTAGGTTTTCGAGTAAAAGACAATATCTCCCGCTGCTGGAGCTTCTGGAGAATGCTGCATCAATCAAAATAAAAGTTCTAAAGTGATAGACAAAATGTTACAATACATACCTAGCTATTGCACAGACATTTTTAAGGCCCTGATTTGGAAGCTTACAGATAGCAAAAGATCGACCTTGGTTGAACATATCAGTGACGGGACTTGGTAAATATCCAACAAATTTGCTTACTGTTGGATTAACATAACTCATCCACGACTGGTCATCCTGTGGTTTACTGTAAACACAAACATGTTAACAGTGATGTTAAAATAACTATATTGGCGTTTAAGTAAGGTCACAGTACAAAATCTTTTCCCATTTCTTAAGAAGCCATTGACTGAGACACTATTAAGAATTTATACCAAGATGATCTCGGAATACCTGCGTTGAATCAATGAGATGACGATGACACGACAGAATGGTACATTTCAGTGTAAGCCCTACCTTTACTGATACAACTTATTTTTCCTTAGTAAACCATACCCTTTATACAAATACTGGTAATTAGTAATAAGTTTGTCTTAAAATTCACAAATGTACAAATTCAAGGACAATTATTAGTTGTACAATAAAAGCAGACCCCTTCAAGACTGCGCAAAAAGTCTAGTTTTCTGAGAATTCTGTATTTCAGAGAAGTTTGTATAAATTCCTAAAATGTGACTTAAAATCATCAAATTTTCAGATAATATTGATTTTCTGGGAGTCTGGCTTTCAGAGTTTTTACTGTTTGTGACTGACGGAACAAAGGAAAAAATAAACAACTGACTGAAACAATTGTGGTTTTGTATCCTCTTACATGGCAGAAATACTAGTTAATTACCTCAAGTTGAAATGAAGTGTATTTTGGACTAGCTTTAGGTGTACTGTAATGACCATAAATATATATTTTTTAAATGTTCAAGAAACAAGTAGGCAAGTCTTCATTTATATATATATATGTGAACAAGATAATTATCTGCCTAACCTGAATAAGACAATCATTTAAAACTGAACTATACAAACAATTGTCAACACAATTCAATGTCAAGGTGATCAATACTTACGTATCTTTCTGAGTCTCGAGTTTAAATATATGAACAGTTTCTGTATTACTAGATGCACAAAGATAAACGGAATCACAACTAAATGCCAGCGAGTATATATGTACACATCTGAAAATATATGTATACAATATGTATGTGTACACATCTGAAAATATATCAATATACACTAGAACTATCACCCATGGTGATGAATATCCCCAGATGCTGTCTTGACACAGTCATTGTTACATTTTACGTAAGGAAATAAAACAGACATTTTTTCATTTTTTTTAATACCTGCAAATAGTAGCTGAGACAATTTCTACATATGCATTACAAAATAGGAACAAAGGGCCATAACTCATTAAAAATTAATGATGTACAAAACCTGCTGAGAACATGCACAACTTAGCTTACTACTTATCACTTCTGTGAAGTTTCATTGAATTCATGTAAGTATTTGCTGAGAAATTGTCCAGACAAATTTTGTCTACAGATGCATCAACTGACCATCAAGTGTGAATCCAATATAGTCCCCATATATTTCTTATCTAGGGGTATATTAATTCAATTTATTATTTGATCTATAAATAAACACAGTTTGATTGGTTTAAAGACTGATCCATCGTATAAAATAAAAACAAAACATATTGTTACTCGATTAAATAAAATAAAATCAACAAGAATCTAAAAGTATTCTACAAAAGTTTTACAAGCTATCCAAAGTAAACTCTGTGGATTTATCATTATTTTGTCTGTTTGTGTTTACGGTAGTAAATCGGATCTAACCAACATTTAATCTGATATTCTGAATGTTGCAGAATGAGTAATGCAAAACACTAGACAAGAAAGCTCATTAATCAAGACATGAGAAGACATTCTATATAAATAATTCATAAAATTGTAACTACCATACAATAGCAAGTTGTGTAATGCGCATGGTTTTGAAAATACACACATTTGATATCATACATATTTCATTGCACGGAAACATATCAATGAAAATTATCGATTCTACAAAATTTGGTTTCAGAAATTACATTCACCTTTTCATTCCTCTTCTAAATTCAAACAATTTCTGTCCATCAGGGATTGAAAATACTCGTATCACAGTACCCTGTAAAATAGTGTCCACAGTGAGTGATATTATAAGTTTTATCAAATAATGAGAGATAGGCATAAACTTAATACAGAAATAATCCCTATAACATAAATATGATTATACATAACTAATATATCATCAATATTAACACATAAAGATCTAAAAATATTTGCTAAACAAAATAAATGTACTAAGTACAATATAACACAATATGAATATCTATAATCATGTTTTAAAGACAGGAATCAGAATTTTGCGATGTGATTCAATTTCTTATCAATAAATGCAAGAAAGCCAACCAACACCATAGAAAGAACAGTGTTAGATAAGGCCATCCTTAAGAAGTATTACCTACCTACCTACACACTGAAAATTCTCTGTGTAGGGTTACCACAAAGAAACATTTTTTACGGATGACCTAATTAATTAAATCTTTTATGGCACATTGTTTAATGTATTTGCACAGAAGAGATGTTTCAGTTTACATGATATATTAATAGTGTACAATGTCATATTATTATCTTACTTTCTCTGAAGCAGTAGCTAATTTGGTTCCTTGAGCATTGAAGGTTATGGCAGCGAGTGGATTATCATGAGCTGGTATCATAGTAACAGCTCGCTGAAACAAACGTAACAAATAAATAAGAATTATTCTTCAATTTTCATCTCAATTAATAAAAGTAAAATGATTTTTTATCTTCATTACATACAGTTATACCTGTGTATGCAGCCACCTTCATATGATAATAATGGTCACCCTGTGGTCATTCTCATAAGAAAAGTAGATCACATTAACTCATTTTTCAAAACATACCTTTTAGACCTCAGGTATGATTTGCCCGAAATATTTTGTATTTTGATGTTAAAAAAGTTAAATTAAATGTTCGGTCAGGTTTCTGTAAAAGTAAAACTATTCTAGAATAAATAAAACAAATGAATGATATTAAGAAATAATTGGTGATAATTGAAAACTGAACCTACCAAGTTCATAGTATCAAATATTTGAACTTCACCAATTAGGTTACTTCCAGGGTAGGCTAAGAAACAATTATCGTTACTTATTGATAGTGCACATAATCCGTGAGGATTAGGTGGTGTATCTCTTATTGTATGTAAAACTTTCATGTCCCGGATGTTGTGGATATATAAACTTTCTTCCAGACATACTATCAAACGCTGAAATAGAATAACCGTAAATGTACATCATGTTAAAATATGGCACAATCATGTCATAAAACAGTCCCGGCAAATAGACAAGACCGTCACAAGTGGTGCCAATACTAATCTATTCACCGCTTCAGTGAGATCTATCCACCTATTAAGTTTCATATTGCTACCTCCTATGGTTTCAGAGATATATGCTACACTAATGTTTTTGCATGACACATACAACGCAGACAGTGATTAAAATAGCTTGACTTTTCTTCAAAAACAGACAAGCTAAAAATTAACCTATACATATAGGTATATTGTATTTGATATGCAAAAAAGTGTACATCAATAGTTAACAACCAATAGAAACTTTTTTTTTCTTAAACTGCATATTTTAGTTTTTACAAACATTCTACTATGAACCAATTGAGAAATAATGAACACATTGTAGAACCTTATTATAAAAGATATCTCGTTATCAGATCAATACAATGTATGTAAATGATGAAATAAAATTAAGTGTCACCCCAAAAATGAACTTATATCAGTTTTCAAATAAGTAACTTTATATATAATATCAATAAACACTGGCTTTATACGTCATTTTTCTAATGGGTTAACATGCATGTCATCCTAATTGATATTATTTTTATAGTGCTCAGCTGTTTTCTTCATTCAATATTAACAACATTACTGTTTTATGCTAGACTTAGATTAGATTGATAGTATATATCAGTTCAGTGAGACACATTTTTATAAATGAAAACTATTGATCATTACTTCACTACAGTAAATAGCTCCTAGCTTTGGGTCATAAGTTACTGTCCCTTGGCAGTATATTTTTACACATTAATTAACCATATCAACAGTAGATAGTGGTAACTTGTTTATTATGTCATATATGATAATATCAGTTTTCTAAGTCACTGTGTTGTCTTATATTGATCAACATTTGCATCTAAACACTTCACCAATACTACAGCTGTTAGCAAACATAAATAATACAAAACTATCTATTTGCATGGAACATGATAACCATATCATACATTTTTGTACTGATAGTTTACAGGGCATTTGATAATGAATGATATATGGGAGAATGTTGGCAGGTATGTGAAACATTACATGTCCTGATACATGATAATAAGCTGTTACAGCGCAATTTACCTAATTAATTAATTCATATATTATTTAACGGCCTATTTGACAGCTATGGTCATTTCACAGTCGCCCTAGAGAGATAAGATACCGGAGACCCGGGCATTTATATCCCTACTCTTTACGAAGAGGTTTTTTTTCTGGCTCTATATCGTGTCCAGTGTAAAGCACCAATACACGCCTCCCCTTTTTCCTACGATTTTCTAGACACAGAATTTGGCTCAATAGTTAGGATGGGGCACAGAAAAATCGACCCTAAAAAATTTGAAAGGTTGAATCGAGAATCAAACCTCAGTAGTCCAGCACATTACCACTAGACCACCGATTATCCCTGTTACATAATTAATAGTAAACAACTATTTTATAGATGAACACATCAACAAACTTACCTGTCTATTTAACTTGACAGCTAATATAGAATTAGAATAGCTATAGTTGCAGATTTCAGTCCCCTTCTTGAAATGGCAAACTTTAAGTTTCCTAGGAGATGATAAACTCACTATGGCAACAAGACTGCTAGAGAACAATCTTTCAACAATACTGATATCTTCACATACTGCAATAAAATAAAATCAATTTTAAATCATGACATCTCCAAACTATTGAATGAATTACAACACATTACAGTCGTACCATTTCAAATTCTACACATTAACTAATTTTAAAGAACTCTTAATATTTAACAAGTTCATTATTATTACTGATTTTTAAAACTGTGTTCATAAAACTTCATTGGATAACAGCAAAGGTAATAGTACCACATTGTTTAAATCACAACACTGTCATTCTCATATAGGTAGATTGGTAACTTCAAGTCACGGTGGTAATTTTAAGTCACAGGGGTAATGAGCCTTAAAGTTGAAATGATCTTAATAACATTCAAATTTGATTCAGGAATGACCAACTTTTTATGAACAATGATGAAACATTTTACAGGTAGTTTTAAGACCATGTAATCAATATGTATTAGTTATCGTTCATATTTTGAATTTTATGCGATATATCACAAGCGACACAGACATTTCATTGAACGAGAAATTAGGACAAACTGTAAGATACTTATATAAATGTCACATATTTTTTTACAAGTAGTTAACAATTTCGGATTTTCCTCACAAGATGATTATGTGACTAAGAGTACATTTGATTCAACTTAGGAAACTGGTCAAAAGTTCACTTTAGCATTGTTTTTGTAAAATGATAGGAAAATGTACAATGTACATTATAATACATAATAAACCTAGTGCAAATTAAGAGACCAACAGAATAATTGTTATAAAGTTGTCTCGTCACTCATGAATGAGACTATCTTACTTCTCAGTTCTACATACAAGTAGTTCATGAAATTGTTGAAATTTGTTGTCCTTGCCAAATGCATTATGTAAAGATATCACTGTAACAGAGGTCACATGGTGCTGACCTGTATCATAACCCCATTTGACATAAATATTATCAGTAAACATAATCTATTTACACTTTCGTCTTGTTTCTGTGTCAGTTTACTAAGATATATCGGTAAAAGGTAACCCTGGTGATGGTATTCTACTCCTCTAAATCCCCTATTTTGTTTGGAGCTTAACATCCCAATGGCCAGGGTCATATAGTGTATCACAGCTTTTATGTTGGAGGAAGGGCTACAGTAGTGTTTAAACTTTACCAGTGTCTATGATATCAACATTGATAGTGCTTTAGGATTCGTTTTGCTAAACAAAATTTGTAATTTCATCTAAGAATTAAAACATATCTGACTGGCTATAGTATATATTATATAACTTTACATGTAAATTAACGGTATGTACTGCCATAAACTGATTATTCTTCTGCTCAGTTTCTGGCCACACAGGGCAGTATTCCTCAAGACATTATTCTTTATTAGGCTGTATGATTTGTAGGTAGATATTGAGTAATTGACTTGAAATGTTACTTTTAATGTAACTAATATGGAAATCAAACTATAATGAATAAATCAGAATTAATATTATTATATCATCCCAGAGATTCATCAGGTCAAAAAAACTTATAATAATAATTAAATAAGGGGCATAATATCTACTTTGGGCGGTAGGCAGTCGTTTCACTCCCAAGACGTTTCCTAGCCAGACGGTTCACTCCTAGACTTTGGGCAACTGCAATTTTCTTTTATATTGCTACTTTTGTTTTCCAAACAGAGCTAAGTAATAAAATAGATATTTTTTCTATCAATTTCTATAATTATTTGAATAGTATCTCCTATCATTTAGCAAAATCTTTCTAACTGATGATGTCATAATTATTTTGAACCCAATTCCACAAAGAGATTCACCATTATCATAGATTTGGTCCAACTTCTCAACAGACGTCAGAGAAAAAAGCTTGTACCCAGTCTTCTTCCCGACAGCTAAAGATCTGAAAAAAAAATAAGAGAAATTTGGTGAAACTACATTCAATGGATTCTCGACAATGGAATTAGACACAGCTGTCACTGAAGTTACAATGAAAACGAAAACAAAACTGAATCAGCTTACGTGCAATCTTGGTTGAAGTTAACAAACAGTAGCTCGGACTGTTCGTCCCCCGCTTGACTTGCAAGGTTCATGAGTCCAGTCAAGCCTCTTGACACGCCTCCGTATAAGTAATCCGTGGTTGTCACTAAAGTGTATTGCGCATTTTATTTATCTTTCAATTACTGTTTACTTCGGCTGACATTTTGTGACTAACCTAGTTCCCGTTGATTTGATTGGCCCAAAATCACAATATCTCGGACGCAACGTGAAGAAGCGAAAAGAAAACAAATTTCACAAAGAGTCGTTCAATTGTGCATATTCATGCACACTTAAAATTCATTTTGCAAATTTTGAACTGATTATCAATATTTTTTTCTTGTGTTAAAGTTGATTTTATTTATATTGGCAGTTTGTGTAGAATGTCATTACTTACATATAATCAAGGACTTATATACATACATGTATGTATATAAGTCCTTGATATAATGTTGTTTGTGCACAATTATATCTACCCAATTTTTTTTTTAGTTTTGTACGAATTATAATTTCTTGATTCAAAACAGCGCTTTTAAAGGCTCTGTCAATACGTACTATTTTTCCAAAACAACTGACTAACTATTTTACTTTTGGTCTATTTTAAGCCCCCCACAATGAAAGATGGGGGGATATAGGTTTACGAATGTCCGCCCTTCCGTCAAACAATCTTACATATAGTGCCATGCATATATCTCCAAAGGTATATTTGGTACAGATCGAGTTATGAAATTATGTACATAAATGTTTATCAGCCCATGAAGTTATGCATGAAGGGTTTTAACACTGTCAAATGCTGAAGACTCTGGAGTTATCTGTCCTTGAATTTGTATTTTGTCACATAATATTATGTGAAAATTTTGTGTCACGCATGTCACATATGTCTCAAAAAAGCATTTTTAAGCAAGTGCATACTTATGAAATTATACAGGAATAAATCAGCATATTATGAAGTTGTGCATTAAGGGTTTTAACTCTGTCAAACGCTGTAAACTGGTTCCCGTTCCATGTTGCAGTGCACCAAAGGATTAATTTGTACAGACAATTAATTAAGTTAACTGGAACCAGTTTATCAAACGCTGAAGACTCTGAGTTACATGCCCTTGAATTTGTACTGTGGCATTACATATTAAATGAAATTATTATGTCACACGTACCATATACAAAAAGCATTAAGTGCAGGTTTGTGAAATTGTACAGGAATGTTAATTTATTTGCCTATCATGAAGTTGTGCGTGATAAAGGGTGCTAACTCCGTCAATGACTGAAGTAAACTGGTTTAAGTTTAAGACTGAAGACTCTGACGTACAACTATCTTCCCTAGAATTTGCATTTTTGGCATTATATATATATACTATATATGAAAATAGTGTACGTCATATATATCTCAAAAAGCACTTGGTGCAAACTTAATTATGTATTAAATTATACAGTAATAAATCAGCATATTATGATGTTGTCCATGAAGGGTTTTAACTCTATCAAACCCTGAAGACTCAGGAGTTACCCAGCTTGTCCAAGGCTGTATTTTAATTGGTAATTTACATACATGGAAATCCTGTCACAAATATATATAATCAGTACCTTACCTTTAAAAAGCACGTTGATATTTGTTTTTGTACAACATTATCATTTTATTCGATCTAGATATTGCCTATAGTGATTTACGAGGGTAGCACGTGACCAGCGTGTATTCGAAGCTGAGGTGATAGAAACGCTTTACGCTACTTGAAAATCTTTCGTTCACTTATGCATATTCCGAATGTGACCTTGAAGCAACATGGCGGCGCCCATGATGCTCATAATTGTATAAACTAAGCGCTTACATAAACTTCTACAGTCGTCCAAAATGTGATTTAACCTTTTAAATTCCAAAATGCCTATTCACGCATCATGTTCGTTGTTTAGAAAGTCAGCTTTATATTGTCATTCATGTTGCAAAGCCTCTGTGCGGCGACAATTGAGTTCTGCTGTCTCGTCTTTACACTTACAGCTAACAGGGAGGGTTCATCTACGACTGAGACAGGTGAGTGTAATTATAAAAGTTCATTTTACACTAACTGATGCATCAGCTGTACATTGTTTGTTTTCTAATCTATATTTGAAGATCTTGTAGTTAATATTTTTATTCAAATGATAATTATTGTGAACAAGTAGGGCTAACGAGTAATCAAGTCAAGATACAAGATACAAAAAATTATTTATAGTCGGTTTACATACAACAAAATAACATTAGCTATGTATAGCTATTGACCGACAAAATACGTCAAAATACTTTTATTCACAAATCAAATAGAAAAATCGAGTATGAATACTCGTAATTACAGAGATTTGTGGTTTGCGATCTTGTTTTTCTATCATAAAGTGTATTCCCTTTTCTCTGAATATATTGGTCATATTGGCTCATCAAAGACTACTTTGTTTGGGAGGTCAAATCAGATCATTAAATATTGAGTCACAGGCTCAAAGTTCAAACGGCAGAAATTAATGCTGGTAAATATGAATTTAAGCCATAGAACAATTTATATTGATTTACTTCATTGTTCCTAAAAGCAAATTAAATTAAGCTGTCATCAAGACTGCAATTTTGAAGTGTTAGATGGGTTACTTGATAACAAAAGATTCGTGATTTGATTTGCGGATCGCAAGTGTTGAATAGTGGATTGGATCGGATCGCCACTTACCCGACGATCCACAGCCCTATGAACAAGTCTGAATAATTATTAAAAAAAACAACACATTGGTTATAAATGCAATGATTTCGGTGATAACAAGGACTACACACAGAATTACGGAATCCTGTTAGTGTCATTGATCGCCCCCCAATGACGAGTGACTGCCGACAACGCGATTTGACATTTGTCAAAATGTTGCTTCACTTTGTGAGTTTGTCATGTGTCATATCACATTGTCCCACGTCATTTTGCTTGGTCGCAGTGTTGTATAGTGTTGTTGTGTGTTTGTCCTGCATTTTAGCGACGCTCAACAATACAATGTAGTGAGGCTCAGGCATGACATTGTGACAATGAAAAATGACTTTTATTAAATTAGAATGTTGTGTCACATTGTCGTGTGTGACCTAGGCGTCCGTAGCATGACGCGCGGCATTGTGATACATCATCGCTACAATGCAATACTACATGTGACAATTCAATATCAATATCAATAGTTTATTTACGTAATATAGGCCTCCGGCCCAAAATACAAATTATAGCATTACAATTTAAACAAATAGAGAGTCGAATTGCAAATGCAATTTTAGCAAAAATACAAGTGTATATTGGAATAGATAGTTCAATAATCATACAACATGTACAATAAAACTCTTCCTTCCTCCATATATAGTATTCTTTCATCTGTAATTTTACACAACATGAGAGAAAAAATAATTGCATTCAGTAAAAAATCTACACATTGTTTAATATATAATTTAATCAATCGATAGTTTAATATTACTTTTTATTGTAATCAAAATGTAATGCATTTGAAAATACAATAAATCTTTACAAATTTGACAGATTTTTTATGTAATTATTCCTTTCAGTATAGGCGTTGACTAAATACATGGACAGATTTCTAATCAAGATTTCATTTTTACTGACCATAAGACTAATAAACTTAATAAATGATGGGTGAATTGTAAATTTATTAGGAATATATTTTTTTCTAATGGTAAAATACAGAGGACAAATTAATACAAAATGGTACTCGTCCTCTATGGTACTTCGACAAAATTTACAAAAACGTTGATTACGTGGAATACCTTGGTGCCTTCCGACTTCTATCATAAGACAATGAGAGGATGCTCTGTAATTGGTTATATAACGTTTATATTTCAATAAATCAATACAATCAACATACGATTCCAATCCAAAGTCTTTTTTATCATGGATGTAGAAACTAGAAAGTTTACTATTACTTATACAATCTTGCCTCCATATCTGTAAGTACTGGTCTTTTAAACGTTGGGTATATTGATATAAAAATATTTTTTTATCAGCAACATACTGAGAATCCCAAACAAAGCCAAAACCATTTCTAAATAAATTCAAACGAATATTAGTAACCCAGTTAACATAACCAAGGCTATCATACAATTTTAGTGCATTCTGTTCAGCCATTTTATACATCGATAATGATTGACTAAAATATATTCCAACATAAGTAAAACCTGATACGCAATCTAAGCATTTTCTATTATAGTACCATTTTTCTTTTTTCGAAAGTCTTCCACCCTTTCTAAAAACTAAAACCTTAGTTTTTTTCAAGTTAACTATCAACTGGCTTTCAACACAAAACTTATTTAATGCATTTAACTGCTTTTGCAAACCACCAATCGTATCAGACATTAAGGCTACATCATCAGCAAATAATAACGAAAATATTTCAACAAGTGAAGGGGATAATTGGATCCCATGGGTACCTGTAGTGGAAATTTCATCCATGTGACAATTGGACATGACATTTGTTAAAATGTCACGATGTTGTATCCTGGAATGGCATTGTCGCTCGTCACCAAAATGCAGGCTGTGACGCTCTACCATGTGGTACCACATTGCGTTTTTGCCATACAACATCGCGACAATATGATACCTGATCATACCACATCACGACATATCATCTCAAAATAGGCAACTCGAGGCACGACAACGCGAAGTAATATTTTGCGACATTTTGGCGAATTGTCATATATTTATCGCATTGTTGCCTGTCGTATTGCATTGTCATGTGTCGTTTCAAAATGTCATGCATCATATCGCATAGTTGTAATGTCATATGGCACTAACAGTATTCCGTACATACGTCTTTGGCAACGGGTTATAGTTCCTATGGTTTTTGTCTTTGGCGTTAGTATCTTGAGCTTAAAGTTAATCAAGATTGATCATACATTAGAGCTCACTATATTAAACTTAGTTTTTAAACACACTAACTAGTATATAGTAATGCCACTTGTCTGGTTATCATCTTGAATATTTTCATCTTGATTAAAATTTATATGATTTATACTAAATGTATACAGACATGTGGACCTCTGTTACCCATCTGGTTGCTACAAAAAAATTAATTCTACTTTCGTGATGCATTTTAATTAAATTCTGATTGGTAGATCATTTAAATAATTATAATGTGTGGTGTCAATTACATTAATGAACTTTATATTTCTCTCTTCAGCTTTCCAGTAAGCCTAAAGTGGCTGTCTCTTCATGTGACACTAATTCCAGTTTTGATGATAAACTAAAACCATCAGACAAACAAAATCATAAAGTAATCTTAATTAAAGTTCCAAATCAGTCCAAAAAGCTCGGGGATCAGAATGAAGCCTCCTCTGAGATCAACAGTGAGGCAGGATCAGAAAAGTCAGGCAATGACAATCAACATGGCATATCAGCAAATAACACTCAAGATTTTACTGTATTTCTCAAAGAAAGTTCAGTAACATTAAATGTTAACAATGGCGCCAAGAAGAAGAAGGAATTTGAAGTATCAATACCAAATCAAGACCGGGTAGTAAAGCTAACTTTTGATTACGATGATGTGTTAAAAATCGATAAGACCAATCCAGCAGCCAATATAGAGTCAGTGTCAGAACTAACATGGAGGGAGATGAAATTGGATTATGCTAAACTACCTCAGTATTATATGAATCTGTCCAAATTCAGACTTACAGGTATTTATAACAGTTGTTCTTCATGAATGACAAAATTTTGACTTGATAGATTTTGTTTGATTATTTCATAAATTTATAATCTACATTGGTGAATACATGTAAATAATCAATTTTATTTACTACATTTGGATGTTGATACATTTTTGCTGATATTAAAACAGTCATCATGCCAGAATTGTGATGTGCTACCATAGATTATCATTAAATTCAACTACGGTTTTGGACAATATGTATAAGATATACCGGTATATTATAATCTGATGTTCAGAGCTTTATCTAGTTACACTTACAGTTTACCGTACCATCTATTGAGCCAAGTACTGTGTTAGGAAAAACACAGAAAAATGACGGTTTGTGTATCATTGCTTTACACTGGGCACAATAAAGAACCAGGAAAAACTACTTGAAGCAAGAATAAGGATAGAATTTAATGTTACAAAAGCCAAGTTCTCCTGTATCTTATCTCCCCTCTCTCTGGGCCAGCCCTGAAATGACCACAGCTGTTGAATGGGCTGTTGAACTACAGATAAACATTACAGTACATTGGTAAAATGTATTTGCTTGATCTTTTTGATGATTGGCTGAATAAGCAATTTATGGTATATTTGCAGGTTTAGTTGTCATCACAACAATGGCTGGGTACGCTGTAGCTCCAGATCCTTTCATACTTCAAACATTTCTCGCATGTACAATTGGTACTGCTCTCACCTCATGTTCAGCAAATGCCATGAACCAAGTAAGTTGTTGAGTAAAAACTAGTAAGTAATACTGACTTCCTCTGAATCTCAGTCCCTATAAATGTTGATTTTTGATGATGAGTTCATTCATCTAGAATATGAAATCAGTCTGTAAATTTAGGATTTGGAACTACTTGTACAAATCACCGAAAGTGAATAGTTTTCCTTTACACTCTATACTTAATTACTGCAAAAGTTACTTGTCCGAATCGATTTATAATTGATTGTCCCGCACAACTGGGCAAGTGCTAATTTCGCAGACTGTTAAATGAGAGAATACATGTATGTCAACTTGGACATCTTCATAAATATAATTCATGATTTTATCATTATTCATATGACTAGAAAGAAAAATTGTTGAAAAATGGTGTTAAGCCCAAATTGATTATCATTTATTAAATTGATGTGTAATAGCTTCATGATAACCTTTTTAACAGGTATGACACAAAAGCAACAATTACAATGATATTTCATTTGTTATAATTTTATTTCTAATTCACTTGTTTTTTTTCAGTACTTTGAAATTCCATATGATTCTCAAATGAACCGAACAAAAAACAGAGTCCTTGTAAGAGGATATTTGAGGTAAGTTTGTATGCACTTTTGAAATAATATGTTCTAAGTTCAGGACAGTTATTTGGTAATAAGTTGTTCTACAGTTCATTGTCAGTTGATTGTGCTAACACTGTTAAAGGGGCATGCCCTGGAACTGAAGCGTCTCGAATATAAATCAAATTGGTATCATTTGAATGCCTAAATCAATTAATGAAAGTCCTGTAAAATATTTACGAAATGTCCCGCTATTTGACTCAAAATACACATTTCAAGATTTACCAAACCTGCCGATTATGCCTTAGAAAATATTCGTCATTTTCATAACTCGACCCTTTCGGGATCTGTCAAAAGCGGAAAAAAATGTCAACAAACTGTGAAATGGTAAGTATTGCTCATGTCATTTTCATTGTTTGCGACATAAAGCTTATCTATCGATCAATTATAGGTAAATATCATTGTTTTGCTGCTTGAAAGTTAAATTCTCAGACGAATCGGAAATATCGTTGTCGTCAATAAAAGGCTTGTAAGCCTTTTATTTAAACCGACATACAAATACCCACGCGTGCGTTATAGGGCCATTTTTGAAGGCACATTGTTCTTTGACTTTTCGGTAATAATTGTTTTTACAAGTGATAAACGCATTTTTGGTGTACGAAAAAAAAAGACACAGCAGTTCCTGGGCATGCCCCTTTAAACTACTCAATAACTTAACTTGTCCTTTCCATCATTGAAATCCTACATCCCTATCATTTCATCATAAACATCAACATTAATTTAGGTTAATTTTGTAAACCTGTGAAGAAGCACCTTGTGTTGGATTTGATGTTTATTATCTGAACTCAGCTGTTTATTACAATAGGAATAAAAATTGTTCAAGTATTTACATTCATCAAAATATACTCTGTGTGAAGTGTTGTAACTATATTTTGTATTGTATTTTCATTATAAGTGGTCTCCAGGCATAGCTTTGCAGGAAATCAGATATCCTTACTGGCTTAGTATTGAAGAGACTACACATAAGTTCCATGTTTCATAACATATAGTCAGATTCATAAGTTTAAAATATACAAACCTGTGAACAGACCACCATGGGGAAGGACATATTGGGTCTTTATTCGGAGGTCAGTTTGTTCTTAATAATCATAGATGGTTTTTAAACAAATGACCTTTATTCACAGGTGGCCCCTTATACAGATTTGACTGTATTTAGTTATTTTAAGACTGACATGTGGTTCTGTATACATGTATATGTTTTTCTGAATAGTTATTTTCTATTTCAGTCCATTACATGCCGTCTCGTTCGCTGTGATATCTGGATCAATGGGTTTGGCTTTATTGACTTACGGAGTAAATCCTCTCACTGCAACATTAGGAGCCTTCAACCTGGGTCTATACACTCTAGTTTACACACCTATGAAGAGATATAGTATATTAAATACCTGGGTAGGTTCCATTGTAGGAGCCATACCTCCAATGATGGGCTGGACAGCTTGTACTGGAATGCTGGAACCAGGTATTTACTAGTTACAATGTTGATGCATGTACTATTCATGAAGTAGGTACATTTGATAGATGACATGGTTACTCAGGCTTAAATTAAAATTAAGTTTGTTTGCCCTTAGCCGATTGACCCGAAAAAATCATGCCGACTCAAAAACAAAAAAATTTATTGCAAAATCTGGGAGAACTTTTTTTATACTTGGGAAAATATACATGTACACAGTGCTTTTGATAAAAAAATAAAGTAATGAAGGAAAATAATCATGTGTGTCAAGGCACTGAGTACATGTTTATGGCTGATTAAAGCACACAATGAATTGTTGAATGGTAGCAGAATACATAAAATGACTATAGAATGCTTCTAGATAGAAGTGTAAATTCATGCTAGGTAAAGGTAAAATTCAGAAATCAATTATTTTTCCTACCTACTGACCCTCTTCTAAAAGTCAGGGTAGGTAAAGGGCAAACAAACATATTTCTAATTTAGGTCTCATGTGGTTTCAAAGATGGGACATTCTTCTTAAAATGTTGATACATAATTATACTATTCATGAAGAATTTTTACTTAAAATGTGACACCGATAGTTAGTGTCTTCTCCTTGGAAAATAAGCTACATTTTCCCCCTAACAAAACCTCAAAATCTATTTCCCATATTTCATTATGGATATTCTCCAAATTTGCCTCTTTCATGTAATTTTTCCCTTTTTATCACTGCTTGAGGTTACAAAAAATGTCTTACTGCATATATATTGCCCTTGGCTTATTATCAAACTTACCCTATGTTTTCTTAACCCATCACTATACTTATCTGAACCGATTTTTTGAAATAAAAAATTCTCAACTCTTTTATTGAAATAAATGTGAATGATATGATTAACCTACAAACTAATGAATTCTGTGTACATTTTCGTTATTAATTATACAAGTAAAATTTCTTAGATTTCTTTACTTACGATCATGTTGTTATGATATAAGATCTACTTCTTGTTATGTTCCTTTTTCAGGTGCTTTTATGCTGGGAGCTATCTTATATGCTTGGCAATTTCCTCACTTTAATGCATTAAGCTGGAATCTGAGACCAGATTATTCTCGGGGTGGATACAGGATGGCTAGTGTTATAAAACCAGACCTGTGTAAGCGAGTCGCTCTACGATATAGTGTAGGAATGATTGGTTTGTGTTTAGCTGCACCACTGGTGGACCTAACTACATGGACCTTTGCTGTAGATTCACTGCCATTAAATGTGTACTTAACTTATCTTGCTTGGAACTTTTATAAAAAGGGGGACAGTAATTCTTCTAGAAAACTGTTTCGGTTCACTTTGGTACACATACCAGCTTTAATGCTTCTTATGTTGGTTGGAAAGAAATATGGACGTGATCGTGAAAAGAAACAATTAGCTTTGAATTCTGTTCCTGAAACAATATCATGACCTAGGAATTAACTCTGACAGTGTGTTACCATGTTTGAATGATTATTGTTTTCTGAAAATTGTGTATAAATGTAGCAAGTATGAACATAACCGTATGTCTAATTTGGTTATGAGTGTGATATTTATGAATTATGTCCCCTGTATTGTAAATACTTGATTTGATTGTTACTTGTGATATATAGATAATCATGTCCCCTTTCATAGAAAAGGGGGTAGATTGCTTTGCACATGTTGGTAAGTCTGTAACCAAACCTTGTCTGGGCAATAACTTGAGAACTACTCGGCTAAGCTCTTCAGTTTTTGTTGAGAGGTTGGTCATCACATGTAGATGACCTCTATTGATTTTGAGGCCAAAGATCTAGTTTAAATTATCCAGTTAGGGGGCATCCGTGTTTGACAAACACTTCTTGTTATTAGATATTTTAAACATAGTAAACTATGCAGATGAGGAGGACAAACTACCTTGTGTTATTTCATTTCACATTTTGATTACAATGTATGCATGACTTAATAAGCCTAATTCCAAACCAATGAAATAGTATTCCTAGATGGACATGATTTAACATTGTATGTCCTAGTTTAAACATAGAAGATGCAGTATGATGCTGGTGAAATTATATTGACTGCTGTGATACTCAACATTTTGATGTTATTGTGCTCAAATCATTGGGTAAAAATTGAAGTAAAATAATTTAGTCATTCTACCATTGATAATCATTTTCTTCAGTTCCAAGAAAAAAAATAGCTTACCAGAATGTTTATCCTTGACTTCTTAGACTATCAGTGTCTGTTTTGGCAATTTAAATTGCTTGTTCTTTTACATTTTTATCTAACGCCATGCAAGTTCCGTTCCACTTTTTGGAACATTAAAACTGGTTATTTAGGGACAAACTAATAATGATAATTTACAACTCAATTTTTAAAGCTAAGTTAGCTAACTCGGGATTAATGATGGTCTTACACCCTGCAAGCGATTGTTTTATGGTTGTATAATTTTTCTGGAAATTACCTGCAGGTTTACATCTTTGAATGATGATAAGTTTATTTTAGTGTCCTGCATTCATATGTTGGTACAAAGAGTTCTTTACAATTTAAATTATGATGTCAAAAATACCTATGCTTCAAGCTTCTCTTATTTACACGCGCCTCTACAGAAATGCAAAATTCTGATCTTTTGTTTTTAGTTTTTCGACCATGAACCACTTGTCCAATATCTCGTCAATGTTGAATTACATGTCTTTTGTTTTGCACCAACTTTATATAATTATAAGAAAAAGATGTTTGTGGTATAATAATATTAATATCTGACATCTAACTAGATTCCCGTCCGAACGTCAGAGAATCTGCTGTAGCCTTAAAATGGTAATTGTTATTTCAATAATTCTGTAACTAATTTAGCTCATTGTTTGTTTGTTTATATAAGTATGGGCTATGGCCAAGTATAACGATACATGGATATAATGGTTTCAGTTTCATTGTTGATTTCTTCCACATTGCTGCTTTTTTGAATGCCTAATGAAATTGTAAAATTCCCGGTGAATTTTGTTTTATGCTGGCGTTAAATTAATTTATTGCAGTGTTATAACTGAAACATGAGCTGGTTCCTCTTCTGTATGCTAGTGACAATTAGTACTTTATCAAATATTTAAGCTGTAACTATATTATGTATTGATATCCCATTGAAATGGTGTGTGCCTCAATAGTATGCATTGTAAGACAATCAATCAAACAGTTAAGAGCTCTACCATTTGACCAATTAAACAGGCCTTAGGACTAAACAGTCCTATACTCAGCACAGCTTATGTTGGTACGTTTCCATTTTTGGAACAAAATTTCGAAGCACAGGCTTTCCTTGGCTTTTTTTCTTAATTTTCTATACTTTGTCCCTGATAAACATATTTATAATGTTGAACAAGCACCAAATATGTAACATAAGATTTTTTAAAATTATGCCTCTATCAAAACTTTCTGTAATAAATTGTAAATCAGAGGTGCCTAGTTACATTTTTCAATAATGGCTATTAAACTTCCACATTTTAATTCGGGTTTGTTTAAACTGCTCTGGAGCTGCAGGGTAATGTTGGGAGTTGAGTCAGAAAATTAATTTTACTTACAGAAGTTTGATGTACTTAAGATCAACTTATGACTCACTTTAATGATTTCTGATCAATTATTCAGAAGCTAGTCAACGTATACATATGCTCCCAAAAAATTTAACTATAGCTTGACCATGAGTTTTGAGCCGTGACAAAATTATTCAGAATAGTCCACTAAGTCAAATAGGGGATGTGGATAATCGGAACAAATCTGACTATAGAAAACATATTGATAAGATAAATTTAGCCAGCACAATAATGACTGTAATGCTGGCGCAATAGGTAAAGTGCCTTGGCTCAAGATGTCGTATTGAATAAAGTCCGAGTTCAGTTCCAGTCACCAGCCCTCTTATTATGCATGTTTTTCTTGAGTTTATTTTTTATGTAAAGTTTCCATGATCAAAGTGTTTTAAATAAATTTTATCATCATAAATTCTGAGTTTTTAAAATTAAACAAACTTGATATTCTAAAAAGAATATATGTTTGATTCAGACTCCCTGTCTAACTCGGAGACAGATAAAACTTCAGTGAAGGGTCATCGACAGACACAGAGTGAAGTAGATCTGTGAACTGAACTGTATTGTGCAATATGAATTTATTTAAATAAAACAAAAACGGACTAGAAAAGAAAAAAATCTTTTAAAAAGTATGTAATATGTCCGAAAAAAAAAGTATGGTGCAATCTGGAATTGAACTCGTGCCTGTTGGCTCATAGTGAATATGTGTGTTCTACCCACTTCGCCAACGACACTTGCTAAATTAGACTTATATATTATCTGTGAATGCCTTTTATTCAACAACATATCCACATCCCCAAGTTGATTTAGTGTATTCTTCCGTCACGGCTCAAAAACTCATGGTCGAGCTATGCCAATAGGTTATAAAATTAAATTTCACTGAAGTGGAATTTCTTATGAATTTAGGGGAAAACATATTTAAGACAGGATTTGGGTTGAATTTCAGCCTCCAAAAAAAACAACCCTTGCTTTCATTATTGGCATTCTAGCTCTGATTAATGCTTCCAGGAATTGCTGGTATCATGGTGTTTAATTGGTTATATACTAGGTCTGTATTATTTGCAGTTAGTGTGCAGAGACCCTGCATTGACTGTTAAGTGTATTTACTTGATGAAATAATATAAGATTTCTGCAGGTGTTAATGTGGTATTTTTTCATTGATTTGACAAAGTGCTTACTACTGTGAATTCAACAATATACTGTCTTGCTGCACTCATTTTATATGAATTGTTATATCAAGGCTTTCATTGGATCCTTAAAATGGTACTCTGACTCTTGCAATTAAGAAATTTTGCGGATTCTTTAAATGATCAGCCAATAATCATATAATGATATATCACCCTTAAAAGTTTGACATATATTGAAAACCCTGGTTATGTAATCAAATATTGAGTATTTTTTATGTTTGTATGATTTTCCTCTCCTCGAAGTATGACATAAAATAAAATGAATGACCCACAAAAAAGCAACACTTGTTTGTTTGATTTTCTTCATAAATAAAGCAGGATGAAATATGTACAATAAATGAGTAGTTAAAACACAACAGGAACATGAATATAAACTACTTCATTGTCACTGAAACTACCAAAAGTTTATTATATTTTAGATTTCTTAGCCTTGTTAATTTCTTGCATGAGTTCTTTCATGTATTGAATCTCTCTGTGAATGGATTCAACTTTCTCTTTTAATTCTTTGTTTTTGTCCGATAGTCGTACTTCTTGTTCCTGTAGCGTTTCCTTTTCATTTCTTTTCTTCACACGATATCGAGTGGCGGCATTCTTGTTTTGCATTTTTTTGCGTAAGCGTTTATCTGACACATTGGTAACACTAGCATCAGAATCGTAAGGAGAAGATGTAACTTTTTCACGCTTGACTTTTGATTTCAATTTAGTAAAACTTTCATCAGAAACTTGACTACCCTTTGCAGAGCTTGAGCAAGTTTCGTCTCCAAGGTAACTTGTATCAATAGTAGAGAAATCATCTGTCGACCCAAATGGTGAAGATGGTCCAGAAGACAGAATTGAATCTGACTCATTGCTCAATGGTGAACAAATGTAGCTTGAATTGTCAATAGAACTGACTTCAGATTGAGTTATGGAACTATCAAGTCCAGGTGTCAAATCTATTTCAACAATGTCACCATTATCCAAAGAGATTTCCGGCTGAATTAAGTTTTCAAACGAATGAAGGACTGAACTTTGTGCATCATCAACAGTGTCGCAACCACTGAAATCAAAGAATGGAACAACAGCAACTGGTGATTTGGAACTCTCATCGTGAGATGACTGAATTTTACCAGGTTGTGGGATTTCCAAGGAAATCTCCTCTGTCTTGATTGGCTGCTGTTCAAGCAGAAGTGCTTTCAGAAGGTCATATGCTGAAGCTTTCATGCCTTCCTTTCTGGGCTCTGATTTGACTTCACTGACGTTTATAGGCAAACTCAGAAGTGTGGAAATGTCAAGGACCTCTGCTTCTACTTTCTTCACTGGTTGGACATTATCAGATACACTGATGTCAACATTTTCTAAGAATGGCTCCAAGTCCAATGTCTCCATCCATTCTTCACCAAGAGGGTCTGAAAGAGCAGAGAAATTGTTCCATCAAAACTTAAGAATAATATTGAAAAGGATTATCATAATAACAAAGAAACTGTGAATCAGACGAGATAAAATTTTAAATAATACACAGAATAAAACTAGCTATTCTAAAACAACAGTGTTTGACTTTGAACAGCATTTGCTTCTTCCTCCCAAGATTAGGCCAGAAGCCCTCTTTATAAACTGGAAGGGTGACCTCAGAAAAGGGTTAACTGAGATAGTTGCCTCATCTCCAATAAATTAAAATAGATTTAGTACACAAAATTATATACAGTAAAAGCTGGAACTAGAATAAAGAGGCCAACAACAGCAGATCCTGGCAAAGCTGCTGTAAAACCCTTGAGACTGGTCTTTTCAGTGACGAATACAATGAGCTCGTTCCAATCCTGTCTTTATTGTTTGAAAAGCAGACGATAGCAAATTTATTTAAAATGTCATGTGTATAATTACCTTCAGTAGTATCTGGAAGAAACAGGTCTTCCAGAGACTGATTGGCAGCATTTGATTTTTTTAGACCCTCATCAAATTTCATATCAAGAATGCTACCCTCAATATCAAGGTCATCGGCAAACAAGTTTGCCGACAGACCCAATGGAACTTCCAGGAATTCCATTTGATTCTGTGAATCCACTGTACTGAACATATTCAGTTATGTATGTGTGCTGTATATATGAGAAACTGTCTGTGGCTGATGCCAGGAATTGGTCAATGCGAAGGGACCTGGAAAGAAAAAGGTATTTTTAAAGTACATGGGCTTAAAATCAATTTCATAAACTTTGCACTAAATGACAGGAATCTTTTTAAAATCAATGACAAAGAAATCCAAACAAAAGCCTAAGTACTCTTCTTTACCAAGTATTCTGGGCGGTGTTCAGTTAATGACCATATATGGTCATGTGTCAAAGTATATATATATCCAACTATCAATGAACATTTAGTTACTCAAGGGAAGAAGGACATAATATATTTATGAAACGTTATATAAAATGCTCTTTGTACCAAATCACTAAGAACAAAACGAGGTGAATTGAGGATCATATTAAAGATATTAACGCCACGTGGATATGTAAGAAAATTGGTTAATCAATATGGTGTTCAATAAATCATTGTATGATTCACCAATCATAAATATTTCAAGTTGACCTAATTACATTCTGAATCCACATCGGATGGACTGTCAACACTATCAACAACCCCAAAACAAAAACATTCTGTTCAATATGGCGCCGACGAAATGCCAAATTGGCACTGCGTAAAAACTTCACACAAGTCGGAACAAATCAAGAAAATCCAAGTATAACGATATAAAAACTGTACTCACGCCATGGTGATAATTTAATTGTGTTCTAGTGCAAAGCAATGCTTTGGCACGGGCCGTCGGTTGCCTACTAAGCTCCCATTTTCATCATTAATATTTTCACTTTACTGTATTCGTCACTTTGAGAACATGGTATGCCGCACGCACAACGACGTCGGAGATTTCCCTCTATGGACTGCTTTGTATCACTGCGCGATTTGCATGAAATCACTTAAAAATTGAGATAGAATATAGACGAAAGGTTTGATAACAATCATTTTGAGAGCATACTAGTAAAACAATAACAATTTGATGTGAAATTAAGTGTTTAACTTGTCATTTAATTTTTACCAGAGGACTACATGACTGTCGCGGATGATAACCAGTAGTAAATCGGTCGAAAAAGTTGCATCAGACAAGAGTTGGCTATTTGCCAAAGGTCGTTTGCGGAATCACCGTTTATCATTGGATCATTCACACACACCTCTGACGTTACACTTATTTTTATCAATGACTATAAATAGCATAACGTTCTAGATATTAACTCGGAAGTGAACGTCGAGGAAACCCGTGTACATGCTGTCAACAAGGAAGTGGCGTATTTCGGATATTAGGTTGTAATGGATGAATGGGGACAACGCGTGAAGGATTGTAAGGAAATACCTGAAGCGTGTGTTAGTAGATAAAATATTTATTTGTTAATTGTTTTATCTTCGCAAGGATTTATATACATACCGTACAGTCCTTGATCTTCGCACGAACAGTTCAACTTGGGACCCAAGCTAGTTGGGTACATAATGTAATTTATATGCATATATTGTAAATCTAAATATTTAGCGCCACTGCATAGATGTGCAGTATATAGTTACGTGATATTTGATTTGATCCCACACGTCGACCCGGATCGACCACGGAAATGCTTACAAAACCCATTTAAAACGTGAAAGACGAATTATATAACTTGGCGTTATTTAAAGACTTTTAAGCAATCTCTCTTATTAACATATCACATTGAACCTGTGCATTGAACCAGGAATGCGAGGCATGTGACTTGTGGACCAACAGTCCTCTGTATTCCGCAGCAGGGGGTAATAAAACAGACAGCCCTGCATGGTCACTGCAAGGACTTAGTTTAAACATAATGCAAGGACTTACATATATAGTTTAAATTAACATAATGCAAGGACTTATATATACATATATACATTTAAGTCCTTGCATGGTCATTGATAGCCTTAGTTTTACATTAATTATCAGTTACTATATATGCTTATAAAATACTACAGCTAGGAAGTTATATTATAGATCTAGTCATAAACTACTTTTAATTATCACTATAAATCAATAAAATTTATAACCCCAATTTTTACTTGGTGTTAAAGACATTGAACCAGGAATGCCAGGCATGTGACTAAGACCCAGCAGTCCTGTATATTCCACAGTAGGGAGTCCAATAAAACTGACAGGGTCATTGATAGACTAGCTTCTAATTATATAATCAGTTACTATATATGGCTAATATATAGCTACTGTATAGATACTTAAATTGATTCAATGTTTAATCAATAATATAAAATTAATGATCTTTTTTAAACAAGAAGTATGTTTATATTAAATGCAAAATATTAAAAATAATATTATTAAAGAAATTAATTACACAAATAAATGCTCTTTGCTGCAAACCGATGATTTTGATTAATAAATAAAACAGTCCATTTTGTGAAATTAATACAAACATATTTTAACACTTTTACCTGTTAAATTAAATATTTTTAACCAATATATTTTCTCAAGCAGTATAGGTATAAACATAGTTTCTTTGCAAGTTATTATTAAGAATCTTGTAAAAAATAATTCCATGTAGAAATAGAATGATATAATTTAGAAATAGAAGAAGCGTTCAGTTGCATTTTTGATGTATAAAGAAGAAAACAAAGGAAGGAATAAAATAGTAGTTACAGTACATTATAACTGTTATATTCTAGTATATATCTAAGTCTGTTTTTACATAATCTGGTAACATTAAAGGATAACATTCATTAATTACATAAAATGGTTATAAAACAACAGGAATTTTCCATAAACTAATTATCACTAAAGATCAATACAATTTATGACCCTCTTATGTGCATGACTAGGTGTCAAGTCTACAGACATTTAGCTGACCGTGATAAGACAGGATTAATCCCATTAGGGGCAATAAAACAATATAGAGATTAGACCTCATGTGGATTTTGGGGGGGGTCACTTATATAGTAGCTGTTCAATGTCTTTAATTAAGTCAGGGATGCTATATTACATTTATGTAATATAGCATTCCTGATTAAGTCTACATGCAGACTTTGATCAGACAGGATTAAAATGATAAGGGGCAATAAAACAATTGAGAAATTAGTCATCCAGTCGTTTTTAGGGGGGGGGGAGCTGTTCAATGTCTTTAAAGACATTGGACAGCTACTATATAAGTGACCCCCCCCCCAAATCCACATGTGGTCTAATCTCTTAATTGTTTTATTGCTCCTAATCAGATAAAACCAGTCTGGTCACGGTCTGTAGACTTGACACCTAGTCAAAAAGTGGGGTAATAAATTTTATTGATTTACAGTGATAATAAGTTTATGACTAAATTGCTTTTGTTTTTATAAGCATAGAGTAACAGATTATGTAAACAGGTGCTATCTATCAATGACCCTGTCTGTTTTATTACCCCCTACTGTGGAATTAGGGGACTTTCTGGTCCATAAGTCACATGCCTCGCATTCCTGGTTCAATGTCTTTAAAGACATTGAACAGCTACTATATAAGTGACCCCCCCCAAAATCCACATGTGGTCTAATCTCTTAATTGTTTTATTGCCCCTAATCAGATAAAACCAGTCTGGTCACGGTCTGTAGACTTGACACCTAGTCAAAAAGTGGGGTAATAAATTTTATTGATTTACAGTGATAATAAGTTTATGACTAAATTGCTTTTGTTTTTATAAGCATAGAGTAACAGATATGTAAACAGGTGCTAGTCTATCAATGACCCTGTCTGTTTTATTACCCCCTACTGTGGAATTAGGGGACTTTCTGGTCCATAAGTCACATGCCTCGCATTCCTGGTTCAATGTCTTTAAGTCATTCAGATCATAATCAGTATTGTATGTAAACTAATTAATCTACACAGTCATGAATATAATCAGGTACTGTACATGTAATTATGTAATATAACAATACATGCATATATTAAAGTATCAGTAGCACAACACTGTTATATACAAGTGATTAAGTCCATATGGATATATAAGTATTGACTGAATAATATGATTGTATATGTTAATAATGTACTTTTGACACATGATTTATATAATGAATAGACCTAAAACTGGTCAATGGTGTAAGCATATTATATTACCTGAGATGTATATTATTAAATTTTAATTTAACATTAAATTGGCAGATCTTCACAGATCACTATCAAATGTTGTACATTTATACATATATTGTATTACGTACAGTTTAACAAATTTGAGAATGTATTTTTAATGAAATAATCAAGTGTCAGTTGATTAATTAATTATACCTTCTTGTATTTTCTCATGTATTTTTACTGTAATTACACAATTCATTTAGTCATAATTGATATGCTATAATAACTTTTGTTTAATTTGTAGAGATTTGAAGCTGATGAGAATGTTGTTGTGGAGGAAATTGGAGATGGTAACTTGAATGTAGTTGCACGTGTGATTGGTGCTAATGGTAGAAGTATAGTTGTAAAACATTCACTGCCGTATATCAAGGTAAGAAGTAAGATTACCTGAGGTAGTGTAACCTCAGTATACTCAGTACCCATATTTATGTATTGAATGAGTTGAATTTATAATCTTCATAAAAACCTGTAAGATGCTGGAACTTAGACAGAAATATGCATTAAATACTGTACTATAGACTTATTATATTATAGTACATGTATACTGATATCAATTCTGCTACTGCTAACTCATCAATCTTTATGTTACATGTGTAATATGTCAGTAGTTTTTTGAAGATCATGTTTCTATTATGGGCTGCAGGCCTGAGATATTACAATTTAACTAATTTACTTACTAATTGTTGTTGTATTAATTTTATTACTCATCAAACCTTGTAAATTGTTCAGGAACTTTTATTGTTGTATAGTGTATTATCAAAAGAATAAATTTCTTGACTTTAACATAAAGAATGAAACATTTAATTTCTATAATTTACATTGGTGTCATTATATACCATTTAAAAACATAATTTTATGAAGATTTAGAATCAAGGATTGCATTCTGAACAATATTTTATCACATCAATGATTACACGAGATGAGTTTGGCTGTATGGATGAGGCATGTCCTCAATGTGGTCAACCATAATAGAGCACTATCTGCTGATAGAACTGTCGAACATCAATGCGATGAAATGAAATGTGTAAACAAAATAGACTTTAAAACAGTGATGAGATTAGGTGCTTGGTAATAGGATTACAAAAAATATTTTTGTGGAAAAAAAATAGAATGAATTATTTAAGATTTGTAGAAATTGAAATACCACACTTGCTTATTGATATTTAAGAATTACAGAGTTAATGTATTGTTGTTTTCAGTGTTTAGGGGAAGGTTTCCCATTAGGTGAACAGAGGATTGATATTGAATACAAAGCTTTACAGAAGTTCCATACATTGTCTCCAGGATCTGTTCCTGAAGTTTATTTCTTTGATAAACCTAATAATGCTAGTAAGATTTGTTTTAATACTATGTCAGTAGATCCACATGCACTAGGGATGATTATAAATTTTAAACACTTTTCACTTGTTTGACAATTTATCTATAAATAATCTGTTGTGATCAATTTCAAGAAAATATTTTTTATTATTTATTTTGTTACAATTTGTTTTCCTGATCATGAGTCATTTGTGAAATTTTTATAAAACTATATGTATTTACATTTATGCGTCAGTTTAGGCTCTTAAATCACTAATGGTAGACAGTGATAACACGTTGGACTACTAAAAGAAAGGTCGCGGGTTTGATCCTCGGCTCTGCCTTTTGATTTTCTCAAGGACTGTGGACGATTTTTCAGTACCCCCATCCCAACTTCCAAGTCAAGTACTGCGTTAAGAAAATCGCAGGAAAAATAGTGAGGTGTGTATTGATGCTGAATACACTGGGTATGATAAAAACCAGGCAAAGCTACACGAAAAGAGAAGGGATATAAATTTCTGGTCCTGCTGTATCTAATATCCCCTCTTTCTGGGGTGGCTCTGAAATGACCATGCATAGCCGTTGATTGAGGCCGTTAGACAACATATCAATAAATTAAAATCACTGCTAGATTTCATGTATATTTATATATTTTAGTGTATATGGAAGACTTGAAGGGTTACAAGATACTGAGGAGTGAACTTATGGCTGGTGTGTTTGATATATCTCTGGCAGACAAATTAGGTTTCCATCTTGCTAATGTTCATCGTGATACACACGTGGGTACTATCGGTGAAGATCAGATTAAAACTCTTGATACAGATTTACAGTAAGTTTGGGTCCCTTAAAGTGTCAGAAATTTTTATCATTTTTGGAACTGATCGATCCATTGCCGTCACTCGCTCGGCGCAGATGAATTTTGATGCAGGCCTAAGTACAGTACTATGATTTTCTACATCCACCATGCAATTGTTAAACTACGAATGTAGTATTTCCTTTTTCATGTTGCAGTGCAAGTCTATGTTAGTTTAATTTTTCCAGGAGTACTTTCAGTACTCTGATTATTGATGATTTTTTTTGCCCATAAAAATTGTTTCCTTTCTAATTATGCAAGTAACTGATCTCATCAAGATTCTACTACTTTTATAGATGTTCATGTTGTTACTTGAAATGTTCTTTGGAACAATAAATGCCATGAAAACATTTGATTGCATCGTAATGGTTTAGGTCCATAATAAATTAACAAGCATAAGGAAGTATTTAGTTCATACAATACACACAGCATTTGTATTAATTCTCTTTGTAGTACCTAACTAATATTAAGACAATAAAAGTGTGAATATTAGTCACAAAAAGTGATCTTGTAAAACTTTCTTACAGTAATTCCATGATGTCAGCTTTAACTCGGGACTTTGTGTTCAAGCACCCATTTACACAGAATGAAACAACCAATAAATCTTCACCTGAAATTACTCAGAGACTGGATTCCATATATGGAGATAAGAATGTTCTCAACGCAGCAAAACATATGCTTGAATTGTTCTCCAACAAGAAGGAATGTCTACTACATGGGGATCTGCATACTGGCTCAATTATGGTGCTAGGTAAATTGAATGCTAATATTACGAGTTATTTGAAAACACTTAATCTAGAGGTCAGACTTCGTGAAAGGCAAATAAATCTGCCGGACATTTAGTCTGACAAGCTTGAAAATTCTGTCGGACCAAAAGGAAATCTGTCGGACATGTATAAATGCATATACATCAGGCAAATAAGTCGCCAGGCAGCTGGTCCGATGAGATCAGATGCTTTATTGGACCAATACACAATCTTTCGGATAAGTCTGTCGGTCTGGCGCCTTGAAGCAAAGTCTGAGAGATAAGGAATGTTTTGACCAGCAGAGCTACATGTTTTCACAATTACTAGTAAAATAGTTTTAGAACAAGACTAAATTGTGTCCTCAAATGATAGTGATGTTCAGATTAATCATTTAATCAACGAATCAATGACGAATGGTTATTGACGTGACGATGATGATGCTCCCATTTAATCAACGAAATTTTGATTTTGTACAGACTTGTCGTTCTTGAATATAGTACTGCAGACCTTACACTTTGCTGAAAGCACTTTAAATACCTAAATGATTGAGTTGATAAGCTATAGTGACTGCTGTTATGATGTTCAAACTGTATTTGTAAATGCAGCATAATTCTGGTTCAGCGTGTTTTCAATAGTAGAATTCTATTTTTATGTTATTTTACTCAAACATCTAATAAAGTTAAGGCATTAAATTTTTCAATTTTTATTGATTTTGTGCTATTCATTTGGTGTAAGGGCTGTAAAGGTTATGCAGTCTTAACATTCTAGATCATCTCTTATTTAATCAGTTTTAATTGATTAATCACTGAATTTTGCCTCTGATTAATCAACGAAATTTTCATCGACTGATTACAATCACTATCAAATGACAGTCAACAAAAATTATACCATATAACATCATGAATATTTTGCATTCAGTTGGTGACTACAGTACGCCCTCCAGAATGGTCCTTTCTTGAGCGACAACCTCCCTTCAACAACAGCATGATTTTTTCCCACTGCCCAATGCACAATTTAACTATTGATTTAACCCCTCTGGAGCAACAATTTTTCAACAACAACATAATTCAACCTCTCTTGAGCAACAACATCTCAACAAAAACATAATTTTGCTACTCCCAATATGTGTTGCTTTTGAAAGGTTGCTCTGTACTTATATTATTCCATATATTTGGGCTCAGAACATTTAGATACATGTATATGTACTTGTTTGTTTGTTTGTTTGTATAATCTCTGATTTCTCTCTTTTAGGGTGTGATATCAGCATTATGTTCTGTATATGGATTAAACTTTCTAATCTTAAGATGCTATAATACATCATGTTTCAAATTGACAAACATTAATATGTCAGTAATATAAGTTTCAAGTTCTACAAACTTTAATATGTCATTTTATGGTATCTATATGATGTATTATTATAAGTCTTGTTATATTTTCAGGAAATAATTTAAGATTGATAGATGCTGAGTTTGCTCAGGTGGGTACTGCTGGGTATGATCTTGGTGTAGTGGTGGCCAATTTTCTCTTCAGTTATTATCGACATATGAGTATAGAAGAAGATAATGAAAGTCATAGACACTTTGCTCAGATGATGGTTGAAGCTTGTAAACGTTTTGGTAAATGTTTTATCTTCCTGATTCTTCCTGTGATTTCTTCTATCATGCCCAGGGCTGCCATTCGAAATAGCTGAAGGGCATGAAGTGTTGCTCCTGTCCATTCGTCGGTTCAAATTATGGTTTCCATGTGATAACTCAAGAAATAAATGAAGGTGTATAATAATAGAATACAGGCCAAGTTTGATTTCTGTTAAATCCAAACATTTTCAAAGAAGTTATGACCCCTTTTTGATTCAGCTTTCAGCTGGGGCATTCGAGTCCTTTGGACACGTTTCTAGTTCATCATAAAACATAGGATGGTTGTGTTTCTATTGGAAGTGTGTTTATATGATTAAGCAGTATTTGAAATACACTGTCATTCAAGTTGGTCTTGAAGTGTAGCATTTGTGACATTCTATGTTCATGTTTTATAATATATATTATCACATGACATTCATGAAGAAGTTGTTATATGGTAAGGTTTGTATATAGTCGTATGACATTTATCGAGATGTGATTGTTTATATGGTTAGATAAAAAACTATGAAAACTGTAACATAAATCTAGACTAACTTGGCTTTCTAACATTACAGAAAAGAAGGGCTAAGGTAACAGTAACTGTTGCTGTATCAATGTATCAATAAAAGTTCATACAACTTTAAACTTATACCAGAGTTTAGAAAACTTTCTGAATTTGTAAAAATTGAATAAAAAACATAATTGATAAATTTCAGTAAATACCTATCTACAACATATGACGGCCTTTGTTGGTGAACGAGAGAATTACATTGAGAATCTTATGTCAGATTTGGCTGGTTTCGCTGGTTGTGAATTGGTTAGAAGGTAAATTCTTTTATGTATTTCGGGTGAAGCCTGTCTGATGTTTAAAGTTACAGCTTATAAAACTGTGCTGGGATTTGAAGATACTATTTCACTGTAATAATATTATAATTTCCCTAATTAATAAGTATTTAATAATAAGTATCTAATATTCAATATTCAAGAATTGCTGCTCATTTTGGAACGTTGATTGAAAAAACAATGACTGCCATAAGTTTCTTTTCTTAAGCCTTCACTCCTAATGTGGCAAGATCCAACAACCAAATAAAAGCCCATATTTCATAATTCCATATAGTACCAAGTGTTTGAACCAATGGGAATGCACAAATCCCGTATCGCAGAGTTTTGCCAAAAACTCTTCTGTATTGAGTGTTGTTATCTTTTTATTTCCCTTTGATATTAGATAATTAATTAATAATATCAGATATACAGTTGACCTGTAAACAAAGGCCACCCTTTGGAAAGACATAATCTGGCTTTTTTTTACCAATGACCTTTATTCAGAGGTTATTTTGTTTATAAAATAATCAATGGAGGTTTTTTGAAAGGATGGCTTTTATTCACAGGGTGGACTTTATTGTGAGGTGACCGCTAACAACAGGTTTGATTGTACTTGACTGTATTACAGATAGACTTGACTACATGTATTACAAATAGACTTGACTACATGTATTACAGATAGACTTGACTACATGTATTACAGATAGACTTGACTACATGTATTACAGATAGACTTGACTACATGTATTACAGATAGACTTGACTACATGTATTACAGATAGACTTGACTACATGTATTACAGATAGACTTGACTACATGTATTACAGATAGACTTGACTACATGTATTACAGATAGACTTGACTACATGTATTACAGATAGACTTGACTGTATTACAGATAGACTTGACTACATGTATTACAGATAGACTTGACTACATGTATTACAGATAGACTTGACTACATGTATCACAGATAGACTTGACTACATGTATTACAGATAGACTTGACTGTATTACAGATAGACTTGACTACATGTATTACAGATAGACTTGACTGTATTACAGATAGACTTGACTACATGTATTACAGATAGACTTGACTACATGTATTACAGATAGACTTGACTACATGTATTACAGATAGACTTGACTGTATTACAGATAGACTTGACTACATGTATTACAGGTAGACTTGACTACATGTATTACAGATAGACTTGACTACATGTATTACAGATAGACTTGACTACATGTATTACAGATAGACTTGACTGTATTACAGATAGACTTGACTACATGTATTACAGATAGACTTGACTACATGTATTACAGATAGACTTGACTACATGTATTACAGATAGACTTGACTACATGTATTACAGATAGACTTGACTGCATGTATTACAGATATACTTGACTACATGTATTACAGATAGACTTGACTACATGTATTACAGATAGACTTGACTGTATTACAGATATACTTGACTACATGTATTACAGATAGACTTGACTACATGTATTACAGATAGACTTGACTACATGCATTACAGATAGACTTGACTACATGCATTACAGATAGACTTGACTACATGTATTACAGATAGACTTGACTGCATGTATTACAGATAGACTTGACTGCATGTATTACAGATAGACTTGACTACATGTATTACAGATAGACTTGACTACATGTATTACAGATAGACTTGACTACATGTATTACAGATAGACTTGACTACATGTATTACAGATAGACTTGACTATGTTATAGGTTGGTAGGTGCTGCTCACAATGCTGATGTTGAAGGCTTACCTCATGCTGAAGTTGATTGTCTTGGTGCCGGTATACGACTTCTTCAAGGATATAAAAGAATAAACAGCATTGACAAGTTACTTCTAATTGCTCTGATGCTGGCTTGACCTATGGTTCTGAGTGTAAAACAACAAAGTACCATTTTATTTTTTGAATAAGATTATGTGCAATGTCTGTTTTACTGAAGAATTTTTTATTGAATGGTGCTTATTAATTTTGTATTTGTGATATACTGGACCATGGCTTTATATAAAATCACTTGTTACAGGTTTTTTTTATTTATCACTTGTTTTGAAAGCTCAAAACTAACAAACCAGATATTTATACCTTTGACAAGCCTCCAAGCTCATGTTTTAAACTTTAGTGAAAACATATTCAGAAAATAATTATAATTACAAATGTATACTGTTTTTATAAAGAAAATTTCTCTGGTTGACAGTTTTCCTTTCTAGTCCATGTCATTATGTGTTTTAAGTTATTGTGATATTTGTAAAATCTAATTTTATTTTGGTAGTATTTGTTTACGTTACTTCTGAGCATTTTGATATAATACACACTTAAACATTGGCTTATTTCTTATAAACATACATGTAGTTGTTATAGGCAAACATTTCATGGATGGGTTTGTACAACCTTTTTTCATTCATGTTGATAAGTGTTTATGTATACAGCAAAAATTAATGTGTTACTACATGTATTTACATGAATAATCTTCTATTGAATACAAAGATTGTTGAGTTACATGTTTAGTAAATATAAACTCATATTCTGCCTAGCTGTGCTTTGCTATTCTTTATACAATATATCTATTGAATAGATTAAATCAATAAGTTAAAATTAATCATAATGATGTGAGTGACTTATTTAGTTATATAAATGATTTAAATGCAGATTAGTTGTAACTAGGTTTTTCAGCTACTCAAACTTTGATATATAATGTTTTTCTAATTCCAATAAGAAACAGAACTGAACATTAATTTAGTTTATTGTGTGTGGATCACCATTTTTTCTGTATACCAGTACTTTAAATGGTTTACAGAAAATGAAATGAAGAAACTAATTGATTTTTACCTTAAAATTTTGTCAATTAGTGAATTTAATTGAATTTAATTTTCCTTGGGAGACAAATAATTATTCTGCTTAGTCAGTTTTAATGTTAAGACAAAATTATTGCGTATGTGACATATCTCTAATTGTGGATTTATTATTTACACAACCTATCTACCTTTTGTACTTATTATTAGTATTCATTATAGTTGAAGTATTTTTGTATTTCTATGGGTTTTTTTCAGGACTGGTATCACAAAATTTATGTCATTCCAATTTTCTGTTACATTCTCTTTTTAATGAAATTAATACTTTGTGTAACTTCAAGAAACTGTGATATTTAAATATTCAGAAAAATAAATAAATTAATTGAATGTATGTGTTTTATATTATTTATTCTAAAACAAACAAAATTTCACTTTGTTAATGGAGAAAAATATGTCTGAAATATCTTATATAAATTTTCACAGCATTTGATAGCAAACTACTATTTAGTCTGCATAGTTTCTGTTATGTAATTAAGGGACCATATTTTGGAATCCAAATACTGTGTTGTTGTTGTATAATGAACTATGCATGAATAAGATATTATCTAGTACATGCATTGTCATCATGATTTAAACTTTGATATTTGAACAAAAATCTAACATTTACAAACATCTTGGCATTATCTCATGTTTGGAATTCATTGTTAAAAATACTTGTGAACCGAACAGCTTCATGAAATGTCTTGCAATGTGTATATTTTGAACTTCAGTTGTTTATATATAAATACATTTTTTGTAATGTATCCTAGAAAGGTTACGAAGTGCAATCTGTATTTTCCACTGTGTATGTTATTAGATACTGCACTGCAGTCAACTCTGTTCTACAATATTGTCCTGTTTTGTTTTACATAAAAGTCAGTACTACTGAATGTCATGGCTGCGGTCCAGTGGTTAGAACGCTGGATTTGTGACCAGGCGATCCGAGTTGATTCCCGGTTGCGGCTGGTAATACCCTTTCATGAAATTTAACAAAGTAGTCCCAAATAAAAAGATAGAATGTTATAGTGTATCTATATTACCTTATATCTGACAAAGGTCAGATTAAAGATGGGATGGCCTTTAGATATGGCAAGGCTGTCATACATAAGAAGACAGAAATGAAGCCAGATCACTGAGCTCATACCCAGGACCTCTTGTTTACAGGACAACACTGTTGTGGTGCTGATTACAATCAAGTATAATTAGTTTTAATTACGATATTATCTGTATTCTCTGTAATACTTGTACTGGCCACTCGTCATTTGAACTAAATACAAAAGACCATCTCAAAAGTATATATGCGTACAATTCTACAAGCTGCATAAATGTACGTTGACAGCAACAAATCATAGTAATCTGTTAGCGTTGTTAACAAACAACAGACATCGTATAAGATCGTCATTTTAGACGTAACGTCATGTTACGCTTACAGGAACTATTACCGTGCGACTGGTCTTTAAAAAGTAATTTAGGTGTACATGTATATAAACTGATTATTCCACATATCAGTAATACCAATATTGTTTTACAATGTTTTAATATTAAAAGCCCAGTTCGTATTGTCATATGTGATATTCATATCAGCATCCATTGCGGACATTTTATAAAAACTCTTCAATATGGGATTGTTGGTTGTCAAGAGTTTTAAAGCCAGTAACTAATTAATATAAACTGCTAGTACAACTTTCATTGGAAATCGACATGTTTCACCATGTAGCTAATTGGGGCATTAACAATAGTGAACTCCATTTTTTTATTTAAGTTATTTCGAGTGAAAAATCTTCAATAGCGGGTTTAAAATATCTTTTAAGGTAGTAAAAGTATACATTTTCTGTTAGCGTGTTGAGTTTCCCACACGTTGCACTACTGTTCCAAAACTGTTTCTGTTTATTTTTTGCTAATTTCGTAAGAATAATTTTCTCTGCATTTTTAAATTTATTTTTCTCACGACGTTTGACAATCATCATTGTAATACGATTTTGTTTGTACAAAGGCCTTTCTGTTTTCTTTTTTCTTTCTTTCTGAGACATTTATTTCTAGCAGACGTGCACAGTTTTCGCGCGGTGAAGCCAACAGTATTGAACCATTCAATTTTCCCTTTAAACGTTTCTTTTTGTTGTAGTTTTTCCTAAAATTGGGAATGAATTGTCTTGCAGAATAAAATCAATGTACCAGTTAAATCAATGGGGCATTTACCCCCTTCCCATCAAGTGCATTATTAAAAAAAAAAAAAATAAACAACTTTCTGTACATGCTATGCCATGATTTGTATAATTGTATAATGAATTATCATACCATGTCATGATTTGTATAATTGTATTATGCTATTGTATTCTCTTGTGTTAATTGCTAAAGCAACGAGAGATAATAAAGTCATGTTCTGTTCTGCATAAAAGCTACAAAGCGCTCCATTATTTCGTCTACACAGTATTCATTACTTAAGACATCCCCGCTTAAGTGATGTGAAAAGATCCGCATTAAGTGATAACATGTTTGAGAAGTCGTTTAATTTTGCATCATCACAACGTATATATTTCTCACATGCTGTTCCCAATCAGACAGATTAGAGTTTGAACAACCTTGTCTTTTGTCTTTTATACATATATTCAGCCCCGAGTGATCCGATAATTCGTTCGGAGATAAAACTTCGAAATGCGAAATTTATGAAAAAGTATCTCTATGTTTGATAGATAATCCAACGTGCTCGACCAATTAAAGGAATGAAACGTGCGCTCATTACTAGTATTCGCGAGCAGTCGACCGTTCCCATTGAGTAGTGACGTACTTCTACAATGCTCGATTAGCATGTTGCCATGCTGATCGATCATGTGATCTCCATTCGCACGTGGTTCAATGTGAACAATGTTTGACAGGTCGCTCTCGTCTGCATCGAGATAGCTGTCAAAATCGAGTACCTCGGAAATCTCTGTCGTCCTTGAGTTAAGGTCTCCAGAAATCAAGATGGTACCAGGGGGTTTGTATTTTTCTCTATCGGTCTCAATTTGTTCAAAAACGTAAAACTATTGCGTCAATTACAGTAGAACATTGAGGCAGGATATATGTGTTACAAAAATAAATATCTTCTCATACACCAAACAAGGTTTTGCAAAGTTTTACCCATAAAATGCCATATCGATTTTTATCTAGAATACATATTTTTTTATCTTTAAGGAAATGTCTTAAATATAAAGAAATACCTCCACTGAAACGACATTTTCTAGTGTCTCTATTTTTGACAATTTTTTGTTACCAAATAAATGCACACTTTGATATCCCTTAATATCTAAATGTAAATAACTGTTCTTGAAATCCAAGTCACTTGTAAGAAGACAATGTCATATTTATTCACATGTTCTATAAAACTAGTATCTAATAATATTCTACTCGAGTCATTTACGTTCCATGACAGTATCCTTTACACATTCTTCTTCTTGACTTCCCTATGTATGAGGAAGGGGGTCAGTGACTTCCATCTCTGTACACTTTGAACAGTTTGTTGTTTACAAAAAAAAGTTTGTATCAGTTGACTTTCACGGCTCGACGTCCTTGATGATGTCTTGGAATGCTTTCCGGGCGTCTCTGGCAGGCTGTGGTCTTTGAATACCTACCCCTCGCTTCGCGTCTTTAAGTCGTGATTTAATGCCCTCTGTGAACGATTGTTGTCGTACTTGTTCACGCTCGGGAGGGTAGAGAAATATTGCAACAATTGCTCAGGGCTTTTTAGCTTTATCTGATCTCATGTGATGGGCCCTATCAATTGTCATATTCGTTCCATCTAGGTCCATACGGGTATTGATGACTTCTTTTATCAGATTTATGCAGTTTTCTTGTGGGTCGTTTGGGTTTGTTGCGGTTTCTAGGATGCCATACAAAAAGTTGTCCTTCATCGATCGTGTCTCGAGATCTAATAGTGTATCGTTCATTTCGTATCTGAGCTGTTTCATGAAATTGTACGACGACTTTTCCATGTCGGTGAGTTGTAACTTCGTGTTTTTTTTCATCAAGTTTGAGTCCCGTGTTTTTGTTAACTTAGACAAGTGTTTTGCAATGGGCAGGATAAATCTGGCATTTTGGCTGATCACCTGACGTATCCATGTTGTACTGACGTTAATATTCCCGTGTACTTCTAGGAAACGTTCTGATATGTTTTATATCATATTACATGCAGTAATGCAAAACAATAACATCTTTTATCAAGTTGACATTTATATCTCAAGCAATTCGTTTCCTCCTGTGGTATTTTCTCATTGAAAAAAAAGCGATCATCAGATGTTCCATGACGCAGGACTGTAATAAAGTGTTTGAATTATATCTTATTCTTGTCAATTAAAACCAGCTTTAAAGCCCACGTTATAATTGTCAATTCATGATCGTATCGTTTTATTGCGCACATAGAGACTCATGATTAAATTGTACCAAAATTGCACCAAAATGTGTGCACTGTAATCAATTGTCGTCAGATAGATAACTATACAATAAATGTCCTGGATCCGTTATAGTTCTGTAAATGGGTGAAAATGATCTCGTGAAATCACCATTGTGGCAATATAGAACTAATTATATCACACGAACGGTACGTGTAATCGATCGAATAATGTTCTTGTCCAAATCAACAAAATATTTATGTATACATGTGTGTACTACAGCTTGCTTGAACGTCATAAAAGGGTAATCATTGGTCACCCTCAAATGTCATGGAGGAGCAGCCAGTTTGTCTAGCGCATCTTGGAGAAAACCGACTTATTTCCCTTTGTCTAGAAAAACACTATTACCTTTGTTTTATTCGTGAATAACTAATTAATTCACCAAAATACGATACCATGGAATATAAACATCGAGTCTCAACTAAATCAGGAATTTAATTTGTCAGCAGCAAGGGGTCACGAGGTACAAGGAATAGTCTTACCCTCGTTATTTTATAAATATTTCACGGAACTCAGATTTGAAATTTATCAGACCGGTAAGCAATAAAGTCTTGTGACAGCAAAGCAAATTGGATTTTTTTATGAAACAATGGGGATCACATGCATGGAAAAAAACTTTTTTTCGATCTAATTGTCACCTGTAGACTCATAAAATGATTTTGTTGAAGACACATCAGTTCATATAACAGCGACAAACTAGATTACTAGTAATGCATTCATTTTATTTTCGTTAATAGCATGTACTATATTACTCCTATTGCAATATAAATAACATGAATTGAGTCAATAAAATTTGGAAAGACAGATGAAATTGTCTTTACTCGTCAGAGACCAGAATTGAAAAACAACGACGCACTTGGTATAGCCGCGGTGCGAATACCACGTGACTTTTTGCTAAGGTTGGGTGCTCCAACAATGGCGGATTCCGTCGATTCAGGTAAGATTTTTCATCCTTGTAGTCGTATATGTACTTTATTTTAAAAAAGCTCTTCGCTAGAGCCCGGTCATTTCAAAAACTCACCCTCGGTTGTAGATTATTTAGCATAATATCTCCTAGTTAAATCGTAAAGTGTCACCGCGCATTTTTCATATACACAATGTAAGTAGCTAATGTGGGGTGATTTTTTTTATATTTGACCGGGCTCTAGCGAAGAGCTTTTTTAAAATAAAGTACATATACGACTACAATGATTAACAATCTTAAATCCGCCATTGTTGGAGCACCCAACGTTAGCAAAAAGTCACGTGGTATTCGCACCGTTATAGCTGTACATGTTTCAACGTTTCGATGATCTCCAGCGCTTGTTTGAGTTGGTACAAGTATAGGAGTATCATTATCTTGGTGATGTTGCAACGTGAATATTAAGCAATGTATATGAACAACAATACATTCTTAGATATCCCAAAATAACACAGTCTACCCGGTAATTCATTTATGATTTAGCTTATGATGTCACAGTGAGAAAATGACACGTGTGTACACTTTTGTTGGGACCACTCAGACAGGCATATAAACATTTTCTTGTTACAATGGTTACACAAATCGCCTTGACAGTACAACCCCTCCAGATAAGCCCTCTTTTGAGCAACAACCCCCCTTTAACAACAGCATGTTTTCCCCACTGCGCATTTTAACTAATAATCTAACCTCTCCAGAGCAACACATTCTCAACAACAACATAATTTGGTCATTCACAATGGGGTGTTGCTTTGTAGAGGTTGCACTGTAATAATTTAGTGTGGCTGCTGGATTTAGAGCGTGTTGGCGGTGAAATTCTCGTAATTTTCTTCTTTACATATCGTTAATATGGTGGTTTAGTTTAGAATACGTAAATTTCTTATCAATTAAATGTCATAAATAGAAACTGTTATTTTTCATTGTTATTCTCTTTTGAATTTTCCCGATCAGTTTACTAAATCAGACAGAACATTTTTGTATCTTACAAATAAAGAAAGTAATTGAAAGTTATAAATGATTTAGAAAACATTGGTATTTCTATTTGATGTTTCTCTCTACATGAAGCATCGTTTTTAAACCGGTGGGCGGGATTTCTATTTCAACGAATTTGCTGTTCTGTAAATGATAAAGTCTGCAGTAAAAGAACTATAATTACATACAAAGAACGTAATTTACAGAAAAAATGCGCACACTTAAAACCTTGTAAGTTCCAATAATATGTTGTATTTACCACTGTTAAACATCTATGTTGTCTAGGTAACTAACTCAACGTATGAAGTTCATAAAAAATAATTCTAACTCTGGATGCGTGGAACTTTTGTAAAACGATTGACTTAAGTAATGAAGATAGTATTTTGCTTGACAGGGTTTTACCAAATCGATGGAATAAAAATTACAAGGATAGTTAAAGTCTGACATTAAAATAATCAGTTTAAAATTGAACAAGAATTTATGGCGGTATCTAAATTGAAATTCATCATCCAAATTTCTTCCCGTCTAGATAACACGTAATTGCTTCAAAGTCGTGAAGAAAATAAAATTTAAATTAGCTGAAAGAGTCCCTGCGTCAGATTTACTTCGTCCTAAATGGCGATCTCACGAACTCATGCGGGATTTTAAGTGCACCAGACTTTGCATTTCATATGTGATTATGCTACATATCTTTTACAACTGCTCAGATTATGCCATAATGTATACTTAAAAGGAATTTGAAATATGATTGAAACAATTAAATGTACAGAATCAGATAAACACAAGGAAGAACTAAAGCATAATACGGATTAGAAATTGAAGTAGGTCGATCGTCTAAACCTACCAGCTTCTGTGTTTAATAGAAAATGTTTTTATTGTAACCGCCTTGAAGATGAATTTCATTTTTGTCTGAATGCTAACTATATAGAAGCTTTAGAGAGAAATATGTACCTTGTTATTTCAGGAAAAGTTTATATCTTAATACTAAGGAGCTTATTGGAATCTGAAAACAAAATAACATGAAAAACATCAGTTTTGTATTCAGGAATTTTTAATTAAGGGAGCAAGTTTTATTTTTTTGTTTTCAAATTACAAATGTAATTACATGATTAAAGAAACGTGCACCGAAGAAAATACTTTTGTAAGACAAATCGAAATTATAAAAAATCTGTCCCAAGTTCCCAACATTATCATCTAATTACTGACATGCAATTTTTTATTTACTCTCAAGTTGATTTTGTAGTAATGCTGTATAATCAATACTGTACTATAAGGATTCACTTTGTAGTGAACTTAATATAATGTTTTAATCGCATTACTTTTTGTATATCAACAATGCCGAAATATTCTAGAAATTTCCAAATAAGGAAGCCCTAGTGTAGCAAGTGAACACCGTACAATAATGACAATGTTATATTATGCATTCTATGAACTTGAACTTGATCTGCTCTATCAAACTATACGGGGTCATTTTGAGTGGTATGGTGTCATGTATTAAGTGGTATGGTGTCATATTGAGTGGAATGGGTCACTGTGAATGGTATGGTGTCATATTGAGTGGAATGGGTCACTTTGTGTGATATGGTATCACAATTAGTGCATGGAATCTTATTAATTATACTAATTCGTGTAGTTGGTAACATAACAAAATGGTGAAATGACACATCTTCAGTAGAGGTTAACTGAGGAGCCACAACATACTACATATACAAATGCCAAGTTGGGTTACTCAACCAATGACTCGCTGTTAGTCTTATTACCGAGCACCGCTCGTTGGGTACAAAACAAAATTGAAAAAAAGCCTAAAAAAATCCGAAATTCGCTAACGATTCTAAATTGTGCATCTTTGTTGATAATACCTAAGATTCCTTAAAGGGTATTGAACCCACAAAAACGTGAAGAACGAATCTTGCGAAACAATCCCCCCGAGCTACAAAAAAAGCTTTGACAGTGTTTTTACATTGAGATACTTGAGAAATTGTATGTTTATTCTTTACTATCAGGGCTATAGTCTTAAAAATGGTTCTATCTGCATTTGAACCCTGAAGAAATTCATCTAATTCCAAAGATAATTGGGTGACTTTTACGTCTTTGAATATAAAACGGTAACACATATAATCCTTGTATAACCTGCTGTTCGCAAAACATGTACCATAAAATGACATACAATAACCGAGGACGCAGCTGCGCATGATCAGAGCTCGTCTTATATTATACCATTATCTTATTGGTAAAAATTTACTGTTACAAAACTTTTGTATCCTCAGTAAGCATATTGTGCCGTGCAAAACAAATCGCTTCTCATGTTAACCAATCTAATTGCTTTTTGTAGACATCAAAATATTCTAAAATTTAATACCCAGTAGTTCAATTAATGGTGAACAGACATAAATCTACAAGAAGACAATGGAAAGACTGTTGAACTATTACACAGGATGTTTTGCACAACGCCAACGTTCTAGACATGGCAATGATATATTGTCATCAAATGCTGCTGGCACTCGATCAATGTATGCGTACAACTATACTACAATAGATGCCGACAGATCTTTTATGGCAACCCAAAACTGAACAACATCGTGTAATTCGTGCTTCCCTGTAAAGGAACAATAAGATGAATAATGCTTCGAATGAAGAAACATGATTTGTATCATTGTACTTGCGACAATACATAGACAATATACAGTGTATAGCCTAAAACCTTTTAGTGGGTGACTAAAACGTAATATTCCTTTAGAGTATAGAAGAAACCACAGCAAGTTAAAATTAATTGAATTGTTTACTAATAATCAAATTACTTATTTATATCAAAATGACATTTGATGTAAGAAATAATGTAAGATATATGCCTTGCAATGTTAAACAATCTTTGTATATTATTTTAATTTCATTGCTAATATCAATATAGGATGTATCAAATTGTAACCTTGATAACATGAACATTATGCATACAGCTGATGAAATTTTCATAGGTATTGATGTATACTTATTTATTTATGGTATGCTTTTATTATGTTATTGGTAATGCTTATGTTACAGTTTTCAGCTAAGAATTGAGATGCAATTATGTGTGTGTGTTTGTCTGTTCTGTACATACATATATATGTATATCATTCTGTATGTATTAGTGCAGATTTGTTGTAGACATAAAATACAAAATAGATAACATTGCAGAATCACCTCAGTATCAACTTTGGAAACTGAACGACAGTTAATGCTTCCATAGCCGTCAATCGCTTGTTCCGCATGAATTTTATGCGTACTTAAGTACTAAATTTATCTACATCCGCCATGCAATTGTTGAACTAGTTCCCGTTTCATTTTGCAGTGCAAATCTATATAAGTTCAATTTCCATGGGTACTTTTAGTACTTTGATTTAATGTAGGAATCATTATTACAACAAAACTAGATATTAAGCTATACTGAGTAATTATATAAAACATGGTATTTGTATAATAATTATCATTTAATTATAAACTTGATCATCTTAAATTCAATAATGTCAGACTTTTATAAGAATATTTTCATCTTCTTTGATTATCAGGCGTATACTGAATCACTTATCAGTCATAAAATAAGCCAAATCTATTGAACTAAGCCCTTAAAGTGTATTATTCACAGACAAATTGTCAGATCACCTGAACCCCTTTTACATTAAACTAATTATATTGTAGTCTAGACCGAATACCTCAGTATCAATTTAACTATTTCAGATCAAATTAGATATTTTGCTTTCAGAACAATGATAAATAAAAAGATAAATCATAAGAACAATGTGAATCAAGTGCGTTAAATCTGGTCCAAAAGGAACGAATTTGTCTGTTGGATCATATCGATGGTAACCGACTTTAATAGAAAGACAAATAAATATTCAAAGTTCATTCATTAACTTACTTGCATTTGTCGGACATTTATCGAAAACAAAATAGAAATTGGTGGATGATATTTTTTTATTCAGTTAGACAAACATGTGTGTACATCACATCGTGGTAAATGTGTGCTGGACTTCAATATTGCATTTACAGACTGACACTAGTTGACCTGTGTAAACAAATGAATGAACATTGTCCTCAACAAGTCGATTCACTGAAGAAAAATGATATATTATACAGTTATTGCCGGTGAATATCACATTACATTTATTGGCTCACTAGTCAACAACTGTTTTATTATATGAAAAGTTGATTTGAAACCAATGAGGATAATATTCTGATTCATTTCTTAATTTAATGCATTACTTGATAAACAGAAATGTGTATCATATCAATTATAAAGACAGATGAATATATCACAAATAACGACTTATAATTCTAATAGATGAATATTGACATGGTTATTATTTTTAGAATAGGAAATTCAGAAATTTCCCGGGGGTTGGGACAAAAATTGCCCGGGGGTCGGGAGAAAATGCCCGGGGGTCTGGGTTAAATTTGTTCGAAGGATCGGGACAAAAATTGCCGGGGGTCGGGGAAATGCCCGGGATCGGCTGAAATGCCCGAGGTCGGGGGAAATGCCCGGGGTCTGGATATTTGTTCGAAGGACCGGAACAAAACTTGCCCGGGGATGGGGGAAATGCCCGGGGATTTGTAAAAGAAAATTGGACAAAAACTGCACGGGGATCGGGGAAAATGCCCGGGGAGTCAGGAAAATGGGGTGGGGACAAAAACTGCCCGGGTTGTTTCCATCCCCCGACACGGAGGGACGATAAAACAAAATATGCAATGCGTCTATCTTTTGTGTGATGAATATTGACCTGGTTCTATTTTTAGAATTGAAAATTCCGAAATATCCATTAAATATCAAGTTTCACCGTTGAATATGACATGGATCAGGCGTTTAGCCAATCAAAATGTGTTTATTTATAGATCATATAATAATAACATTTATCGTTAGAGCTGTAATCAGTGCCGTAACACGCGTTGGGGCATTGTCGTTTTAATTGATTAACCCCTTCCTTAAGTGAAATCTAACTAGCAAACAGAGCTCCGCTAGAATGTTCACGCATCATGTTCATATTTTCTTTCATTTCTCTCGTTTTTGAATGTCAGTATTAATTAACCGTCATTTAGATAGCCTTTGTGGAAATATCGGAAGTACTGTACGATGCATGCTCATCTTTTACAGTCTTATTCTGTATCATCATATATGAATGAAGGAAAAACAACAAGAAGATAATATAAGTGTTTGTTCGCATTGCTCTTTCGTTTTGATCTGTTTATCGAATTGTTCAAACTGGCATTATCAAATGATGAAATATTAGGAAATGCCTGTTCAGTGACTGTAACTCATTTGCTAACGAATCACAATGTTAATTAGGTACAAATAGACCGTATGGTAACATAAATTACGAACGAACGAACGAACAAACGAACAAACAAAAGGAATAAGAAATGTCAAGGTCAGGGTTTTTATTTGACTTCTCCTTTGAAAGGCCATATTCATTAATGTACAAACTGCAAAATGTGCAGTGTTGTTTTATAATTCCAGTCGTAGACATGGATATTAAATCTAGCAAAGAATAAGGTTTAATCAGACAAAACAGGCCAAATTACTGGAAAAAAGTTTGTTTAGTATCGAGAAGTAATAAGGTTATTTTATAACTACAGAGGTATAAACTTGAAATTGTCGTCTCGTGGTGTAATAACACTGTGATAAAATCGTGTAAGTCGACAAACTGCTGTATCTAAGTTTATTAATGACTAAAACGACCTAAATGCTTAGAAATTTCCAAAATCATCCATCAATGTGAAGGAAACTATGAATAGAAATTAGATGTATGCACGAATATATTCAAGAGATCATTAATTGTCTGGAAAGTCAAGTTGTAAAATGGTACGTAATCTCTCTTCTATGTCTGAGCAATAAACAAAGGATTTCTCGGATGATGCCGGCAAATAGGTTATAATCTCTAACATTAACTCCATTAACCTGACAACGTTTAGATGACATCGTTTTGGGAGAAATATTCCAGAAAATGCAAAATAGAATCATTTACCCGTAACAGAGAGCATTACTAGACATTACAGTGTTAGGAAGTCATGTTGCTCTGTTTAAATTTATCTAGAAGCTAGATGTTGTTTAGGATAAACAAGGGTTCCAGAACACACGATTTTGCAAGTGATATGAAAATTGCACGTAACACGATGAAAACACATAAATTTCCACATTGAATCAGACAATTACATGTTAGACTAAAAAGTATTTGATTAAAATAACATTTTGTGATTGACAGAAATCAATATTTGGTTATGTAAAATGCTGTTCCAAATCATAATTAAGGCGTAGAAATCATGGTTTTACATCACTAATAACAATTCTTTTCCTAGTTTAATGAAAGCTTTCAGGTATGCGTTGCAAAAAGAGGTTATAGTAACACATAAATTTATGTATATTCGATCGCACATGCGTGCTACGAGATATGATAACGCCATAACTGATTTACTTACTGACGACATGTTTATTAAGAGTGTCTATTTCGGCGAACACCGGCTCTATATTTCAGGTTCCGGGTTTTCGCACGATATCATTTAAAACATATTTTAACAGTTTACCTAGTAAAACTGTTGGCAAGTTGACGGAAACAAGAAAGTGCATGCAGTTAACAACCATAACATATGAACGTGATAGGTTTTCTGAACATATTGTTGACTATGATTCAGTAATATATGAAAGTCCTGTTAAAACAAATTATGATATTTAGAGTACTTGCTCGACTACTCTGCAGGCTTCCGAACATCAACGATCAAGCTAATAAAACATAATTTTTTTCCAGGTGCCAATACGGCAAGCGAAATAATTAATAATTTGTCATAAGTCAGTGCCAACACCAATCTATCAATACATATATCTTCTTTAGGCCTTAGTTGAAATGTACAATTCCTCATTAAGCAATAATGAATATACTATCTTCATATGGATTATAGGCATTAATGAAAGTTATTTTGCGAATTTCATCATAAATATGCGGCCAATGACACACTAGCTACTAGATTACTACTGGTATACTAAATAAAGGACATATTTACAATACTTAATAAGCGAAATAGAACAGGGAATACATGTATTTAGAAAATGATAGTCGCTTAGACAAAACTAGATAGCATTTCATTTGCAACATAATTTATCCTTACTGCTTAGCTTTACCTGTAAACAAGAAACGATTTCCTAAAAGAATCCACATATAAAACATTTCATCTTCACTAACAAACTCTTTTGAATTACGATTTATCTCTCTTCCTTATCTGTTATAGTTTCTATCAAAATTTCCAAGTCGCTTCCATTATTCATTTGTATTTGAATTCAGTTACTTGTGTATGTTTCTTATACAAAAATTAATATGCCAATAATAGGACCGTCAGATATAACTTTATACACTTTAAATGGTATGTTAATTTATTGAAACACTTTGTTGGATCTTCAGAGGTACCGAACTTATGTGTGGCATTCGTCACTAATAATAACAATAAATAACGTTTTATTAAGTTAAACTAATCAAAGACAACAATGTAGTTATTTTTGTCTTGTAATTTCAATATTTCATTTTCTTATGACAAACTGGAGGCAATGCACAGTAACAAAACCCTGAAATTGGATAATTTAATTTAGTCAACGATTGTATTGTGAGATATTTAGGATCCGATGTGGGTACTTATCTAAATTGAATATGCATAACGTTGCGCAATCACAAACAAAATGTAAAGAGAGACGACCGTGAGTGGGAATCTGTTTTCTAAGATGTAATTTTTCATGTTTTCATTTAGTGTTTCATCCAGTTATACCAAATTAAACGTCTGCAATTCAATATCATAATGTAATAAATGGACCAAGTGTCTACAGTACTGAATAAGGTGATGCTTTCCAAAATGTATTATTTAGTCGCATGGTTCTGAGAACACGTTTCTGAAGCCTTGATGTTCAAACACAATTAGATATGATTAAGCTTCGCTTTCACAAAATGTTTTATCAGAACGATTATCATTCGCTAAATACAATGATAATTGTTTACTTTATAAAGACCTCGCAGAGCTGACGTCTAATTAAGAATGTTCTGTGCTTAAGGGTCCTACGTGTTCAGTATTCTATCCTGAAAACCTCTCTGTTAAAAGATATATTTGATAATCCTCTTTGGTATCTTATAACAAATTTAAGTAAAGAATGTATAAAAATAAATTAATGATTCGACTAATGGCTAATGGTCAGCTTACACACCCAATGTAACAGGTCTGGACGCTGTGTATTCAATATACCTGGTATATTATGAACCTCAATGCCCATTGCAAAGTTACCCAGCCGACAGCAAACAAAGAACCTCTTTCAGTCAGTCAACCAGTAATAACTATCTGTCAAATTATCCGTCACTTCTCTAAGTTGACTCGTAGACTGTCGTCCAACTTCAAATAACACAAAGTCATTTCAATCGCACTGCCAATCGGCCAATTTATGATCATAGACAAGGTACTAATCGGACTTACTGTAGACTGTCTGCACTCATGAGTGATGTCTTGTTTTCACGACAACAGTTCAAAGCAATTCTAAACTGATTTGATACACAACAAATAACTAATCTCTCGAAAAGGAAAAACACTTAAGAAGTTCAATGTTCGCATGTCTTTTAACGTGATACTATATTTAGATAGATATTTAGATTTATTAGTTCTTATCAGTCAAGTATTTGCTTCAAGCAATATATTCAATATGTAACAGCGAACATGTCTGTAGTTCATTGACGTGGAAATTATTGATAAATCATGCGTGGAATAATTTCAGCTTATGAATGCAACATTAAGAAATATTAACCACTGTCCTTTAGTACTAACCAGTGTTTATGTTGTCTATACTGAACAGACTGGTCTTGCAAATTACCAGAATAGCTTTACTTTGTATTAGAAATCGAATACTCTTTTAATGCCGCACTGTATAAAACTTGACAGCAAAGACTGATGACGAACGCGTTCACATCTGTTTTGTCTCTTACACGACAATATAGTAAACAACGATTAGTATTAATACGGAAATTTAAATAACAATTGAAAACTATTAATGGTTTTGCTTTAGTTTTAGTCATATCTAAATTGTCCCTGCACATAATTTAGACATTAATGTTATCGAACGTATACACAATATAACTTTTGAGTAATGACCAGCTGCCAAAAATAGCAAATACATGAAAGATGCATCTCTATCCTTTTCTACGTTTTCTATTATTTCCTACAATGTGACTCTGTCCTTTGAATGTTTAGTTTGATTTTTTTCATGTTAGATGGGTTCAATTTTAAAACCATGCTGTCCAATTTTCGACAATTACTTTGTTTCGACATTCAATTAAAAAGAATAAAGGAAAACACCTATTGTTGTGGTTTCTATAATTGGCACCATATTAAGCACAACTTTGTCGTTTGCGTCTTTTTGCTTGCTCTCATATGGTCTATAATAAAACGTCTTGTAAATTATATTGAATTTGATTTTCATCAGAGTTCACGATTAAGCTAAAATTCAATGTTGTCATCAGAACGCCCATCTTAACCAATCCTCTAAGAATTCTAATTTATTTGTGTTTTTGTAAATAAAAAACATTACGATACTTCTGTGTACCAAGATAGCTTTAGTAAAGGAAATATTATTTGAACTGTTTCCGGAAGCCGAGATTGATTTTTAAATGAAAATAATTGCTTGATAGACGTTGCGGTAAGACAGGGTTATTTTACGATCATCACCGACACAAAACTCCTCTGTGGACAATATATGACACTCACCAATGGCTTCATGGAATTCGACACAACGAAGGTTTTTATATAACTTCAGCACACATTCTATGCTGTTACAAATACAAGCATACAAGCAAATCGCACTCTACAGGATCTGTCTGCGGCATAATATCATCTATATCATTTGTCTTTCGCTATCGCTATTAATGGATATAAATATTATTCACCTTTGAAATCGAATATTTAAAAAGTTATATTCATTCAAATAATTAATTTACCTAATATTATAAGCTGCAAAGAATCAAACATTTGTTCGGATCGGATCCAAACGAAGTCAAATAGGGACTTTCAAATACTTCGGATCGGAATCTATAAATGAAATTTATAAAATTGCTATTTATATCTTCTAGAATAATGTCAGCCATCTCTTCATTTTTATTACACAAACTTCAGATAGAATCGACCATACAGACATTTTGATTTTTAATTCGAGAAATTGTGCTTTTTTATTTGAAAATAAGCCAACAACCATATATTTGTAAACAACTCAATATTTATAAAACTTTTATGCTAGATGTATTCAAATTACATTTTGAACATTGTTTAACTTTGAAGCAATGAAAACTTTGGCTGCTTTCACTTTAAATATTACAAGTCAAAAGAACACAAAAAATGAAGGAATGACTGGTCGTCATGAATACCACATGTTTCTTAACTAAACATCAATACATAATTACAGTAATTAATGAATAAAATCAGAAACAAAAAAAACACTTCGCGTTCAAATTTACTGATTTTAACCCAACGTGTTCTAAAATTAAAATCGAGATTTACAGGCATTCTAAAATTGATTCTGATACATCATGCCAAGCGTTTTATTTTTCAAATCATTACTTTGTAAGAAGTAATAAGTATTTATATAGCTTCAAATGAGATTCATGGGGTATAAAAAATGTGTATCAATTTACATACAGACATAAAACATTCCTTTTATCTCTTTGAAAATCATAGAATACAAAAGAGAAGAACAGAAATGAAAGCGTTAAAGAGTCTTTTTTAGATTGCAAAATGATGTAAACCGTCTGGAAGGTATATTTCTATAAGAGAGAAAATAAATTGTTTTGTAATATCGGTTTACAACCAGAAATTATGTGTTATGACATAACATAATACCAATGCATTGCAAATAGTGTTAAGGAATTGCTCAATAATATTTTGCTCAGAAGCACGGCTGCTAAAACTTTCTAGATATGGGTTGATAGTTTTAAATACGATCAGGATCTTAATGGACTTGATTAATCCTAATGTAACATGATTAGTGGCTAATTTCCACTGCACCCAGTTGCATTACCTGACCAAGAAATCAACCGAAAACAATTTAAAAACGAGAATTAAACACAATGTTTAAACAAATAAAATGACGGGAACCAATTTGAAAAATAAGCGTCAAGTGGTCAAGCCAGGATACACTTGCTCCTGCCAGACTGGTAGAGATTGTACATGTTCGTGAATGTTCTAGTGCTCGTTGCAGTACTTATATACATACATATAATAATATGATATACATATAGAGCGTATATTCAATCAAACAATTAATTGCCATAATACATTCATCTCTCGACAGATTTTACACAAGTCAACCTCATCCTTAATATGGTTCCTGAATCTACTGAAGTCATTGACTTACAGAAGTGAATACATTCAACTTATTTTTCTCGAATTAATACCAACATACGACAGCACATAAGTTATTTGACCATTTCTACAAATGAATGATTTCATTGACAATGAATTGGAAACTGTCCTTTTGTAATGTTTGCTTTAAGTGTTTTACGACCATTCACGACTAGAACATTAGTTCTACTTGTCTTAGTAATGTACATTGTAATGTACAGAATAATCTAAGTTCTTTTAGAGGACATTTGATCTTATAAGGTCTTACTGTTGTTTAATACTTAGTTAATTCACGCCTGATACCACAAAGTCTCCATATGGCTCATGTTCGGTATGTACGTAGTTTATCATATAATATTATCCTTGTATATACCCGAGTACCTGACACCTTGTCAAATACTACTGTTGATTCTTTATACTTGATACATTATATTACAGATAATATGATTTATCACCCAGCAAGTGCCAGATGCTCGCTCTCAGAGGTATTGTAGAATGTCATTTATGGATTAAGCACTTTGTAGAATATTTCATTAAAATATTTACTATAATTTACCTAACAGTGTCGTGCCTATCTTGGAGCTCGTATATTGTCTAATTGTAAACTCGTGTGAAAAAAGCTTGACTTAATTTCTATACGCGTGCAATTACAAATAGACCGAACAGAATTTAAAGGACTGTATGTTGAAAGTGTATACTTATCATACAGCAGGCATATGATGTAATATAAATATATTTGCCTACAAAGAGCTAGGACCGATAACCTAAGGAATAGCTTCTTTAAGATATTGTTCAGTTTCAGCAGAAATATAAACAGTGGAGCAATCCCCGAAGACATATTTCTCTGGTTCTGTCTTCATGGTGTACACATAGCAATATTGTTGAATCAGGGAATTATATAACACCGTTACTTGCCATTTAATTAGATACTAAATCAAGCAATGTTTTTGCGGCTAATCAGATAAAATCACATGCAAATAATTTTGTTTTACCGACTTGTGGTTACGTTATTTCATAGTCACTGCGATATCAACGATGTAAGGTTAACACACTCGGTAATAATACTGCAATAAATTCTTGTTATTCCACAAAATACAAATCTTATTGATTCAGATGCTCTGAAAAGATAATTACGACTTCAAATTGACAAAAGGAATCAAAATATGAAAGGAAACAAAACATAACATTTGTTAGATGAACGCATTTATACATTTAAAGATGACATTTACTGTTGTCGAAAGACAATCCCAAAGAAAGATATTAATACAATGGCGGCCAGTAATCAAAACAGCATTGATAGTCTGCAGATATTCAGTCACGTTACTAAATAAAAAAAAGTTAATAATCGCTTCAAATACAACACCTACCATGAAGGAAATAAACATGTTATTAAATTACAGTTTGAAGAAATTTCAATGGATTCGTATAAAACAAGTAATATGTTTAAAAGTAATATGATACTGGCATTCAACGAGTATATAATTTAATCTATATTTACCTGACCTGAAAGTAATTACTTTCTTGTAAAAAACAAGATGTTTTACGTATTGAAATATTGTACGGAAATAGGTTGGAATACAAAATTCACTGTTTAGTGTATGCATAGACTAGAGCATATAGTTAACAGTAAGGCTAATATTGTATTCTGATTAAATCGGAGTTACTAATCACAATAAGCGATAAATTTTATCATTGCATATTACATGTATCATGCTAGGCATAGTAAATACTGTACTTTAAATCTGGAATGATATCTCTCGGGGTTTGTATGCGCTCTTATTTTCTTCTTCAAATCTTGCGATAACATTATGCAATGGACATCTGAATTGTGTTCTGTACTTTACGTTACCATGCATATTAAATTTAATACTTCTGGCGAAGTGAAATACATTTTAAGTAAAATCAAAGATTAGAACCAAAAGCTAAATTGTGTAGAAGTGCTGTGCAGAATGTGTTCGCATACAAATGCCTTTGGTGTGCGTTTATTACCATTAGTTCTTTCTCCGATTAATGAGAAGATAACGTAAAACAGATTTACACACGACATATACAAAAAGAAACTAATTTTACTACACACACTCAACTGACATAAATCACGCCTCGGCGAACATAAAAATCTTTATAGAAACGCAAAACTCTGCAAAATCACAAAAAGGCTGACAAGAAATGAAATGTTGCATTAACGTTTAATTCAATGACAAATAACCTAGAAACACTTTAACGTGTGTTTCTAAGCAATGTGGCATTCAGATTCATATAAATATTGCTGCAAATAATACACCTGATGTTAATGCCATCAAATCTTTTTCTGACATAATGAAATCATTGATATATTCAAAATCACACTCGCGAGCTAGTACATCATTTACAATGCATAAACCATAGCGATGGGGATATATATCATACTTCTGTGTTGTATATAATCGGTTTTGATAGATATGTAATAAATATATCTCATCCATTGTTCGCTAAAAGCTGCATTTAATAAACACGAATAAATTGTTGGCATTAGATTGAGTTCCCATCTGAATTGAATAAACATTACATGCCAGTCTGAATAACACTGAAAATGGATGTGAAGTAGTCAGACTGTCGGTTTTTGAATGTGGTATACTATACCCAAGATGTAACAGTACATCATAATGCATGCATATATATCATGTCTGTACGACTAAATCATTGAATAACATGAACTATATATTCCGCGCCGCAATGGGAAATTCAGAAAACATACTTTATGATCCCGTATATGAATTTAATATATTGAAAAGTTTAAAATTCACTTAACATATATATTTTACTTTTAGCAGTGGGATGAGGTACCGCGGTGCTCATGTAAACACTAGCATTATACCTCACGTGCCATATTTACTATATAGTCTTATGTGACGTCAGAGGGTGACAATCCGCAATGTTACCCTGTGACATTAAATTTCGGCCCACTTGCCACAACGAAGGTGCCTTCACGCGCTGACGCGATATAACCGGGTGCTAGGCTTTAGTCAATCTGTTCTAGACCCCTGGACGCTTAAGGCGATTATTAAAATCCACTCATAATTTGAAATCCGGTTTAGAAGAAGACAATTTGACAGCGAAAGTAATTACGCCTCGTTTCAATCTCTGAAAATGAATTAGTGTCTTCACTCAACTAGTACGAAAATACCCGAACAATTATTAGCCTGTTTGTTGCATTCTTATCTTTCTAAATTATTGTTTTGTTCGGTATAATAAATATCACATCCCACATAGGGTGATAGAACGTAATGTTCACTCTTGACAAAATAATGTCAACCTCGGCTAATGCCTCGGCCGACATTACTTGTCTCGGGTGAACATTATTTTCTATCACCCTCTATGGGATGTGATATTTATATAATGTCTCACTGACGGCTAATTCCTGTTGAGTTTTGTTCTCCCCTTTAGGCGTCTAGTGATTAATGATCTGTTATTATACTGTTAGGGTAATTTTGTAATTCGCTTGATGTGAATTCTCAATCTGGAAGACTAGCATCTGTCATTGTGGCTTAACCGTTTATTTGTATCTGTCACTGATTGTGTTGAAGCTTTGACATTTTTTTGCTCTTGATATGACTTAGTTATCTATACGAGAAGCGGAAACTGTCAAAAATAAATAAACGGTAAGCCACAATAAGTATAATTGAGGAATTTTCAGCACTAGCTTTCCTGGTAAGGATTATCCTAGATGTCTGTTTATGAAAGTGTTGAGCTTAAGGTATCTGGCTCGGATGTCAGGTCAAATCAAGTTTCACCAATCTGTAGATTTAAAAAACTAATCCATAATTATATACTAAAATAAACCCACTTTATAAAGTTCATTGCAAGTAACTTGAAACAAATATTACATTTGATTGGTCTTCTATGAACCAATATCGCACGTAATTTACACATTTTTGAACATAGATAACTCGGCTTTTTGATAACGTCGACCGTTCGCTAGATACTTGACTTTAAAGAAATTCCGTACTCAGAACCCCGCTGTTTATTACGTAATACTCCATAGATGAAAAATGAAAACAAGTACTAAAATTCTGAGGCATGGTTCTCTAACTTAACATTTCCGCTACAAAATACCGAAACCACTTTTAAATCCGTCATCAAATAAGACGACAATGTTAATTCGAAAATGACACCTACTACTGTGTTTTTAAGCTGAGCTATTAACAATTAAAGAGTCGGATCATTATCGTCTCATGAAATCAACGAATTTGACGCACCCCATTCAATTTTGATAGCAAATCAAAATCGCTAATGTTTACGGTTCAAGAATTGAAACCACGCCCAGGTTTGATGTCTAGTAAGAGATTTTATAACAATTTTTTGTCATTAATGAATTAATATTGTCATATCGTACCAATACAATGCACATTACGTTAGAGATGTTTAACGCTGATAAGGAAAAGTCGATAAAGGTGTGCAGTATTTCTTGCAATAAAACACCATTTTTGAGCGTTCGGTTAGGATTTTTTGTTGCTTGGTATTAAAGTATCTTAAATCTGTTTGGTAACATTCGTATTAACACGTTAAAATTGGTAAGTGCGACACCTTGGTTAACTTATATTTCAGATGAATTCCTGTCGCCACTTCTACAATTTCTCTGTTGTTTTATGTTTGCTTAATCTTTTTCGTTCCTTTTAAGACTCTTGTTATGAACCGTATTGTTAATGTCATTGACTTAAGTACATATACAGTGAGCCCAATGCACAATCATCATAATGCACTGAAGATTACCTGTAAACATGTCAGTGCTCGAGAACTATTTATAGTGTAAATTACCTGTAATGAACATCGATAGATAGTTCTGTATTTTTAACCACAATACTGTATAATCAACAACTAACCTTTGTTTAATTCTTTTTATATATTTTAACCACTATTGACACGTTTATCATCCAGTGACACTTTAACAGGATTAGATACATTTCCTCTACTCATGGAAATTTACTTAGCTAGGTGTTATTTTCTGACTACTGTGCACTTATTTTAAAAGCTATGCCAATGATTTCCTTCACTTTTTCTATTCCCGGTTCTAACACTTACAAATAATTTTGGGAAAGAGCTCAAGACACAAAAAGCGTACGATCGATTTTTTTATTTCTCATTGCGTGTAAAACTTTCAATGAAATCACATTATGTGCTTTGACAATACTGAAACAATGAAGAAACTATTGCACAGAACAAGACAAAACTGGATGTAATTTTACAAAATAAAAACGTTATAGATTTTACATTATTATTTAAAATAGTTGATAAACTAGTAAGTCATTTTATCGACATAACTAGGCAGAATGACACAATAATGAACCCACAGTTTTGTGATGTAGCATCCTCAATAGAAGATTAATAAATGTGAAAATCTGTACAGTATCGTTAATGATAAAGTCTTAAATTGGATGAATACTCATAGGCGATACTGTCAAGATAATCAAGATACAGTATGTTTGACCAAAAGGGTACAAGTTCTATTTATAACTATGAAGAACAGTACTATAGAAATGATAACAGGTTTTCAATTAGATCTACTTTTCAAGATATAATGCGCCTGAGACTTGCCAAATTTGAGAAAATTGACTGCATTAAAAATGTTAATTTATATATTTGTAAGTGTTTCTTAAATGCTCCATTGAAATCATGTAATGATGTTATTATTGGAGACTGTGGTCGGTTTCCTCTTTACATACTGTCAGCTAAACGCTGTTTTAAATTTTGGATAAGGATTCTAAATATGTCAGATCATAGATATGTGAAACAATGTTATTTCATGTTGATGCATTTTGACCAATTAGGTTATGTAAACTGGGTTCTAAAATAAGAAGTAACTTATTTGAAAATGATTTTGATTATATATGGAACGATCAGTGTGTAGGCAACACAATACAAAAATGGCATGAAAATTGTTTGATTAATATGAAACTTGAATTATATATCAATTATAAATAATCTTTTGAACTAGAATCTTATACTGATATTATTGATATTCCAAAATTCAGAAAATGCTATGTCAAATTTAGGGCTTCATCACATAATCTATTAATTGAAAAAGGGAGAGAACTCAATATTCAGAAGGACCAAAGATATTGTTTATCTTGTGAAAATGTCGAAGATGAATATCCTTTTGTTATGATCTGTCCAAAATATCAAGATTTACGTATTTCATTTATTCCAAAAAAGTATTATATATCTCCAACTAAACAAAAATGTTATAATCTTATGTCTAATAGAACAGCAATCTAATAAGAAAATAAGAAATGTTTCTCTATAAAGCTTTTGAAATCAGAGATAATTGTATTCATTCATTCACAAAATATTATGTATCATTTTAATAGTAATCATATTTTTCAACTTTGACAGTCAATGTATTTATACATATTTGTTAACATGACTGTATGTGTATGGGCCGGAGGCCTAGAAATGCAAAATGAAGATACAAAGATACAAATGAGTGTACTCATCTCTTTTTGCAATTTCAAAGTAATCGACGAGGCATGTGTTTGTTACATTCATTAAGAAAGTGCATAAGAGCTGCGTTGTTAAGTCCATGTTCATTAAAAAGCAAAGCCACATAATGACGTTTTTTTTTCAGGAAACAGAGATCACACTACAAACTGCACCTATTTTAACTAACATGTATGAATCTGAAAACCTTCAGTTTAAGATAACCAAACTGACAAGTGACTCCCTCAAACTGTTAAAATCAGTTAATGGAATTGTTTTTTCTAATCATGATCGTCTCTGAGGTGATTGAAAAGTTATTGACTTGATGTCAAGATATTATACTCATATACAGAGATAGACTGCATTACTAGTATTATTATAATAATTATTATTTAATCAATGATATTGTTATGTGTAAGACTCCGACGATGAACAGGAAACATGTTGAGATGATGGATAGAAAATCTTTCAAATGTCTTTTATGAACAATAGTGTGTTTAATAGCATACCATGGCCTTGAGACAAAAAGTTTGCAATCACGTATATGTGGGCGTCATCTTCTGTGAAACACAATAATAAAGAGTTTATTTTCATTTGTTTAATCGCAATTATTTCAATTTCGTTCCATCTATTCAAAAGTAAACATAAACTCATATTTCATACAGCATATTTCATAAAGCATCTACATCTAAATGTAAAGAAAATATGCCTGAATAAAGATTGAAAATGTATGACTGTGTTGATTTCTTGATTTATGAGTTATCTCACTTCCATTTCTATCTCTAGAAGTTATAAACATTTACAGATCGTTTCCATTGTTCATTACATTAATTTGAATTATAATTTAGTTATTTTGGTATTCTTCTTATCACATTCAGAAAAAATATTATTTCAATAATAGTACTGTCAGATACAGCTTTATACACTTTAAAGGGTATGTTAATTTACTAATACACTTTCTCGGGTCTTCAGAGGTACCGAACATATTTCTGGTCTAATCACTCATAACAATAAGTCATGAAGACTGTTCTTTTTGACACACCTACTCAATGCTGCTAAAAATGATATTTTAAAAACAGTATTGTCCAGTAATCGTTATTTGTTTAATACATGTAGTTACTATAGATACTTAAATTTATTTTACAACAGATTTTGAAAACTTTGTAACAGTCCTTGTTGAAAATTAGAAAAAAAATGTTAATTTCTGAAGATATTGCAATGTGACTTATATTTTTCTTTATCATTTCATTAGATTGATATAGTGTTTTTGCATTTTTGTTGTTCGGTACGAACAATAAAGTTATTACTGTATTTCAACAATCGCTCAGTTTTCACTTTTTCTGCATACCGAACAGCTTCCATTAACCTAGCTTCCGCCTAGGAATATAGTTCCGATATTTCAATTCAATGGCTAAATACAATTTCAACTATTACGTGCGTTTAATTATATGGCTATACAGTATCGTAAACGAGCAATACAAATCAGTCGTACAAGAACTAAACAATCCTCTCCCCCGGATTACTACAATAACGACTATCAGTATACACATTTCAAGGAAGGATGACGTCATAATTCTCGTGCTGTATATTCTCGTGCTGTATATGCTAATTTAGTCTGGTTCCAAGCTTCTATTGTAAACGTATAGAAGTCATCATTGAATTCATGGACGATGCGATGATAACTGTGAGTCAACCAGTTATTTAAAAAAGTGATTCATCGGAAAAATTTAATCCATTAATTTAATGCTTATAACGTGTAACTTTTTCTTCGGGTATGTCTTCATGTATGGTATATTACATTCTGCATAAGTTGAGTGTACAAAGAGGCAGGTAATGTAGGCTATATAATATTATGCCAATTGCTGAACTACTTTTGGTGATCAGATGGGAAACATAAATCAAAGTACTGAAAGCACATGAACAGGAACAACTGTAACAACTGCAAAGCGTGTGTAGAAAAGCGTTCGTAGTACTTATGTCTGCATCAAAATTCATGCGCGAACTATCGTTCGTTTTCAAAAACTCACCCTACATAGAAATCAACTTTTGACTGATTTGTAGTTCCGAACAACAGCAGAACATTCAGAGCTTTGATTCTACCGTGAGTTTTCATTAAGATATATCTCCCCTGTTCTTTAATCGTAGAAAATGAGCTACACCCATAGACTTCAATGCACATTTAAAGGGTCAATAATGCAAAGATTTATCACTGTTTTTTAAAAATACTCACGGTAAATAATTATAAATATAATAGAAAATTATAAAGGTTCTTAAAGTCTGTCCGCTCAATTTACAGGTGATAATTTTTAACGGTATGGGTATAAAATCGCTAAAATAACGTTAAATAATATTTACATTATTTACAAAGACTAAATATCATAATTTAATACCAAACAACAAAACAAATTCTAACCGAACGCTCGAAAATGGTGTTTTATTGCGATAAATACTGCACCCATTTTCCTTATCAGCGTTAAACAACATCTCTAACGTAATGTGCATTATATTGGTACGATATGACACTATTAATTCATTAATGACAAAGAATTGTTATAAAATATCTTACTCTAGACGGTAACGAGACCACTCACCCCACATACAATTCACCTCTCAAAACAAATTCAAGACAGTTCACCTCCCAAGACAGTTCACCCCCTAAAATATGTAAGATAATTCACCCCTCAAGACAATTCACCCCATGTTTATTAGGTAAGTGATTATGATGTTTTAAATGTTGTTTTATGTCTGTTTTGAAGGTTTATAGAAGACCAATCAAATGTAATATTTATTTCAAATCACTTGCAATGCACTTTATACAGTGGGTTTATTTTAGTAAATAATTGTGGTTTAGTTTTTAAATCTATGAATTAGTGAAACTTGATTTGACCTGACATCCAAGCCCGCTACCTTAAGTCAAACAAACCATTGATCACATTAAAGTGTAATTTTCAATATTTTCTTTTCTTATGACAAACTGGAGGCGATATCATTTAACAAAAGCCTTAAATTTGTTAACTTAATTTAGTCAACAAATGTATTGTCAGATATTTAGGCTCCGGTGTTGGTACTTATTTAAATTGAATATGCATAACGTGGCGCAATCACAAACAAAATGTAAAGAGAGACGACCGTGGGTCTGAATCTGTTTTAGATACAATTCGTCATCTAGTTATGCCAAATTAAATACATGTCTGCTATACAATAATATAATATAATAAATGGAACAAATGTCCACCATACTTAATAAGGTGGTGCTTTCCAAAATATGTTATTTAGTCGCGTGGTTCCGAGAAGACGTTTATGAAGCCTTAATGTTCAAACACAATTAGATATGATTAGGTTTCGCTCGAACAAAATGTTTTATTAGAATGATTACCATACCGCTTGCTACAATGATAATTGTTCCTTTTATACAGATTTCGCCGAGCTGACGTCTAATTAGGGATGTTCTGTGCATAAAGGTGTTCTATCCCGAAACATCTCTATTAAATGATACATTTAATAATCCTATTTGGTATCTTTAAGTTACCTAAGAGATGGCATCCAACTCCAAATGACCCTAGCATGACTTCAATCGCACTGTATTTACATTGAAAAGTCAGTTTACTAATCAGACTAGCCTACTATAGTCTATACGCATTTATGAGTGATATCTGTTTTTCAGAACATCAGTTCAACCAAGTTTAAACCGATTTGATACACCACAAATAACAAAAAATACTAGTAATGAAGCCCAGTGTTTGCATGTCTTTTAAATGTGATACTATCTTTAGATGAAATATTAGTTCTAGTCAGTCAAGCGTTTGCTGAAAGTATCATTCAAAATGTAACATCTAACATGTCTATAGTTCATTGACGTGGAGATTACAAATCGTGCGTGGAATAATTTCAGCTTATGAATGCAACCAACAATAAGAAATATTTACCACCGTCCTTTGGTACTAATCATTGTTTATGTTGTCTACAGTGAAAAAACTGGTCTTGCAAATTGCCAAAATAGCTTTACTTTGTCTGTATTAGAAATCGAATGCTCTTTTATTGTCATCTTGTATAAAACTTAACCGCACAGACTTATAACGATCTGATCTGTTAAGTCGCTTACAAGACGAGACAGAAATCAACGATGAGCATTAGTACGGGAATTTAGACAACAATTTGAAAATTATTAGTATCCTTTTTATTATTATTAGTCATATAATGAAATCATCCCTATATATAATTGAGACATTTTTATTCTGTAATGCATATATAATAGAACTATTAAGTCAATAGATCAATAGCCAAAAAGATGTATTTGATAACGAACCTCTCTACCACTACATACGTTATCTATATTTTCCAGCAATATGACTCTGTCCATTGGATGTTCAGTTAGTTTTCTTTTTCATAATAGATGGATTCAATTTTAGGACCATATTGTCTACTTTCGAGAATAATTTGGTTTAAATCCTTGATTAAAAAGACGAAAAACGAAAGCACCTATCATTGTACTTTCTATAATTTACACCAAACTAAGTTTAACTTTGTCGTTTGCGTCTTTGCTTACTTTCATATGGTCTATAATGAAATGTCTGGTAATTATATTGAAGTTGTTTTTATTTGAGTTCATGATTAAGCTAAAATTCAATGTTGACATTAAAGACGTTAATCAAGGAAAAGCTGATTAGACACAGAACACCTATCTTAACTAATTCTCTATTTGCGTTCTTGTTAACAAACATACCGATACTTTTGTGCACCAAGATAGCATTGGTAAATAAAACTATTTGAACTGTCCGGAAACGGAAATTGATTTTTTAAAAGGAAATAATTGCTTGATAGACGCTGCGGTAAGGCAGTGTTATTTTATGATCATCACCGACATATAACTCCTCTGTGGACAATACATGGCACTCACCAATGATTTTATGGAATTCGACATATAACTTCAGCACAAATTCCATATATTCTTGTTACCAATAGAAGCAAATCACACGCTACAAGATCTGTCTACTACATAATATCATCTATGTCATTTGACTGCCCGCTATCGCCGTTAATGCATATTATAAGTGGCAAAAGTAAGTCACTCAAATAAGAGAAATTCTGCATTTTAACTACGCGTTGTCGTTCTTGTTACTCTCTGGTCTGGATTACCTGCCCCTTACACTATGTGATACTGGGTCAGGCACAAGCAAATAATGGCGGCGCCCACTGTACGTATGACAGAAAGAGAGGTATTGTTATATATCCTTAATTACACGGATCAAGTTTAAATTTATAGCATTTTTATGATGTAATTACATTTCGAAAATTAGTTTTGATGTCAGTTCTTATCTGATTCGTCAACATTTTGTTGTTTTGACATAAGTTTCAAAATATAAATGTATTCATTTCGGATAACTCAAATTCCGGATTATGTCAAGTTTAATTATTTTATAGGACGTAAGGACTTATTGAATGTAGAAATAATAATTACAATAGCCTTTATAAATAGGACGAATTCCTAAATATGGCGACAATGAGCTGTATGGTTACAGTGATACCCCTGTGTTAAACAGTTAATACTCCATTACCTCGATATAATGGGCAATGGAGGGGGACCAAGAACCTAGGAATTTTGTTTGTTTAGCACAATTTTAATGGAAATCTGTATTAAGAATGTTCAGAAAAAAGACCAATTTAATGCACGGACATCTGCCTGGTAGAGATTGAAAATAATATTAGTAATTAGTAAGTTTCAAAATTGTGATTAATAAAGGTGCCATGTATCATGTAATTTTCTCAAAATCTGAGCTTTAGGAAATAAGTCATTTTGTGTATTTTTCAAATGGTTTTTAAATGATGACATGTACAACTTGTTTCCCTATTATTTCTAGATTTAGTAGATTATTACGAAAATATGAAAACTTTAATTAACAATTTAATCTGTTAAGTGTAATATATATGTTGAATATGTTCTATTAATTAGCATTAAGCTTGATTCGGTCTGCCTGATAAGTGCATAAGCACTTAAGAAGGCACAACTCATACTGCTTGAAGTTAATACTGACTACACCACACATGCCTTATCTTCAGAGGTTCAAATAAGTCAGATTTGCTTCTGTCAAAAAAAAGTGTCATTTTAAGAGAGATTTGAGTAAAAATAAGTGAGAATTTGTCTTGAACTTTTTGTGCACTTATTGCAGCCAAAATACCTCTATAAATACCCATGGATTGGAATAAATGCATTCAAAGATATTTATTATTTACTAAAAATAAAGACAAAGTAAGTTAAACACAATTTATTTAACAATACTCATGGTTTAGTCTTAAACAGTACATATTTATAATATCATATTCACAGTATCATCACACTCAAGTCTCTTCATCTACAGAACATAATATTATGTGATATTGGTCATTCCATGGATAGATAAATAGTGTCCAACAATATTTGACTAGCTATGCTTAAATATCATGACATGATATATAACACTCATTGATTATTCTTACTACAGTGTAACTTCTGAAATCCAGAAACTTCTGAAATTCAGACAATTTTCTTGGTCCAGAAATTATACTTATAAATTACAGAACTTCCCAATTCTGAATTCCGGACGATATTTTCATAAATTTTGGTTTATGTCAGTGCAATTTTACTTACAAAATTCGGACAGTGCAGAAAGTGTCAAACTTAATTATAATTAGTCCCGTGTTTATATATGTCCTTTAGAAGGCAAAATGTCATTTTCCTCTCTTTCATTGTTTACCAATCAGTGGTGTTAATTTACTTTGACACACATTAGAATCACAATATTATGTCTAATGTATATTATAATATATAACAAATAAATTTTCACACTATAAAAAAGTATAAATCTTGTTGGTTACACATTGTTGAAAATAATATATAATTATATTAGATTTTGACTAATAAAGCTTATTAATATTTATATTTTAATCTTTTCAGTGATTATAACACCATATGTATTAAGCATAAACAATGATGTCCCTTATATTTTCACCATAAAGAACCTCTGGTGTTTAACTTCTGTACTGTCACAGTACTTGCTCAGATAATTTCTGACTTCTGAATTCCGGGAACTTTCAAAATCCAGGCATTTTGTCCGGTCCAATGGGTGTCCGGATTTCAGAAGTTACACTGTATTAATAACTGGCACTTTTAGCTGCTTTCAGAATTTCTTTGTTTTGCACATACACGAAACAGTCAAACTCCTTGTACATCTTGATGAGCATCTTTTTATTTATAGTGTTATTACACAGATTAACCCTGTGATCATTTTGTATTTTCCTAAATGCACTGAAAGCTCTCTCTGTGGTAGAATTTGGGATAGGTAGTGCTAGATGAGCAACTTAACTGGCATGTTCATACTGTAGTTTACCACTGGGCAGAGTTTGTTCTGACATGTCAAACCAGAAGCAGTCAAGGGACAAGGGGTGTTGCTTCTTTGACAAATTTTTGAAGCTGTGTAATTGGTGAGAAATTTTCTTCTTCACGTAGTTCCTTGTTCAAGTTGTTGACCTCTGGTGCCAACTTCTCAGGTTAAGAACTGAAATATAATACAAAATAATTCAATTTCAGCAACTTCAGCATGACAAACAACTTAAAGCGGTATAAATAATTATAACAGTCAAACTCTTTAAAGGTTGCTCTCCAAATAATACACGAAGAAATATAGGGAAAAGGAACCCACTGCTCGGGCCAAGTTATCAGGCCCATGGCTTTGACAAAAAGGTGACAAAACACCCCAGTACGTAACACACAGAAACATGAATATATATGAATTATAATGTATGAAAGTGCTCAGCTGTATCAAGTGATGTAAAAATAATGCCTTGACACAATCAGTCCAGAGACTGAGGGCTTGCACCGTTTGTAGAATCCCAAACCCACGTATGTTCAAACATCCATTAATATAAAATCTATCTATATTTACTTATTTCATGTGAAACTCAAAAATGACTTACAATTTGTTTATGGTTGTTTAAGTGTCTTTAATGTCGGGATCAAACAAACAACGCATTTCTTCTTTACATTTCACAGTAACATACATGTGGTCCTCATCACCTTGGATAAATGAAGTAACCTGTTCCTTAATTTTCACCTGTGGTTGTGAGTAACTGTCATGAACCAGGTGCAAAAACTGAAAAGATATTAGATCTGTAATCACCAGTTTTTCATGCACATTTTTTAATTACTATGACGTTAAACAGTTATAGAGAAAGCAAAACAAACCAAGTCTTAGGCATACAATTGACTTGAAACGTATAGTGACATTCTGTTATTTATTTATCCGAATCTGAACTGTTATTTGTTTATCCGAAATAGTGCAAACTATGCTGAATGTAGATTCGACAATATACGTTCAATTAATTTCATAAATACTTATTCACTCACATTGTCAATACTATTTTACAATCAAATGGCATCTTAATTCAAAGTTGATCCATGTAATTATTTCATATCTCTTTTACTTCTACTTACCTTATTTTCATCACAGGGAGCCGCCATTATTTGTTTGTGCCAGACGTAGTATTACGTAGCATAGTACGACGGGAACCAGACTAGTTACTCTCCCAAATTACAGACATTTGGATCTGTACCCGTAAATCCCAAAATGGGGTTCGAATAATTCCGATATTTTACGTACTTCCGTTAAAGCCTTACCTTATATACTGGCGCAAAAAAAAGAAACTGTGCAATTTGGTCTGGCGATGTTTTCACATATCTTTAAAACTCACATACGCTCATTTGGGCACCAAAATAGGTCCTTCACGTATATTTCCTGTCATTATTTGACCTTTTAAACCCCAAACAGGGGTATAAAAGGGAGGTAATGGCTGGTGGGTGGTTTCCCTTGATTTTCGAACTGTTTTCAGCTCAGGTAGGGATTTTTTGAAAACACTGGTATTAAATGGTGTTTTTAATCGCTGAACAATATTCTGAATGAAGCAAAATGATTATTTTATCAGTCCAGATAAGAAACTGCAAAATGTATGAAGATTTAGGTTCGTATATTAGCAAAACAATTTATAACAGAAATTCAAATTTGAATTAGAGGGATGAGTTTATATGGTATAAACCCATCGTCTGCTTCAGCTATTTATAGAATCCTTATAGTAAGTCAGCATTCACTGTGTGTCTATCACTGACAAAACAATGGAGAGAGAGAGAGAGAGAGAGAGAGAGAGAGTTCATTTGATAAAACAATGTTTTTTTTTTGTTTTTTTTCCAATTACCGAACGGTAATCCGTTTATTCATTTTTTATAACATATATACAGGATATTACATATAAGTATAAATCAGCATGTACATGTATGAAAATATACTATTGTAATGCAATATTAATTTGCTAAATATGATGAAAAGTTTAACACTGACAAAAGTGATGTTTATAATATTATGTATATACCAAAAAGTTTGTGGTCAGGTAGCGTTAACAAACAATACTGATTGGTTTAACATAAGTGAAAAAGGAAAAATACGTCAACATAGTATAAGTGATTTAAACTTAGAGATAAAATAATTTGTTTCATTTTTATTTTCGTAGTATTCAATTAGTGTGGAAAGTTCATATTTAAACAGATTCCATACATTGACATCTTTAAGTTTATTTTCACTGATGAAGTATGCTTTGTAAATGCAAAAACCGAGTAGTGTTAAAAATATATTGAAATAGTTGTATTGGGTATATTTAACTTTATATCCGACTAAAATAGTTTTTAAGTATTTGATGTCTTTGTTAATGTTACACTCATTAAGAACATACTGTAATTTGGTCCAGATTTCTCGTACAGTCTTACAATCAATAAAAACATGTTCATAATTTTCTACAGCGTGACATAAAGAACAATTCTGTGAGTCTACCATTTTCCATCTAAATCGTATTTCTTTACACGGGAAAATTCTGTGGAGTAATTTGTATTTGAACTGTTTAAGTCTGTTGTTGTGTAAAGAATTTACAAATTTATATTGTGAATGCCAATCGATGTTTTCTTTAAAATGTGAATTCCAGAATCTGTGTATATAAGGTGTTGTAAATTTAGTTTCAATTATTAAGTTGTATATTTGTTTATTGGTTAATACAGCAATGGGTTTGTTAAAGCACTGTGGTTGAATAACAGTTTTTACCTTTGTTAAGCGTGATTTCTCTTTAGATAGTATGTAGGTCCATTTATGCGGAAAACTTTTTTTAAAATACTTATTTCTGAAATCCAGTTTGTCTTGTCTTTAAGTTTTGTGTATATATTATCTTCTCGTAAAAATCCTTTGTTGTCAAATATGTCATTTACGAAAAATATGTTTGACTTAATCCAGTTTTTTAAACAGTATGACTTTATTTTTAAATTTTATATATCTGTTGCCCCAAATGATTTCTTTCCTTATATCATAAAACGAATTTGGTTCATCTGCAGAGGTTTTATTTTATTTTTTTATCCAGAGGTCAAGGATGTTTTTGTAGAATTCAGGTATGGATGTAGTGTCAAGGTTTTTAATGAAGTCTAAATTGAAATTGAACACAAGGAAATCTGATCCATATCTATTAAAGAAGTATCTTGGAATGGCTTTCCAGTTGGCATAATTTTTATCTGATAATGCTTTGGTCCATTTTATTGAAGTTACGTATGTCTCTATATCTATCATATCGAGGCCACCATTGAATTTGTTGCCTATGAGCGTTGATCGTTTGATCTTTTCTTTAGTTTTATTCCTTAAGAATTGGTAAATAAGGGTATTAATTTCTTGAACAATTTTATTTGGTACTATCAGTGAATGAAAAGCATATGTAAATTTTTGAATAAGAAGAGTTTTGACATTGATAATTTTTCCATGACAGGTTAATTTTCTCTTTGACCAGTTGTTTATAATGGCTTTACAGCTTTCGAATTTTGTTTCCCAATTTAATTTCTCACATTCTTTCTTATTGTGGCCAAAGTAAATTCCGAGAGCTTTGACTGGTTTATTTGTCCATGAAATGTTAGCGGTTTTATCTGAACTATTTTTATCTTTGCCTATTCAAAATGATATGGTTTTATTTTTGTTTAACTCTAAGCCAGAAAATGATCCGAAACTTTCAATTGTTTGCAATGCGTTTATAATGTCTTCTTTTGAGCGGAGAAATAGGGTAGTATCATCGGCTAGTTGTGAATTTTTTATCTTTTGATGTACATGCAAATCATTACGTTTTATGGTGATGCCGTTTATATTGTCTGATTTACGTATTTTTGTTGCCAAGATTTCTACAACTATAATGAATAGTAAGGATGAAATGGGATAGCCTTGTCTTACACCGCGTTCTGGTTTAAATGGTGTAGATATCCATCCGTTATTCGAAATATATGTTTGTATGTTGCAGTAAAATGTTTTAATCCACTGAATGAAATCGTTTTTAAACCCAAAATGTTTTAAAGTTTCGAATAAAAAGTTATGTTCTACTGTATCAAAGGCTTTTCTAAAGTCCAGGAAGACAATTGCTCCATTTAGTTGTAGATGATCAGCATAGTCGCTGACGTCTTGAATCTGTCTGATATTATATCCTATGAATCTATCTTTAATATAACCTTGTTGATCGAAACTGATTATTTTATGTATTACTTTTTGAAGCCGATTTGCTAGTATTGTGGCGGCAATTTTATAATCTACATTTAGGAGGCATATTGGTCTCCAATTTTCTAGATTTGTTGGGTCGTCTTTTTTATAAAGTAAAGAAAGAATTCCAGTTCGTTGGGAGTATGTAAATTGGGAATAGTAAAATCCTTCGTTAAGGGCACCTGTGAGAATGCATTTTAATGAATCCCAGAAGGTTTTATAAAATTCTGCAGTTAGACCGTCCATCCCTGGGCTTTTATTCGACTTAATAGATTTTAATGCTATTTCGGCTTCCTCATTTGTGAAGAGGCCTTCACATAAGTCTGCGTCTTGTGAGGATAGTTTGCGATCACATTCGATGTTTATCAGATAATTTTGTATTTCATATTGACTTATATTTTTTTATGTATATAATTGAGAATAGAATTTTACTTCCTCATTTAAGATGTCTTCAATTTCCGAGAACGTATGTTTACCTCTTATAATTTTATTTAGAGATTTTCTTGCTTGCCTGGATTTTTCCATGTTTAGAAAGTATTTTGTGTTTTTTTCTCCTTGTTCTATAAATTTTACTTTAGATCTTATTTCAGCACCTCGGGCTTTAATATCGTAAAGTTTGTTTAATTTTGATTCAATCTTAGATCTGAGCTCTATGTTTGTTACACTATCAGTCGCGTTAATGTGCATCAGTTGGTTTTCTAACGATTGAATTTCGTTGTATCGTTCTTTACTTTTTCGTTTTGCATAATTTATTGATTTGTCTTTTATTTCGTTTTTAGCTGATGTTTGTTTTGATGTACCAATTTTGCATTTTGACTTTTTTTTATAAGATTTGTTATTAATTGGAGATAAAAGGGGTCGCTTAAGTACAACTTGTTCAGTTTCCAGTAACCTGGACCTCTATTATCTGTATGAAGGATTTTAATTGAGATTGCTTGATGATCTGTATGTTTTATACATGCCGGACGTATATCCGTGGCCGAGATAAGGGGTAATAAATTAGGTTCAATTAGCCAAAAATCAATCCTGCTTTTTTCTATACTATTTTTTCTTTTCCACGTGAATTGAAGATTTGTTTTGTTATATTTTCGCCATATGTCTGTAAGTTTAAAACGTTTAATTAGTGTATTTAGGCTTTTCACAGTTTTTGCGTTATAATTTTTTGTTTTAACCTTATTTTTGTGGATTCTGTCAGTAGCATCAAGTGTGTCATTAAAATCGCCTCCTACTATAAGCATACCTTGAGATTCGTTTTCGATGGTTGTTATTAGCTAAGTGAAGAAACGATTTCTGTTTGTGTTATCATTATTTGCATAAACATTAACAAGACAATATGGGTTTGAGTAAATAGTGATGTTAATTAAAAGATATCTCCCATCAGGATCTAGTATGAAGCTCACTATATAAAAGATCGTAGAGAGAGAGAGAGAGAGAGAGAGAGAGAGTTCATTTGCATCCGATAGTCTGATCGGAAGTTGCGTCTTTAATGCCTTTCAAAATGTATCAGTTTTGACCATAACCAATTTTCACGAAGAGTGATATTGGGAAAAAAGGCATGTAGCAACAATGAAAGGTGTAAATCAGACAATAATTGGAAATGCTTAGTGTTTATAGCATTAACAAAAGCTATTTTGACAGTGATAAGCTATTGGTGTTGTCGTTCAAATTTACCGATTTTAAATCAACATTCTCTAAAATTAAAATCGAGCTATAATGGCATTTTGGAATTGGTTTTTGTACATTATGCTAAGCGTTTTATTTTTCAAATCATTACTTGGTAAGGAATAGTTAGCATTTATATTGCTTTAAAGTAGATATGTCTAGGGTATAACGTGTGTGTATCAATTTACATACTGATATAAAACATTATTTTTATCTCTTTCAAAAACAGGGAAGTACAGTGATGAAAGTTTTAAAGGTCTTTTAGATTTCGTTATAACAAAATGATGTAAACTGCCTTGAAGGTTTTTTTAAGACAGAAGATAAATTGTTATGTAATGTTGGTTTACAACCAGAAATTGTTTGTTGCGACATAATATAATACATAGCAAATGGTGTTAAGGAAATGCTCACTATGTTTTGTTCAGAAGCACGGCTGGTAAAACATTCTACATGTAGGTTGATAATGTTAAATGATTTTAGGATCTTAAGTAATGGACTTGTTTTATCCGCATGCAATATGATTAGTCGCTAATTTTCACTGCAATCAATTACATTACATGGCCACGAAATCAGCAGAAAACAATCTAACAACAATGTTTAGACAACTAAAGCCTGTCCGGAATAATCACTTGAAACTTTTAACGCCAAATCTTCTTGGAAGTAATTAAATGATGCCACAATGCCTTTTTTATTTATACCTGTTAGACTGGATGGATTAGTAAATATTTGTGAATTCTCGATTGCCCATTGCATCACTTATTTTTATGATATACATATAGAACCTATACAATCTATTGTCATATAACATGTACATTCGCCTCTCGACAGATTAAACAAGTTAACATCGTCCTTAAAAAGAATCCATTGAAATCATCGACTTAAGAAAGCCATTGATCAGATACAACTGATTGCTTTCGAATTCACTGCAACAAGTTATTTGACCTTTCGTACTAATACATGAATTCATTGACAATGAACTGGAAACAAAGTGTGTTACGACCACTCACGGCTAGAACATTAGTTCTACTTGTTTTTAATGATGCGAGTACGAATTTTTGTAGAATACATTTAATCTTATAAGGTCCTGTTGTTGTTTTAAGCTTAATTCAACATGTAAAATTATTATATGATAGAAATTAATTACAATTATAGTAAATGTCCTATATTTTTTTTATAATTCATGATCTGTTAATAAGGTTGAAAAGTACCATTACTTGTATATAATTATTACCTGGTACTTATTATCATTGTTTGTGTGTGGGCCGATGGCTTTATACAACTGATTGTTTGTGTGTGGCCGATAAATGATTGAATTGAAATTAATCAGTTAACACCTTATACCCCAATGTCTCCATGTGGTTTATTATGTTCGTTATGCACGTAGTCTATCATACAATATTAACCTTGTTTATAGATATCAATCATTATCAATTGACTGGACACCTTGTCAAATACTACTCTTGATTCATTGTACTTGATAAGTTAATTACTGATAAAATTATTTATCACCGAGTAAGCGCCAGATGCTCGCTCTCAGAGGTATTGTATAGAATGTCATTTATGGATTAAGCACTTTGAAGAATATTTCATTAAAACATTCACTACAATTTACCTGACAACTTGTGGAGATGTTTTATGTATATGAGCTCGTATATTATCTAATTAGAAACTCGTATGACAATGATTGACATCTTTTCCGTGCACATGCAGTTACAAATATACATAACTCTTCAGAATGTAAACGGATTATTATACAGGAGGCATGTGGTAGAATATACATTTGTCTACAAAGAGCTAAGACCGACAACTTAAGGAATAGCTTCTATATAAGATTATTGCTCAATTTCAATTGAAATATAAACAATGGAGCAATCTCTGAAGACTTATTTGTCTAGTCAGGTTTTCATGATGTTCACATATTAATGGTGCTGAATCTGAGAATCTTATACATTCCCACTGTTACCATTTAATAAGATAATAAATCAAGCAATATTTTTGCGAATAATTAGATAAAGTCACATGCAATGAATTTGTTTTACCGCCTTGTGGTTACGTTACTTCATATTCCCTGAGATATCAACGATGTGAGGTTAACACACTCGGTAATAATACTGCAATAAATTCTTGTTAATCCACAAAACACAAACATCATATGGATTCAGGTGCTCTGAAAAAGAACGATTTGAAATTGACAAAAGGAATTAAAATAAGAAATGAAACAAAACATTAGATGAATGCATTCATACATGTTAAACAGATGAGCATTTTTGTCGTCGAGAGACAATAAAGCATCGGAATATAAAATCAACATTTCATTGTAAGCAAAATGTAAATTTTAAAATACTGATATTAAGCAAATATTCAGCAACGATACTAAACAAACTGTTCTCTAGAAATATATGTATAATTTCATCACTGATAGTATCCAATAAATTTATTTCATAACGCCTAACGTCAAGGAATTAAATATGATATTAAATTACCCAGACTTTAGTAATTTCAATGGATTTGCATAAAACAAGTAAGATGTTTAAAAGTAATATGATACTGGCATTCAACAAGTATATAATTTAATCTATATTTGCTTGACGTAAAGATAATTACATTCTTGTAAAAAAAGATGATTTTGTATTTTGAAATATTGTTAAGAAATAGGTTGAAATACAAAATATACTGTTTAGTGTATGCATAGACTCGAACATACAGTTAACAGTATGGGATATACGTTAAATGTATTTTTGACTCTTATTTAAAACGTTGTATATTTTATCCTGATCAATCGGAGATACTAATTACAAGAAGCGCTAAATACTAATATTGCATATTACGTGTATTATGATAGGCATGGTACGTACTTTATTTTAAATCTGGAATGATTTCTCGCGGGATTTCTGTGTCTCTTAAGTTCGTCTTCGAATTTTGAGAGACCATTCTGCACTAAGCATATCTGAATTCTGTTCTGTACTTTATGTTACCTTGAATATTAGATTGAATTTAATATTTCTTGCTAATTAAAATAAGTAAAACCAAGCATTAGAACCAAAAACTATAATGTGTAGATGTGCTGCACAGTATTTGCTCGCATACAAATGCCTTAGATGTGCGTGTTTAACCATGATTTCTTTCTCCAATTAAATGAGAAGATAACGTAAAACAGATTCACACACGTCATATACAAAAAAAATATATTTTTACCACACACTCAACTGACATAAATCACACCACGCTGAACATAAAAATCTTTATAGAAACGCAAAACTTCACAAAATCACAAAAAGGCTGACAAGAAAGGCATGAAATGTTTAATTCAATGACAAATAATCTAGAAACACTTCAACATGTGTTTCTAAGCAATGGTGCAATCAGCTTCATAAAACTATTGCTGTAAATAATACACACGGTGTTAATGCCACTAATTCTTCTTCGGACGTAATGAAATCATTGATATATTCAAAATCATACTCGCGATCTAGTACATCGTTTACGAGCACAAACCATTCCGCCGATGAGGATATACTTGAATCTTTGCTTCTTGATGAAGCCTTTCGGACTCCAGTCTACATTTCCTAGTTCACCTCAATGCAAATCTTTAATCATACTTCTGTATTTCATATAACCAGCTTTGATAGACATATAATAAATATCTCCCATCCATTGTTCGCTAAAAGCTGCATTCAATAAACACTAATAAATGGTTGGCATTAGATTGAGTTCCCATCTGAATTGAATAAACATTACATGCCAGCCTGAATAACACTGAAAATGGATGTGAAGTTGTCAGATTTTGAATGTGGTATACTATACCCAAGATGTAACAGTACATCATGATACAATGTATATACGAGGTTGTCATGTCTATACGACTAAATTGTTGCGTAACATAAACTATATATTCGCGTGGCGCAACGGGTAAAGAGGGAAACATACTTTATGAACATGTATATGAATTTAATATATAATAATAGTGAAAAGTTCAAAATTCACTTAATATATGTAATTTACTTTCAAAAAGGATGGGGTATCGCTATGTTCATACAAATACTAAATTCTTATTGACGGCACTTTCCTGCATGTTTTTGTTCTCCCCTTTTTTGGGCGTCGATTAAGTAATAATCTGTTAACACACTTAACTGTTAGGGTATCGTGCTTATCTGTTAAGAACCGTTAAATATGGATGCTCAGTGTGGAAGACAGAAGTAATGCTTACATGTATTATTGTGGCTTAACCGTTTATTTGTATCTGTCACTGATTGTGTTGAAGCTTTGACGTTTTTTCCTCTTGATATGACTTAGTTATTTATACTAGGAGTGGAAACTGTCAAAGGTTAAATGAACGGTAAACCACAATACTAGTAAATATAATTATTGAGGAATTTTCAGCATTATTTTCCTGGTAAGGATTATCCTAGATGTACGTTTATCACAGAGTCGAGCGTGAATCAGTATTAACATGCTAAAATAGGTGAGTGCGACACCTGGGTCATTTATATTGCAGATGAATTCCTGTCACCACTTCTACAATTTCTCTGTTGTATGTTTGTTTGCTTATTCGTTTTCGTTTCTTTTAATACTTGTATTATGAGTCGTGTTGTTAATGTCGCGGACTAAATGTAAGACTAATGCATAATCTTCATAATGGACTGAAAATAACACGTAAACATGTCAGAGCTCGAGAACAATTTGTATTGTAAATTACCTGTAATGAATATTGATAGATATTTCTGTATTTTTAACCAAAAAATGACACGTTTATTTTCTGGTGACACTTCGACAGAATTAGATACATTTCCTCTACTCATGGAAATATACTAGATGACTTAAACGCTTGTCATTCACAGATGCCATAACGAAACCATACACATTATTATGTCACTGACCAAGACTAAAATATATTGTGTTAATTTACTTAGGCGTTATGTTCTGGCTTCAGTGCATTTAGTTTAAAAGCTATGTCAATTTCCTTCACTTTCCTATTCCCTGTTTTAACACTTTCAACTAAATTTTGGAAAGAGCTCGTGTTACAAAAAGCTTTTGACAGATTTTTTCATTTATCGTTGCGTGCAAAAAAATTCAGTGAAATGGTTGTTGGTACTATGACAATGCTAATACAACAAGGGAACAATTAAAAACGGGTATACGGGTATATTGTACATTATTGGTTAAAATTCTTTTGTTAGCAAGTAAATTGTTTTATTGGCGTTTCTAGGCGTAATGACACACAATTGAGCACCCCGTTCTGTGAAGCAACATCTTTAATAGGAATATAATAAATGTGAAAACCTGTTGATGTGGTTAATGATAAAGTCTTAAGGGTGGTCACTCGCGAGCTTTTTTATACAAAGCAGTCTCGTTATATGTAGTAAAATTTCAAGTTGAAATTATTTTATATGTAGTCAACAATGTCATTTAGATGTATAAATGATTTCAAAGAGGCGTTTATTTCATCGCGAATTTTTACTGCTTTTACGACATCCGAACAAATTACGGCAGTCAATTTAGTTCGTCTGTATAATATACAACAACAATAAGTCGTTCAGTATTTATCAGTCAAAGGTTGTTAAATTGTGGGTGGGGTAAGTTTTCATCAAGTTCGGCATTATGAACACATATCCGTTGAAATATTCATCCAAAATGCACGCAAGTCCATCAGATATTGTTTCTGGAATGCATATACGGTTATTTATGTAGCATGCAGTAGTAGATAATTAACAAAGAAATATCCAGTTTTTGCTGAAAGAAAAATGCTAAGAGACTTAACATTAAACATGATAACGTTCTTATATGAACATGGACATGTATCTCTCATGTAATATTTTTGATTGAGGTTTAACCCACTTCAGCAAAATCAATGCCATTCAAAATCCTTGTTACTCCTTCAATGTGCAAACACTGTGTAAACTTTATTCATAACCCCTCATTTTTAGCCTCTTTTAAAGATCTTAATTAGGTAAATAACACAGTGTTTGAAATAGTTCACAGTCAAGAAATTGGCATAAATTGGACATTAAATGCTTTCAGTTGCTTCTACAATTATGCTGTGATACACCCAGTACATTTTAAGTGATTTGGTTAATATCTACTAAAATATTTGGTAATTTCTCTACCTACACCATTTTTCAAAACCATTATTAGGAAAATCACCGATTTTGGGTATATCACTAAAAAGTAATTTTACGAAAAAGTTAAATCATGGACATATACTTTTCACACTAAAGATTGAATGGCAACATGTTATTCTTCAAAAATAGATGAGAATCAAAACATCCTTGTTACAAGAAAAGTTTCGATTACACGAATGGCCACCCTTAAATTTGATTCATACTCCTGTCAGGGCAGTAAATATTATTCGCACAATCAAGATACATACGATTTGTAACATTTTTTACCTCGGAGAACAATATTATAGACATGATCACAGGTTTTCAATTGGTTCCACTTTTCAAGATATAATGCACTTTAGACTTTCCACATAAGTGCACTCGTCTGTCTGTTGTTTTTTTGTAATTCCAAAGTAATCAAATGAGGCATGTTTTTGTTACATTCATTAAGAAAGTGCACAAGAACTGCGCTGTGAAGTCCATTTTCATTAAAACTAAAGCCCCGGAATGGCGTTTAATTCCCAGGAAACAAATGCAATTAATGTGTGAAGAAAATAATTATGTACTAAACAATCATAGTAAATTATGTACTGATGTATTTTATTATACCTTACCGAGATTACTTTACAAACTGCACCTATTTTGACGATGATTCTGACATACACACACTCATTTGTATCATTCAACCTTCAGTTTAATGTAACGGGATTGGCTAAAATCGCTGAATACGTAAAATGATATTTTAAGTGATCTACAAAGATTAAATGTCATTCTTTAATACCAAGCGAAAATAAAATTCTAATCAAACGCGCAAAAAATAGCGTTTTACTGCGATAAACATTGTACCCCTTTGTCGACTTTTAAATTAAAGTAACAAAATATTTTATTACTTTAATTTATCAGCGTTAACCATCTTTAACGTGTTGTGTATTGTATTGTTACGTTATGATACTATTAATTCGTTAATGACAATAATTTGTTATCAAATCTCTTACTAGACATCAAACCTGGGCGTGGTGTCAATTATTGAACCGTCAACATTTGCGATTTTAATTGACTGTCGAAACTGAATGGGATGCATCAAATTCGTTGATTTCATGAGACAACAATTACTGGACACTTTTATTGTTAATTGCTGACTTAAAACACACAGTAGATGTCATTTACACAGAGCTGGTCGTCCACGAGATCCAGAATCAAATGTATTCATTGACTATAAGATTGTCAAGACTAATTTTAGACGAGAGCATAAGGAGCTGGATAGGAAAATAGAACAGGACGCAATAAAAGACAGTGTGGGATTTTGGAGACAAATAAAGGCACACAAGAGGGCATCTACACCAAACATAGGGGCTGGTATCAGATGGTATTATCTACAGAGATAGGGAAAGCCTTACTGAACAATGGAAGCTTTTCTTCACTTCCAACACTTAAACTCACCAGCAGAATCCGAGCAGTCTACGAAATTTGGAAACAACATGTTGAGAAAACAGTCGATGATGTGTTTAATGACGTGATGCCAGACCCAGGTTTAATAGTGACGCATGATATCATTGAAAATGATAATCAGGTACTGCCGAAGGGCAAAGCAGCCGGAGATGACAGTATGAAATATGTGCATTTTATCTATGCAGATAGACTCATTGTTTCCAAAGCATTATTCACATCAATGCTGCGAACTGGCTTTGTTCCCGATAATCTTAAGCGGGGATTAATCATTGCATTGCACAAGGGTGGGCTGAAGGCTAAGGATAATCCGAATAATCATTGGCCATGACTTTATATTCAACGATTCTTAAATTATATGAATCAATACTGTTGAACAGGTGTAAAGATAAACTCTTGTTAAATATTAGTTAACAGCAAAGAGGATTTCAAGAACATCTTGGGTGTATCATGACTTCGTTTGTATTGCGAGAGTGCTTACATTTTTCTAGAGAAAACAGTTCTAAATTGTACATGTGTTTCTTGGACGGGAGACAATTGACTTCGTATCACACGATGGATTATTATTTAGACTAATTGAGAGTGATATTGATACTACAACGCTTATTTCCTTGAGGGAATTATATCAATCTGCTACAAGTAGGATCAAATATAAGGGACTTGTGTTTGAATGCTTTGTACACGACAAAGGGCAAGAGTTCACCTCTTATGTACCTAGTGTACATAAATGGGCTAATCAAGGAGCTGGAAGCAAGTAATGGACTGTGCTTGTACGGAATGAAAATGTGTTCATCGACAGTTGCAGACGACATGGTAATCGTATCACTGTCAAAGTCGGGGATGGATGAAATGCTATCAATATGTTATAACTATTCTTGCTGATGGAGATACTTGTATAATACTCAGAAATGTGCTATTTTAACTTTGGAGTGTTTACTAAAAAAAAACGATATGATGAAGTTGGAGAAAGCTCACAGATTCTGTATAAAACACATTCAGTCTTTTAACACTTGTACTGATACTAAAATCGCACTGTGTTTGTTGAACTGTTCTCCTCAAGGAATAACAGACTAGAATTTGTTATTGTCACATGTTACATAAGCACCGCCTTGGACTCTGGCATACGATTATTACAAACATTGGTTTACCAGAATATATACAATTTGTACATTTAGATGGACGAAATCAGTGCATGAAGTTGCTAGAATTATCGACATCGAATAACGACAAAGGTCTTACAAATACAGATATAATGTTCAAGCTTACAGATCTGGGGCTAAACAAATACGCTTAGTCTGATATTTTTATGTGAAACTTATTTACTATGACAACATTTCAATTAAATTTACAGGCGTGTGTACAAACCTTTACGTGTTCCCTTGTGATTGTTCATGTGTAGATTATAGTTCATATACGTATATGATATAATATTTATTATTATACTTGTAATCAGTATTTTATATGTACGAGTATTAATGTGACTATACTTTATCTGAAATAATTGTATTGTTTTGTTTATTTGATGCTATTTAGTGCTATAAGGTATGGCAATGTAACACTTCTTGGTAGGGATTATAAGGTAACAAGGTATTTATACATGTTAAAGTCTTTTTGTACAGATTTTTAAGACTTTGTGATAATCCCTAATTTGTATCAATTTACACATTGATGACAACCAAATAAGGCGAACTTAAATTTCGCTTTCGATTAAGAAGCTTAATATGAATTGCGATATCAGAGTATTGCCACATGTCTGAGTTATATCGGTTTGGTATATATGTTTGTAACAATATATTGACATGTGATTAAGTCTTTTTGTTGGTATATACGTATATACAGCTATTTATGACTGTAATACTGTCTACTTTGCTTTCAAATCATATGGCGAACTTAAATTTCGATTTCGCTTAAGGCCGCCAAATGTAATTTGACTTTTTGTATGAAATCCATTTTCTGCGTTTTGTCATATGGAAAATATTCTGACCTTAATGATATTGAACATTTCATACATATGAGTTCAAAATAAGTGTCCCACTATTTCATTTTAGTTGACTATTATAGTGATACGAACATAAATATTTTGCGTACTTTTATGAATGTTATATCTGTGTGATTTTATGTAAATTATTGTAACGCATATATTTGTATATACAAAAATGTACCATAATAATGTTGATTCAAATTGTCTTTGTGATTGTAAATATGTTATACTCTTCGAACACGGAGTATAATAAAAGTTCTATTCTATTATTGAAAGTTAAGTATCTAACGAACGGAGAACGTTATCAAAAATCTGAGGCGCGGTTCCCTGCATTATACATTTTTAGTTATTGTAAGGCTATTTGTTGTAATATTTTCCAATATACAGAGTAGTTATCGTTGTTCAAAAATTTGTAAATTACGTGCGATATTAGTCTATAGAAGACCAACAAAATGTAATACTTGTTTCAAATTAATTGCAATGGACTATACAGCGTGTTTATGTCAGCATATAATTATGGTTTACTTTTTAAAATCTATACATTGGTGAAACTATGACGTACGATAAGGGTCATAAATGCACGACCCTGCATGATGCTTAAAGATTTCAGCATGATTCTGAAAGTTTTCAGCATGATGCTAAATGTTTTCAGCATGATGCTAAAAACTTTCAGCATAATGCTGAAAACTTTTAGCATCATGCAGGGTCGTGCATTTAAGACCCTTATCGTACGCCATATGAAACTTGATATCACCAGACATGCAATTCCGATACCATAAGATAAACAAACTGACACACGACTCCCTAAAATCGTTGGATCAGTTAATGGTATTGACTTTTCTTTTCTCGATCGTCTCTGAGATGTTTGAAGAGATCACGATATAATCATATATATATATATAGAAAGATTGTCTAATAACAATTATCATCTAATCAATTTAATTGTCATGTTGAACACCGAAGACGAACAGGACACATGTTGAGATGATGGGTAAAAAGTCCTAAGAAATGTAAGTTTGTATCACATGTACGTGGGCGTCATCTTCTGTAAAACACAATAAGTTGATTGATGATACACGAGTGGCTCACTTTCGACGAGACCGTGTTGTCCGCTTGATGTAGAGTTGTCTAGTCTATCATATTCTACATATGTTTGTTTATATTCCTTAGTATCACCTTCGTTCTGTTTTCCTGTTCATATTGTGAAACACTTGCTGGTGTTTTGTCTCAAATTTTGATTTTATATCAGTGGCATAGTCAGTGCTGTTCATCATTTTGAGAATTCGCAATTTAATGATTTACAATAATGTATAATACATACAATAACTTGTAAAGTATGATAATTATTTTAATTTGGTTCTACCAATTAATAAAAGCACTGAAAGTACGCATGGAAACTGGACTTACTTAGTCTTACACTGCAACATGGAACGGAAATTAGTTTGACAAATTGCATGGCGGATTAAAAAAAGTAATACATTAGTCCGTATCAAAGTTAATGCGCGCCGAGCGAGTGGCGGCTAAGGAAAGCTGAATTATTGTTAAGTTTCCACAATGTTAACATAAACACAATTTCAATCAGCACAAAGCATCTACCTCTAAATGTTACAGACGATGGTAATATAAGTCACTATGTTGATTAATTAAATGTCTCTAAATATACAAGACACTCCTAACAGGCATCCATATAGTGCCAGTTTCTTCCGACGTATCTGTCAAGATCAGCCGTAAAATACTACTTAATGTCGTTACCAGTCGCACCAAATTATTTATATCTATAGGTGCATTGATTCATTCATTCCAATTAATTCATGCTTTTGCGATATGTATATCTAAACAGAGTATAAAATGTCTGTTTTGCACCATTTAAGATGTTAAACGCACACTGGCTGCAAATATTATATTATTGAAAGACAATATTGATAATATCAACCCCTGGACCAAGCATTGATGTTGGATACATGTGTTGACCGTATTGGTTTCCACAAAATTGCCAGCATATGGGTACCAAACTATTTCAATCATTTGGACAGAGTTGTGTATTACAGCAATTTCGTTTAGAATGTTGTTGACGTCGGAAACAAATCTCATTCATACTTATTACTGAAGTGAGGATGGAAAAGGCTTATGATAATGCATGATATAATAATTGCCGACCACGCTACAATAACCATATGAACTTCATCAAAAGTTTAACTACGTCTCGTGTTTGTTTCTGATTTGGATAGGGATGTTGTTCCATAATTCAAGTCAAGCATTGTAGTCTAAAAATATTATATTATATTCAAATCGTTCACTAAATGTCATCCATTTAAGTCCAACAAACAAGTTCAGTCAAGTATGAGACGAGCAGCTCTTTTTGAAATTATATAATGCTATATTGAAGGTTGTCACTGCAAGATCTCCAAACTGAACAACAATAATCAATGTGAGGCAGAATGTATGCACTGAAGAATAATTTTCTAGAATACAGATTTAAATATCTCTTAATTCTTAACAAAAATTATAAGAAGGAACTGCACTTCTTTGCTAAGTCTGTTGTTTTCTAGTTTAATTTTTTAGTCAACAAAACACCTTTTTCTTGTGTTGAAAGTTCAAGGACTTGATTATTCAATATTAACCCAGTTTTTTTTCCAGTGAAACTCTTGTAGTGATGATTTGAATATGTACATGGCTTTATTTTTTAGCATTTAGCAACATAGAGTTCTTAATACTCCATTCCTCTTTGTTAGTAAGTTAATTGAGATTGAAGAGCTTCATGTAAACAGTTGATTGTATACAATTCTGGATTTATCGTGTTCCGCCACTAATTACGTGCCCGATCGCCTGTCTCGTGAAGATAACAAATGGTGTTGAAAGTTAACCTTGGTATTTCGCTGTTAGATAACTCAACACGAATATTCATGAGAGCTATAAATATACTGCAGAACTCTACTGACAACAATAATAAAAAGTTGCGTAAAAATCTTATCTCATGTCCAAGATATGCAAATATTGGATATATCAAGAAAGTCATAATTGACATTTAATAGCAATCTTAGTAGGCCTGTCTCCAGACGTCGTCTAGTAAAGTTGATGAATAGTTTGGCTTACACATAGAGTATCATTTCACTTATCACTTATTGGTGTATTGGAACCTCTTCCTTCACAGTAAGTATATAGTCAGCAGCTTACGATTTATTTCCGCAAAAAACTGATTACACGTTAATTATTAAACTGATCACAAAATATAATAAAAAAGAGAGAAAGACAATTTCAATTGGAGACTATGCGCGCGGCTTGACAGCAATTTCTGCAAGTCATACACCCCATTCAACAAATCGTAATTAACACGACAGGCAGCTAAACAAGGACTGGAATGAAGTTAAGAAAGGCGTGACTGTACCGCATTGGAAACATCTGAAGTAAAATATAACATACACAGAAAACTAACCATGGCCCCAACTTTAATTCTATATCTACCAGAGTTGAATGAATGAAAATGATAATCGTTTTATTGATATGTACTCAAAGTAATAAAAGAAACAAATAAAAAGAGAAATTATTATTACAAACATTTAAATATTCGTCTATACATCTACAGAAGTTGCTGTGTTTTTAATGAAATCAGACGGTGAATATGTATCATAACATTGCTATGTTGAGATAAATCGCATAGTTCAACAACATTTGATAATAATTCATTATATCCTAGTTGTTCCATACATGTTATAAATAGTGTCTTAAAAGAAAATTTATGCTTCAAGACAGATTGATGTATCGTACGCTTGTATTTCTTACTAGCTCTCATCATATTTGCACAGTTGGCTTCGTTTTTAACATGATGGTATCTTCGCCTTGATTTATGATCCTCGGATCTCATTGTTTTACAATTTTGATCAAACCAGGGTTTTTTCTTGCCATTTCGATGTGCATTAAATGAATTAGAATTCTATATACACCAAACGTTTTCTTAGCCGCTTCAAGTAAAACTTCTTCAATACCATTAACAACCCGGTTAATGGAACATTTGTCAATATCATCGTTTTCTAATTGTTCTACAAGGGTAGCAACATGAGTCATATCAATGTTATCATTAAATGGTTGTGCTTGGTCATCAGACCATTTTTTAATTCGTTCTATCTTTGGAGATACAGATTCAACATTAGTCGAGACTTGGCTATGTGTTTGAATGACAAAATTAACTGGACATGTAACAGGTCCCACTTTTTCGTGTTTAACTAGTGGCGCCGGTCAATTTAGGTATTTGATTAAATGATAGGACTTTATTGAATAGGCTTGGAATCAAGCACAGCCGGTCACTATATATGCGAGAGTTTTGGTGAAACAGGTTCGTCAGAACCAGTTTTGCCAAAGGTGTGGTAACCAGAAAGCTGTTAGGTGTGTTTAGTGTGTAGTGACTCGCTTATTACACAGTTATATGAAGAGGCTTCGTTATTATGTGGTTGAGCACGTGTGAGAAGTGAAGATGGTATAGTAGTATAGTATATTGTGGAAAGCTATTTTCCTGATGCTAGCTAACTAACTAACTTAATGTCTGACTTACTCAACTGACTGTTTGTCTGACTGGTGGTGTAGGCTCCTGTATTTGAATGAATTATTTGTGAACATAACCTAGTATTTGAAGTAAACTGTTCCCAGTACTTGATTAAAAGTCGAACATCAAAGTGGAGTTTGTGGTCATTATCCCCACTTACCCCAAGTAACATTGCAACTTGCACATCTGAAAGTAATGAGCAAAAATCTAAAATTTCAAAATCATTAAATAGTCTAATTCCACTGGCAGATGATATCACATAATCAACGACAGATACATCTTTACATGTATATTTTCCGATACCTTTTTCACCAAACGTTCGTCCGTTTAAAAAAGCGAGATCGTTGTACCTATTATGGAGGGTAAATATTGCCCATAACGTTCATAAGCCCCAACTCGGAAGAAACTTGGGAATACAATTTGGAGAGGGGTAGAGAGAATCCTAAAGGAAAACAACTACTAAATGGAAGTGGCATACAATCATTAACGGGGCCAATTACAAGTATTTTTGTATGTTCAATATTTCATAGTATCAAACTTAGAAAAGATTTTACTAAAATGTTTGCCTACGAAGGCAGTGTCCTATGGTTGTCGTTAACGAGGTTTACATGTAAGATATTTTAGTATGGCAAAGTAGCAATATTATATAATAAGAGTATGAATAACATTGTATATGTAACAATCGTCTTGTTTTAATGACACATATGTATATTCGGTACTACATATAACATGCTATCGTCATTTATATAAGTTTTGTTTATTAAGAACAATACAATCACATAGTTAAGTTAGAGGTATGCTCATATATTGTGTTAGAACGTAATGATGATTTAGTTATATATTCAACTATTAGTAGTAGGGTGAAGAAAACAATGTACCCGATGTTGGGCTCAAATCCACGACCTCCTGCTTGCATGTCAGATGCTATACCAACTGAGCTAATCGGGATGGTCAGTATCACAGACATTTTATTAATACAAGTACTGTACGATGCTTTTACAAACTACTCTTTTGTGTTGATTGGACAAACGTAAAGGTTAGAGCGGATAGACATCGAGATGTCAAATATTCAAACCTATTGTGTAATTGTATATATAATAAATGTTGGTGTATCTCAAAAGGGTTATACATTTGTTTGGGCTTTTATCGCCAAAAATAACGGTAGATCAGTTACACATGGCTAATTTAGCCTGTATTACTCGTATCTACCTGAGCAAACTTTAGAGGTCATTTGACTAAGCAAAATATATAATTTTACACTTACATCGCACTTCAGAAACATAACCTTCCTATTTCGGTTGATACATTTGCCAAACCACTTTTGATTAGGAAATATCTGTGATCTTATGTTATATATTACATCATTATCCATGACACACAATAATTCATATTGAAAATATATTTGCACAAACATTTTGAAATATTAAATATAATGTAACAGGTAATTGTTGATTAGCAATGTACCGTTGACTTGACCTGTGTCACATGACCAACCACTTATCTAGGCATAAGCAAACATCACTGTTTACAGTTATTTGTGTCAAGGCAGAAATTCAAATGCTTTTTAGGGGCAAATCAGGGGAGTTGTCATACATAAGTAACCGAGATGTGTAGAGGTAAATCATGAAATCAGTTTGAGATCTGTTTTAGGCCGTCTTGTTGTGATTGTTTTTATTAGTGTGTAGAATGTCGGATCTAAGTGTTATGTTTCATAGGAATTATTTCAAAATGAATTTAGTGCGAGAATACTTCATGGTTCACACCAGGAATTGAACCAAGGACCCTTAGCACTATAGACGGACACACAACCACGTTGCTTAAGAGTTAACCCAACAACAGGGCTGTTGAAAGTGGCTTATATTCATACAATCACCACAATTTGTACATGAGGATAAAGTGTTGCAGATGGGGCTTACTGGAAGATATATTTCTTTTGGATGGCGAGCGAATACATTTAGAAATTTAGAACACTAGTGTGTAGACCTGTGAACTTTCCTACGTGGAAGTAACCTTATTCGTATGGTGTCAACCAGCTGCAGACTGTGAGTACAACTGTATATGATTATGATAAATAGTGTAGACCACAGTTACAAAACGTGTACCGGGAAATTTCATTGCGTTCAGAGACGTCTATAGTTTCACCTTATCTTGATTTCCAGAAGTAACTGCAGTCTGTGCTATTTATACTCGTAGGCCTACATAATGTTTTCGATGTAATATCTGTCATAATGTGCAGAAATATCCCACATGTCAGTGTCACACGGTGGTACTCTGTTTAGCTATTATAATCTTCCCCAAATGTCAGACATGCATTCCCTCCGATACAGAGTTAAACGGTAGCTTTGAAAGACCATCTATATAGTGCCGACAGAGCCATTTTCTTGGAAGCAATATTGATCCGCTGTTAATATATATTCAAATGTTTTCTTCTTCTATCTATTTTCAACGTATCATAGGCTCAAATCATATAATTAAGTATATGTTCTGTTCTATTCTGTGATCAAATGAGGAAGATGTAATACGTGTCCTTTATTTGTAATGAATGTTAATTTGCATCTTGCTGATAATAGCAAAAGAATGGTGTGGTACCTAATTTATTGGTAGAGAATACAGTGTAGCATCTCCAAAGCAACACCCTTTCGGAGTAGTAAAATCATGTTGTTGATAAGAGGTTGTTGCTCTAGAGAGGTTAAATAAACGGTTAAATCGTACAGTGGGGAACAATCATGTTGTTGTTGAAATGAGGTTGTACTTTTGATTAATTGCAACGTGAAAATTGCTGTTCACTAATTATTATTGTGACATGAAGGGATGCGAAAAGCACGAGCGTATACAACAAACGACAATACTTTATTTCCTGTACATTATGCAATTATTGTTAATTAACAGAATTCAGAGGTGACCAATGCAACTGTTTCAACTTAGATTATGTGTATAATATTATTGCTATAAGATGAGTTTCCCAATTGTGGAGTCCAGGGCCCGAGGTTATAAAACTAGAGAATAGTCTACGAGCTCAAATCTCAATTATTCCATTCTCCAAGTTTTATGGTTGAAAGATATAGCTGATAAATGTTTAAATACATTTTCAGATAAATTATGCTGTCACTCTAATGTAACAATTATATTGTTATTGTCCGATCATTGTAAATTTAGAATTATTAAAAGGCAAGATATGAGATTTGAGCTCAGAGACAAATCTCATGTTTTATAACCTCGGCTTCAATACCTTGAACACAACTGCGTACGTTTGTTAGATCCAAAAGGTAAGGTACGAGTATTTAGTTTGATCTCATTGCAATTTTCAGGTAAATCGTGATTTTTTTGTCTGATTTCTCAAGTTTAACGTGATCCCTATTGATTTTTATACTTGTGAACTCTTGACCCCCATGATGCCAAATGACAGAGATTTTCTAATCAATTCATATTTTGAAAGGAATTACACGGTTTTTAGTTCAGGAATTTATTGTATTTACTTCATTAACCCGATCATCTAAATCTATCAGTGGTTTTACTCAAAGATGAAAAGGAAAAAAAAAGATTTCTATTGCTTATATTTCTGTTTGAGGGATGTAGCCTTGCTTTGTCATGTTACATCTTTTATAACGTTCGTATCCTTCCTCATCTTATCCTGTAGTTTGTTGAACTCAAGCACGTGTATATTGACACGTTGTGTCTGCCTTGGTGTTCTTGTTTCTTCTCTCGACAGTGTACGGGGTGTTACTGACGTGTCTATAGACAATTCCCTTTTTTTCTTACTTCGTCTGAGGGCAGTACTCGATTAGCGTATTTCAGACGTGATTAGTTACTGATTAGTCTCTGCACAAGTGTATATTTTAGATTGTTACTGTGATACTACCGTAGCACATTTTTTCTCAAACGCCCAATTTTCATTTTTATTTCAAGGTATCACATAAAATTTTAATTCGTATGATCCGAATACAATTGCATGTTGTAACTATATTGCTTGCAAAACTGCTTTCCTATTAAAATTAGAGGGACACACAAATCTGCAAAAATCAGTCTACCCTGTTATTTAGGGGATGAGAATGTACATTTAAATATTTGATTCGATGGAAAATGATATTGCGTTTTTCGGATCCGAACCTATGCTGAGTAAATTGAGAAGACCATAAGCATTCGCCTTTGTTAACTGAACCATCGACGCTGTGTTAAAATACAGACAGCATTTTAAAATATCTTCGTGTTTATTGTCTGTGGTTTGTTGTTACACCATAGTTCTGTTCATGGCCATGTTGTTTGCATTTAGCTCACATCAATTTATTTATACGCCGCATGTTTTGGATTTAGAAATATCAGACACATAAATATTGCCTTGCATCTTTTTCTTTCGAAACGTCCAGTGAAGTGTTAAATTAAAATGAATTGATTCAGGTGCTGGTTTACACTTGCTTGATCGCAGACATATCATCAGGAAAATCGTCTGTCAGCATTAAGTATGTAAGTCACGTGCTATCAGTATAATGTGATTTAACGACCGCCATCACCAAAGTAAGGAAGAACCGTCATCACCAAAGTAAAGAATGTTTTTAACTAGCACTTCAAAAGTTCTATCTTTATCCAAACAACAAGGGGGGGGGGGGGGGAGTAAGTGTTCAGTACTGAAATGAGCTTGCTTCTTATGGAGAGCATTCATTTACGCATTGACTCAAAATTTGATGAAGATCACTTGCGACATTGTTTGTAGTGATTGCTTCATAATTGTAAAACGTTTGTTCACTTGATTTGATTAAAATCTGTATTATTCAAGCCTCATGATTATGATAGTGCCAAGATGAACAAATGACTTCCATTTAAACATAAACGTATAGTAACTGATCCTTATTAAAGTTGGAGTAGTGTAAATAAGCCACGAGTCTTATTCACGTTGGGGATAGGGAAATCATGTATACTATTATTTCATTTAGAAAATATAATTCAGTTTGGCTTAACAATTCTTCATCAGTTCTGTTGAGCCGAGGGCACACATTACGAATTTCAACGAGATGTGCATTTCGTGTTATTTAAGGTGTTCAGTCTACTTTAGTTATTGTAAAATAGTAGTTTTATATAGAAATATATTACTAAGTATTTGAATATAACATAACACACATTTGGTGTTGTATTATAGACCTAATCGTGACTGAAGTCTCCTTCATCCAAACTGGCCTCAATGATATAAAACTTAGAAACAGTCTCCCAGCTCAAATCTCAGTTCTATTCTCAAAATAGTTTGGTTATAAAGACATTTCATTTAAAAGTTTAACTACAAATTATGATCAATTTTGCCAATTAAATAAGGTATTATTGATATCATGAAAAATTGTTTTATCATAATTACCTTTGAAACATTAAAAGACAAAATATGAGATCTGAGCTTGCAAACCGAACTCAATGTTTATAATCTCGATCCGTGATGTTGTTTTCAGTCAAATCATAAACTATCGAAGGGAAAATTAAATGATTGACGCAGAATTGGAAAAACAACTGATTGATAGACATGTATTACTCTTTGTTATACTCTGTAACTAAGTCTCTATGTTTCAATTTATGTTCAATCCATATCCGCTCTCATTATCGGTTCAGAGTTGTGGTTTAAATTAACCAACACAATATAAGTAATATTTTTATCAACAATAAAACACAATTTATTAACTAAATCGGCATCTCGATATGACCCTGACCGTTTTTCAGACAACCAACTACTCATGAAATAAAACAAATTAAGCAGCCTATTCTATGCTTGATAATCAATGTTCTGTCTATTCTAGAAGGTCGATCGTATATTGAGATCATAACTGTATTCAAGAATATCTTTGAAATAACTGTACGAGTTATTTCCCTTGAATTCATCTTTTTCTGTCTGATAAGGCTGACATTGTCTTGTGTATCACGTGATTAGAAAAATGAGTATCAAACAATGGCGGCTGGATACACATATCGTAGTTAATTGTTTAATAGCAGTTTGTACTTAGTTCTTCCTCATAATGATGTATCTTGTATTAAAATTTTGTAATACTATTTTATGTTTATTAATTTCGAGTACGAATTTCACATGTAAATTGTATGTACAGTATAACCTCTGTAGAGCAACACCCTGTGGGAGCTGCAAATATTGGCCGTTGTTTAGAGGTTGTTGCTATACAGAGGTTAAATTTATAGTAAATATCAGCTTAGGGAAATTTTGAAGGTGGTGTTATAGAGAGGTTGTTGCTCTTCAGAGGGCCGATCAGGAGAGGTTGTACTGTACTATAACTTAGAAATCATGTGACTAGATACCTGTACATATTTAAGTTACATATAAAGAATTTCGAGTCTTGAATCTTTAAAAACACTGTCCAGATACTTAATTTCAGATTAAAAAAAAATCTTTGATTCATAGACAATATGACCGTACAGCAGCGCCGACAAAAATGATTTTCTGAGATTTTGATTTAGTTCGGCGGCAATGAATTGACAACTGAGTATTATTATGTCCATGTGAAGATCAACACTGATTGTTCCTCTTATCACGGATGCTAATGACATGGTGTTGTACTCTGAGAAACCATTTCATCGGTTGTTTTTACTGCTTTTTTTGACATATCACGCAACAATTCCATGTTAAAATCCTTCTAAGATGGAAGCATTTTGATGTGATGCTAAGATAGGAGCTCAACCACAGAGGAAGCCAGGATTGTACAGAACTTTATATAACTCAATCAATGGATTTTTTATTTAATGATTGTAGATGCTGCATTACGCAAGCATTCAAAGCAATTTTTAATTTAATTTTCGATTTTAATTAGAGCAAAAAATAGCAAAACTACCATTCCGGAATCTGATTGGAAACTTGATAGAAATTAGTCGATTGGAAATAATTGTATTAAAACGAACAACTAATCCAAAAAATATGTTAACATTGATAAATTATTTATAAATGTTGAGAGCACAAAGAATGCAGTTAACTTATACTGACTTATTTTACCCAATAATTTTATATGAAATATGAATTAAATGTGCTTAATTACCGAGTTTTTATATTGTTTAGATTTTTTAAACAATAAAATACAAGAGTATTATTTCAAATAGCTGTGTTTTTGTCTTGATTCTTAGTTGTCCGGAACTACTTCATTTGATTAATTAACTACAATTAGAAACAGTTGATGTATCAATCGCTCTCTAAATTACTTTTGGGGCAAAAGAGATACTTACAAGGCATTGGAATTGAACATTCACCTAGTTCCCCCGTCCCCCGCCTTTGACGCAAGAGAACGCCGATTGGACCACAAGGACGTATGAGAAGGACGGTCTTTACACTGGACATGTTTCAAGTAAACGCCGAGGTTCCTGACTCAGGACGTCTTGTGATCGCCTGAGGTAATCATGGTGGCCGTAAAAACGCGGTAGGAACTCGAACGACGCCCTAGGGACGCAGTATAGACACAACATAAACTCTAAGGACGCGGTAAAGTCCTGATAGGGACGCCGTGTACATGCACAGATCGCATGAAACATGACCTCGGTGTGATGGGTGACCGAGATCTGGATTTACTTAAGACATTAGAAACAATTTTTTTTTCAATGCGACGTCGGCGTCCTCCTCAATATGACAGTTTATGACGCAGTAAGGACGCGCATCCGATGTGACGGGGGTATACGAAATTAGTTAATGCTAATTTTACGTATTATTTCATATGACTGGAGCACAATATTGTCCATAATGTTTGCATTGCTTCGTAAATTCAGCTATATTCATTTTGGTATGATCATTTTTTTGTCGATGTACGATGTAAATAACAGACATCTGTGTATTTTTATATCAAATAAACTGACAGTATCTAAACTTTTAAATCTAACTTTGTGACATGCAATAAACTGACGATAACTGTCAACAATGATTAGTATCAAAATGTATTACACTTAAATGTTTACCGACGTAAAGAGCAACGTCATGCAATGTGGTTATACAAAACGTGCCATTTCTTAGGAATTTAGGATGAAATAAAATAACTTGATCTTATTACATTTTTAAAGCTTCTTATGTAAAGATAGAAATACTTTGATAAAAAGGTTTAAATAAGAAATTACAATATTCTACGACGAAGATTAAGTTTGCTATGTAGTTTAATAAAAATACACACGTGATTGTTACAGATGTTTGGCAGTACAGTTCTGCAGTATTTGAGAATCCTCTGTGTTAATAGTATACAAAAATGAAATAACATTGATACCAAATGAATTTATTTGTATCTGAAATTGGAAATTCCATTTTTATACCCGTCTCTTTGATATGTTTGTTCTGTTTATTTGAGTTCTACGTCCTTTTTCAACAGTCATATGAGGCGAACAGTTCATCTGACTATCGTTCCTGGGAAGAATCAGTACCATTCGACCGCGGAGGCGGGTCTCTTTGAAAAGCATTTTCTTGTGATTCATTTTACGCCTGTTCTGATCAAGATGTGTGTTATTTAAAGCGACCAAATTAAATTGTTAATTATATTATGATCATTTGACGGTGTGGAGAAATTAGGAACCACAGTTCATGAACCGCCTTTAGATAACAGGTCGCTATTCTGGTGCTTACTTAATTTAAAACAAAAGAAACATACTATAATCCTGATCTCTCCTGATATGGAGTAATAGGATTTGTTCTTCATGTGTTTATATTTGCTATGATTAAACTTAGATCTAACAGGAACAGTATTTGACACACAATTCAAACAATATTGTGGTGGCCATTTATGCTTGTGGATTATGGTATTATTAAGAAACACAGAGTTTATTACAACAGCAGGGCATCCATCGATCTAATAATAAAAGCCAAATCCATTCGCAAACAACTACAGAGTTATCCTCATAATCGCCATAAAATCTATCTAAAAACGTTTGTTTGTGATAAAACGTTGCTAAGCAACAAAACCAAAGACATTTATTCAAATTGAAATTGTTCATATGTTGTAATTCGGGGAATAAATCAATCTTCGTGTATTTCTTTATGGTTAGCTGTCTGTAAAATTGTAAGACAGCTAATATTTTTCTCGTTTAAGGTTATTGCTCATTATACCTAATGATGCGTCTTTAACACAATGATGACGCTATCACAATTCTAATAAAACTTTCCAGTGATTTTACTTTGAATCTGGAATTGTTTTTCTGGATATCGGGATTGTTATAGAAAATCGTTGTCGTCATGGTGAAGTTCACTCACCCTGTAGTGCTCGCGCTAGAAGTTCCTAATTTATGTTGAAAATCCGTCCATTTTCACGTATCATGCGATTACATAAATATGTAAACTTTTGTTTTAAATTTCGTGAAATTCTGTACAGTAATCTGTAATGAGTACACTGTTTTGACATTTGACGGCATAATTCATTGACAGCATTTATATTCTACTCACACAGATAAATCGCACAAAAAAGGAACAACTTCTTCCATTACCTCCGATAAAGAAAGAAGACATGTTAAATGCGCGAATCTAACGAGAAAATAGTACACCATTAATCATTGGACATGTCTTGTAAAGTCAGCAAACCTTCAGATTCAGCAATTAAAGAGGCCTGTCCTGGAACTGCTGTGTCATGGGTTTCATACACCAAAAATGCGCTTATCACTTGTAAAACAAATGACATTGTAACGCCCGCGTCGGTATTTGTAAAAAGGCTATCAGCCTATTATTGACGACAACGATATTTCCGATTCGTCTGAGAATTTAACAGTTGTTGACAAAATACACACTTTTATACATACAAAGTAGCAAAACAATGCTATTAACATATAATTGATCGATAGATAAACTTTATGTCGCTTCAATAATATAACATGTGCAATACTTACCATTTCACAGCTTGCTGACATTTTATTCGCGATGTTTTTAGTTTAGACAGACGCCGAAAGGGTTGAGTTGTGAAAATGACGATTTTTTTCTGAGGTTTGGTAAATCTTGAAACGTGTATTTTGAGTTAACTAGCCGGATATTTTGTAAACATTTTACAGGGCTTTCATTAATTGATTTAGGCTTTAAAATGAGACCAATTTGATTGCAATCCGAGGCTCTTCAGATTGGTTTTGCTTTTTTATAAATGTCAAAGTAAAATTCTGACATTAACTTGAGCAAGAATGTTCAAGTTTCGTTTTTTAGATAAAAACACCAATCATTTATAGACTGTAATGAGTTCTCATTGAAATCTCCATGTAGGCTAATTATACTCCATTTTACGTTGACAAAAGTAAAGCTGGCATTCCCTGTTTTACCGGAATAACTTAGTCAATGTGATGCAAAATTGGTATAATACATGGACAATGTTTTCTTCACATCTTCAGCACAAATTTGAGACTTTCTGTTACTCGATATAAATTAATTCAGTGAACGATTTAATTCATTTTATGTATAATACTGAAATCCTTGTGATTAGATTTTATCACTTGGATGCAGATTTCCAATGTATTCATTAACTCGCAATTCCCCCCGATAGATGTCGCGGTATTCAGAAACCATTGAAAGATAATGCACAATTCCCTTTATAAGAGAAATGATTAAAATTATGTATTACTTAAATATCTTGCGAATACCTCAACTGCTTAAGCTTGTAATTGGAATATGACTTTACGAACAATATCTAGACAAAAACAAAATAAATTCTAGTATGCAAATTTGTTTCAAAATGAGGTTGTTTTGTTTTATGCTGCTTGCTTCTTACAGAATATTCTAGTCACTCAGATGATTAAAGTGAAATGCAGTCAAATTATGTCAAAAGAAATTTAATCAAATTGTGTCGAAAACACTCTAGATTTTTAAGTTCTTTTTATTAACTTTGTTTTTATGAGAACGTGTTACGGAAGACGAAATAATCATTGTCAAAATTCAAATTTATTTTAGAGTAATCGTCCCCAGACGGAAATCTCTTTTATTATCTTACTCATAAAAACGAATCTAAAATAAAAGTGAGTTATCTTCGATGGGTTCAATTTATAAAATTGGAAATGTACGTATTTTGAATTTTGATGATGAACACTTACGAACAATTGTTACTAGACTGAAAAAAGCAACTTTTTCCATGTAACGTGCTACCTTGGGATACCTTATGGTGGGTTGTACCGGAAGTCTCGCAAACAGTTTTGCACTTTTATTAATCTTTCGTTCACATTGATATCCTGCAAAACGTTTAATGACACAGATATTTTGCAGAACACCTCCATGCGTCTGTCTGAGATTAATACTCTTTTATGATTAAAGAGTCCCATTTCATATAAGTTCCATCACACTCAGATGAATCAAAGGTGAAATTCATGAATTTCACGCGACCTAGTTGGTGAGCATGTACAAGTATGTCCGTATTACAATGGTAGTACACTACGTCATCGCGCACCTGTCACTTCTTGGGTGAAATGTGTTTTTTTGTTAAGGATCTAAGTTCATTAAAAGAGTTCATGATTTAAATGTGAAAACTGTTTAAAAATATTTTTTCTCAGTGGAACCAACCGGACATTCGCCACAAAAATGAAAAAAAAAACTTTATCCCATTTTCAGGGTTTTATCAAAGATTCTAACTATACACTTTCTTCACATCATAGCATACACACTTGTAAATCCTTGGTGCGCTACATCATTTTGAATTACTTAAATGATTTTATACAAAAGTAAGGCAATTTACCTGTTAGTCGAGAGATGATGTTTACATGAAGGGGGGTCTACTGATGACGTAGTGTACCACCATTGTATTTACTGCTTATAACTATGTTACGCCTTTTCTATTTAGAACAGGGCATACAACAACGAGTGTGAAGTTTATATTACATTGAAAGTAAGTACATTGTCAACGGTTTACCCAATTTATCATGTCTACGAACGTCCCTGGGGTTATATTGTGCAATAAAACTCTTAAAATTAAAATACGCTCTTTGAGATCCGTCACGTTTTGACAAATACCATCATGTTCAAATTGAAATTTTAAGTTGAAAATCAGTAAACCACACGATGTTCCATTATCATGCGCTGTGTAAATGATATGGTATGAATAATTAATATAGCATCGAATTACACACACAGCATTTAGTAGTGTCTGTGCACATCGTTTTAAAAGTTTAGACACTTATACTACTCAAAATTAGATAAGGATCACTAACTCAAAGTTTAAATAGTCCGTACATACAAATGTACTGTGGAACCATTAATTTATGTTGGGATTTAAATTCGTGGATTACGTGGGTCAGCTCATCCACGAAATCAAATCCCCACGAATTTAAATGCAGAAAAAAACAACTTAAATTGAGCCCAACGAAAATAAATGAAAATACAGTAATTATTATTATGATAAATACGTATGCTCCAATGGTCTTCAAATGTTCATTTTTGCACTAGTATGTGATGATTGAATTTTAGTCAAATGTAACCAGCAAGGTCACAAGTGTACTGGCAAAATCAGCGATAATAAATTGCCTTTGACTATTTACAATTTAATGTAAGTTTATGGCAAAGACATTCGCATTTCAAACTATATATAAAGGTTTTAATCAATTTCAAGAAATATACATAAAACATTAATAATTTGAATAAACAATAAAAGTACGAACATGCTGCTGGATTTCTAGGATATTTTTGTCCTACAGTCTTAGCTCAGTCTATGTTTTGCTAATTACATGTATGTGATTTGTCTTAATGTTTTATGATATTAAATTGAAAAGACGATCAATATTTCCAGAATTCTTTCTGACACTGCTGTACAATGAACAACATAATAAAATAAGTCATTCTAGTTCAGCAACATTCAACAATACTATTAAAATTACGAAGCAATCACTACAAGCTATATCGCAAGCGTTCCTTATCAAATTTTGAGTTGCGTATTATGAGAATATATTTTGACTTACAGCGAATTGACATTACTTGAAATTATTCGTTACACTTATGTTTAATCATTTATTTTCCATTTTATACGTTTGTGACGAGACAGTGTATTATCCAACAGCAAGTTTTATCACTTTAATAACCGTGGTCCCGGAGTAGATTCGTACATCCTGCGGCATTTTATGAAGCATACGGACAGATCTTTTCATCAAATTGTGTTATATCATTCATTGAAGGAACCAAACTTATCACAGTAATACTGACACATTACGACAATTCTAGAGACTTCTTTTGTATACCGTATTCGTAAAACAAATCAGGTACTTAACTCGTTTCCTAAAAATGGTTTTATGTAAAATGCTGCTATTCGTTATATGGTATTGATTACAATACGTTCTGTCTGTTACATTCACTATTCTAGCAACACTTAAGTTCGGTGAAGCAAATTGGCTGACTGCTTAATAGTGTTCGCAATCGGAGTTTGTCTCCTTCAAGTGCTGGTAGAATTATTTATCTTGGAGTCTTAAAAGTCAGCGAATTAACAAATCAATGCAGGAATGAACATTAAGTTCTCTACGGATGCTGAAGATATCCCGCCGACTCTGCATCCTGTCTAACGTCAGTTGCAACACTTAAATATCTCAATGTTGACATCGGTTATTATGAGATATTCAGCATTCACCACACGCGTAGTTAGCACATATTGTTTAGATCATACCTTAGTCCTTTCACAATATCAACAGTTAGATGTATTAAAAATTGTAGCCTAGTAATCCATTTAAACCCGTTGATAAATCAAAGCTCTGAAGGTTCTGCTGATGTTCGGAACTACAAATCAGTCAAAAGTTGATTTCTATGTAAGGTGAGTTTTTGAAAACGAACAAAAGTTCGCGCATGAATTTTGATGCAGACATAAGTACTACGAACGCTTTTCTACACACGCTATGCAGTTGTTACAGTCGTTCCCGTTCCATGTGCTTTCAGTACTTTGATTTATGTTTCCCATCTGATCACCAAAAGAAGTTCAGCAATTAGCATAATATTATATAATCTACATTACCTGCCTCTTTGAATACTTATGCAGAATGTAATATATCATATATACATGAAGACATGCTCGAAGAAAAGTTGAACGTTATAAGCATTAAATTAATCGATTAAAACTTCCCGATGACTCACTTTTTTAAATATGTGATTGACTCACATTTATCTTCGCATCGTCCATAAATTCAACGATGACTTCTATACGTTTACAAAAGAAGCTAGGAACAAGACTAAATTAGCATATACAGCACGAGAATTATGACGTCATCCTTCCTTGAAATGTGTGTATGATATAATCATTGTAGTAACCCGAGGGAGAGGATTGTTAATTTTTTTAACGACTGTTTTGTATTGCTCGTTTACGATATTGCATAGCCATATAATTTTGACTTAAATGCAAGTAATATTTGAATTTGTATTTAGCCATTGAATTGAAATATCGGAACTATATTCTTAGGCGGAAGCTATGTTAATGGAAGCTGTTCGGTATGCAGAAGAAGTGAAAACTGAGCAATTGTTGAACTTTATTGTTCGTACCGAACAACAAAAATGGATTTTTAGCATGCCATAGTACATACATAGTGTCATCATTATTTGTATAACAAGATGTAACTATGAATGCTGAAATCTTTACGATACAAAGTGATTATTTAATTTATCTTTATTTAACTTTCATCATTTATATTACGTATATATATATACACGTTGATAATACCATATAACAAAAAGGACTGATTCAGAAAATCATAATATCGAAAGTACTCATGGAATCTGAACTTACACAAACTTGCACTGCAACATTAAACGGGAACTATCGAATGGCGGATTTATAGAAATTCATGCGCGCCTAGAGAGTGAAGGATTTGGAAAACTTTCAGTTTCAAAAAACATACTGAGTCAATCGTTTCTGCATTTGAATACGTGCTTGCTGGCAACACAACATATATTTTACCGGAAGTTTCAGTCACCTATTACATGAACATACTCCATGTTCAAACTTAACGCATTACTTTTAACAACAGTCGAGTTTCTCATTAGTTACATTGACATAATCAACACAAGCTACACTGAGATTAAATCTTGGCACCTTAATGCACATAGCACATAAGTGCAGAATTCAAAGTGAACGAAAATAATGTTCCATTGGTTCTAAGTATTGAGGTCATAAAGTTTTGTTAGACAGGGGCTACTGAGTACAATTGTTGATTGTCACATTGAATACGATTATTCAGTACTATTCTTGTCCCATATCAACGCAGCGTATTGTCATCTCTTTCCAGAAAACGTAGGTGAAAATAATTGTTTACTACTGCACAGTAGAAATTGAATATGCAATATTTCTTCCTAATTGTATAATAAAATTAATAATTGCATTAAAATGGCTCTATTTTGGATCCCATTTAAAAGAACAATTTTCCTTGTTAATTTCAGAATTGCCTGTGGCTATCGAATCAATTTCAGAACACACTTCTCAGAGGCAATGCTTCGTTGAGTTCATGTTCAAATGTTAGTTAGCTTGGAAATATCTATTATACTCCACTGTTCGTTACAATACACATCAAGGGTTCAACGCAAGAGTGTCGTAACTCATATTGAAATAAGAACAAGTTACGATAGTGTTGCGCTGAGCCCTCGACATGTCGTTATATCGCCTCAGGTGCTTGCTAGTTCTATCTTACTGAGTCTATAATTTGGTTTATGTGAGTTGATTGTTTGCTTGCCAGACAACTATATTTCTTATACCGCATAACCAGAATGAAAACATAAGAAGAAACGCTTCCTAAATGCATGGGTATATGAAAGGAAGGGAAACTATTGAGATAATTTCAAAGGTTACTGAATGTTAGACCGACTACCAGATAGACGGGACATGTATTTACAGACATACCATACTCTGTAGAAAAGTCTTTCAGTTCAAACAATTCAGTTAACGTATATTGACTTATTTTACCCAAATGATTTTATATGAAATATGAATTAAATGTGCTTAATTACCGAGTTTTTATATTGTTTAGATTTTTTAAAACAATAAATACAAGAGTACTATTTCAAATAGCTTTATATTTGTCTTGATTCTTAGTTGCCCGGAACTACTTCATTTGATTAATTAACTACAACTAGAAACAGTTGATGTATCATTAGCTCTCTAAATTATTTTTGGGGCAAACTAGATGCTTACAAGTCATTGGAATTGAACATTCACCTAATTCCTCCGTCACTCCGGACTCGCGTCCTTAAGTACTGCGTTCCTACGACGACCCAGGACGCACCAGGGACGCCTTTGACGCAAGAGAACGCCGATGGGACCACAAGGACGAACGAGAAGGACGGTCTTTACATTGGACATGTTCCAAGTAAACGCAAAGGTTCGGCGTCCTGACACAGGACGTCTTGTGATCGCCTGAGGTAACAATGGTGGCCGTAAAGACGCGGTAGGAACTCGAACGACGCTAGGGACGCAGTATCGACTCAACAGAAACTCTAAGGACGCGGTAAAGTCCTGATAGGGACACCGTGTACATGCACAGATCGAAGGGAACATGACCTCGGTGTGATGGGTGACCGAGATCTGGATTTACTTAAGAAATTAGAAAAAAATGTTTTTTTCAATGCGACATCGGCGTCCTCCTCAATATGACAGTTTATGACGCAGTAAGGACGCGCATCCGATGTGACGGGGGTATACGAAATTAGTTAATGCTAATTTTACGTATTATTTCATATGACTGGAGGACAATATTGTCCATTATGTTTGCATTGCTTCGTAAATTCAGCTATATTCATTTTGGTATGATCATTTTTTGTCGAGGTACGATGTAAATAACAGACATCTGTGTATATTTTATATCAAATAAACTGACAGTATCTAAACTTTTAAATCTAACTTTGTATAAAAAATATAGTGTTAAAGTCCTTGTGACATGCAATAAACTGACGATAACTGTCAACAATGATTAGTATCAAAATGTATTACACTTAAATGTTTACCGACGTAAACAGCAACGTCATGCAATGTGGTTATACAAAACGTGCCATTTCTTAGGAATTTTGGATGATAAAAAGTAACTTGATTTATTACATTTTTATAGCTTCTTATGTAAAGATAGAAATGCTTTAAAAAGGTTAAAATAAGAAATTACAATTTTCTACGACGAAGATAAAGTTTGCTATGTAGTTTAATAAAAATACACACGCGATTTTTACAAATGTTTGACAGTACAGTTCTGCAGTATTTGAGAATCCTCTGAAATAACATTGATACCAAATACATTCATTTGTATCTGAAATTGGAAATTCTATTTTTATACCCGTCTCTTTGATAATTTTTTTCTGGTTATTTGAGTTCTACGTCCTTTTTCAACAGTCATATGAGGCGAACAGTTTACCTGACTATCGTTCCTGGGAAGAATCAGTACTAGACCCCCATCCTCCGTAAGCAACTACGTTATTTCTCACATAAAAAGAAATGGTCGATAGCTGGGCTCGAACGCACGACCCTCTATCACTGAGCGGTTACAGTGATTTGAAGTCAGCTACCTTAACCATTCGACCGCGGAGGCGGGTCTCTTTGAAAAGCATTTTCTTGTGATTCATTGTACGCCTGTTCTGATCAAGATGTGTGCTATTTAAAGCGACCGAATTAAATTGTTAATTATATTATGATCATTTGACGGTGTGAGGAAAATAGGGACCACAGTTCATGAACCGCCTTTAGATAACAGGTCGCTACTTTGGTGCTTACTTAACTTAAAACCAAAGAAACATAATATAATCCTGATCCCTCCTGATTTGGAGTAATAGGATTTGTTCTTCATGTGTTTATATTTGCTATGATTAAACTTAGATCTAACGAGAACAGTATTTGACACACAATTCAAACAATAGTGTGGTGATCATGTATGCTTGTGGATTATGGTATTATTAAGGAACACAGAGTTTATTACAACCGCAGGGCATCCATCGATCTAATGATAAAAGCCAAATCCATTCGCAAACAACTACAGAGTTATCCTCATAGTCGCCTTAAAATCTATCTAAAAACGTTTGTTTATGATAAAACGTTGCTAAGCAACAAAACCAAAGACATTTATTCAAATTGAATTTGTTCATGTGTTGTAATTCGGGGAATAAATCAATCTTCGTGTATTTCTTTATGGTTAGCTGTCTGTAAAATTGCAAGATAGCTAATATTTTTCTCGTTTAAGGTTATTGCTCATTATACCTAATGATGCGTCTTTAACACAATGATGACGCTATCACAATTCTAATAAAACTTTCCAGTGATTTTACTTTGAATCTGGAATTGTTTTTCTAGATATCGGGATTGTCATAGAAAATCGTTGTCGTCATGGTGAAGTTCACTCACCCTGTATGGCTCGCGCGAGAAGTTCCTGATTTATGTTGAAAATCCGTCCATTTCACGTATCATGTGATTACATAAATATGTAAATTCTTGTTTTTAATTTCGTGAAATTCCTTTCAGTAATTTGTAATGAGTATACACTACATGTCATTGCAATTATCAAGAGTAATGTTGTTTTCACATTTGACGGCATAATTCATTGACAGCATTTATATTCTACTCACACAGATAAATCGCACAAAAAAGGAACAACTTCTTCCACTACCTCAGATAAAGAAAGAAGACATGTTAAATGCGCGAATCTAACGAGAAAATAGTACACCATTAATCATTGGACATGTCTTGTAAAGTCAGCAAACCTTCAGATTCAGCAATTAAAGAGGCCTGTCCTGGAACTGCTGTGTCATGGGTTTCATACACAAAAAATACGCTTACCACTTGTAAAACAAATGACTTTGTAACGCCCGCGTCGGTATTTGTAAAAAGGCTATCAGCCTATTATTGACGACAACGATATTTCCGATTCGTCTGAGAATTTAACAGTTGTTGGCAAAATACACACTTTTTATGCATTCAAAGCAGCAAAACAATGCTATTAACATATAATTGATCGATAGATAAACTTTATGTCGCTTCAATAATATAACATGTGCAATACTTACCATTTCACAACTTGCTGACATTTTATTCGCGATGTTTTCAGTTTAGACAGACCCCGAAAGGTTTGAGTTGTGCAAATGACGAATTCTTTCTGAGGTTTGGTAAATCTTGAAACGTGTATTTTGAGTTAACTAGCCGGATATTTTGTAAATATTTTACAGGGCTTTCATTAATTGATTTAGGCTTTAAAATGAGACCAATTTGATTGCAATCCGAGACTCTTCAGATTGGTTTTGCTTTTTTATAAATGTCAAAGTAAAATTCTGACATTAACTTGAGCAAGAATGTTCAAGTTTCGTTTTTTAGATAAAAACTCCAATCATTTATAGACTGTAATGAGTTCTCATTGAAATCTCCATGTAGGCTAATTATACTCCATTTTACGTTGACAAAAGTAAAGCTGGCATTCCCTGTTTTACCGGAATAACTTAGTCAATGTGATGCAAAATTGGTATAATACATGGACAATGTTTTCTTCACATCTTCAGCACAAATTTGAGACTTTCTGTTACTCGATATAAATTAATTCAGTGAACGATTTAATCCATTTTATGTATAATACTGGATTCCTTGTGATTAGATTTTATCACTTGGATGCAGATTTCCAATGTATTCATGTACTCGCAATTCCCCCCGATAGATGTCGCGGTATTCAGAAACCATTGAAACATAATGCACAATTCCCTTTATAAGAGAAATGATTAAAATTATGTATTACTTAAATATCTTGCGAATACCTCAACTTCTTAAGCTTGAAATTGGAATATGATTTTACGAACAATATCTAGACAAAAACAAAATAAATTCTAGTATGCAAATTGGTTTCAAAATGAGGTTGTTTTGTTTTATGCTGCTTGTTTCTTACAGAATATTTTAGTCACTCAGATGATTAAAGTGAAATGCAGTCAAATTATGTCAAACGAAATTTAATCAAATTGCGTCGAAAACACTCTAGATTTTTAAGTCCTTTTTATTAACTTTGTTTTTATGAGAACGTGTTACGGAAGACGAAATAATCATTGTCAAAATTCAAATTTATTTTAGAGTAATCGTCCCCAGACGGAAGTCTCTTTCATTATCTTACTCATAAAAACGAATCTAAAATAAAAGTGAGTTATCTTCGATGGGTTCAATTTATAAAGTGGAGATGTACGTATTTTGAATTTTGATGATGAACACTTACGAACAATTGTTACTAGACTGAAAAAGCAACTTTTCCATGTAACGTGCTACCTTTGGATACCTTACGGTGGGTTGTACCGGAAGTCTCGCAAACAGTTTTGCACTTTTATTAATCTTTCGTTCACATTGATATCCTGCAAAACGTTTAATGACACAGATATTTTGCAGAACACCTCCATGCGTCTGTCTGCGATTAATACACTTTTATGATTAAAGAGTCCCATTTCATATAAGTTCCATCACACTCAAATGAATCAAAGGTGAAATTCATGAATTTCACGCGACCTAGTTGGTGAGCATGTACAAGTATGTCCGTATTACAATGGTAGTACACTACGTCATCGCGCACCTGTCGCTTCTTGGGTGAAATGTGTTTTTTGCTAAAGATCTAAGTTCATGAAAAGAGTTCATGATGTAAATCTCAGTGGAACCACCCGGACATTCGCCACAAAAATGCAAAAAAAACTTTATCCCATTTTCAGGCCTTTATCAAAGATTCTAACTATACACTTTCTTCACATCATAGCATACACACTTGTAAATCCTTGGTGCGCTACATCATTTTGAATTACTTTAATGATTTTATACAAAAGTAAGGCAATTTACCTGTTAGTCGAGAGATGATGTTTACATGAAGGGGGATCTACTGATGACGTAGTGTATCACCATTGTATTTACTGCTTATAACTATGTTACGCCTTTTCTATTTAGAACCGGGCATACAACAACGAGTGAAAAGTTTAATATTACATTAAAAGTAAGTACCTTGTCAACGGTTTACCCAATTTATCATGTCAACGAACGTCCCTGTGGTTATATTGTGCAATAAAACTCTTAAAATTAAAATACGGTTCTTTGAGATCCGTCACGTTTTGACAAATACCATCATGTTCAATTTGAAATTTAAGTTGAAAATCATTAAACCACACGATGTTCCATTATCATGCGCTGTGTAAATGATATGGTATGAATAATTAATATAGCATCGAATTACACACACAGCATTTAGTAATGTCTGCGCACATAGTTTTAAAAGTTTAGACACTTATACTACTCAAAATTAGATAAGGATCACTAACTCAAAGTTTAAATAGTCCGTACATACAAATGTACTGTGGAACCATTAATTTTTGTTGGGATTTAAATTCGTGGATTTCGTGGGTCAGCTCATCCACGAAATCAAATCCCCACGAATTTAAATGCAGAAAAAAACAACGAAAATTGAGCCCAACGAAAATAAATGAAAATACAGTAATTATTATTATGATAAATACTTATGCTCCAATGATCTTCAAATGTTCATTTTTGCACTAGTATGTGATGACTGAATTTTAGTCAAATGTAATCAGCAAGGTCACAAGTGTATTGGCAAAATCAGCGATAATAAATTGCCTTTGACTACATGTATTTACAATTTAATGTAATTTTATGGCAAAGACATTCACATTTCAAACTATATATAGTTTTAATCAATTTCAAGAAATATACATAAAACATTAATAATTTGAATAAATTTTGAACAATAAAAGTACGAACATGCTGCTGGATTTCTAGGATATTTTTGTCCTACAGTCTTAGCTCTGTCTATGTTTTGCTAATTACATGTATGTGATTTGTCGTAATGTTTCATGATATTAAATTGAAAAGACGATCGATATTTCCAGAATTCTTTCTGACACTGCTGTACAATGAACAACATAATAAAATAAGTCATTCTAGTTCAGCAACATTCAACAATACTATTAAAATTACGAAGCAATCACTACAAGCTATATCGCAAGCGTTCCTTATCAAATTTTGAGTTGCGTATTATGAGAATATATTTTGACTTACAGCGAATTGACATTACTTGAAATTATTACACTTATGTTTAATCATTTATTTTCCATTTTATACGTTTGTGACGAGACAGTGTATTATGCAACAGCAAGTTTTGTCGCTTTAATAACCGTGGTCCCGGAGTAGATTCGTACATCCTGCGGCATTTTATGAAGCATACGGACATATCTTTTCATCAAATTGTGTTATATCTTTCATTGAAGGAACCAAACTTATCACAGTAATACTGACACATTACGACAATTCTAGAGACTTCTTTTGTATACCGTATTCGTAAAACAAATCAGGTACTTAACTCGTTTCCTAAAAATGGTTTTATGTAAAATGCTGCTATTCGTTATATGGTATTGATTACAATACGTTCTGTCTGTTACATTCACTGTTCTAGTAACACTTAAGTTCGGTGAAGCAAATTGGCTGACTGCTTAATAGTGTTCGCAATCAGAGTTTGTCTCCTTCAAGTGCTGGTAGAATTATTTATCTTAGAGTCTTAAAAGTCAGCGAATTAACAAATCAATGCAGGAATGAACATTAAGTTCTCTACGGATGCTGAAGATATCCCGCCGACTCTGCATCCTGTCTAACGTCAGTTGCAACACTTAAATAGCTCAATGTTGACATCGGTTATTATGAGATATTCAGCAGTCACCACACGCGTAGTTAGCACATATTGTTTAGATCATACCTTAGTCCTTTCACAATATCAACAGTTAGATGTATTAAAAATTGTAGCCTAGTAATCCATTTAAACCCGTTGATAAATCAAAGCTCTGAAGGTTCTGCTGATGTTCGGAACTACAAATCAGTCAAAAGTTGATTTCTATGTAAGGTGAGTTTTGGAAAACGAACAAAAGTTCGCGCATGAATTTTGATGCAGACATAAGTACTACGAACGCTTTTCTACACACGCTATGCAGTTGTTACAGTCGTTCCCGTTCCATGTGCTTTCAGTACTTTGATTTATGTTTCCCATCTGATCACCAAAAGAAGTTCAGCAATTAGCATAATATTATATAATCTACATTACCTGCCTCTTTGAATACTTATGCAGAATGTAATATATCATATATACATGAAGACATGCTCGAAGAAAAGTTGAACGTTATAAGCATTAAATTAATCGATTAAAACTTCCCGATGACTCACTTTTTTAAATATGTGATTGACTCACATTTATCTTCGCATCGTCCATAAATTCAACGATGACTTCTATACGTTTACAAAAGAAGCTAGGAACAAGACTAAATTAGCATATACAGCACGAGAATTATGACGTCATCCTTCCTTGAAATGTGTGTATGATATAATCATTGTAGTAACCCGAGGGAGAGGATTGTTAATTTTTTTAACGACTGTTTTGTATTGCTCGTTTACGATATTGCATAGCCATATAATTTTGACTTAAATGCAAGTAATATTTGAATTTGTATTTAGCCATTGAATTGAAATATCGGAACTATATTCTTAGGCGGAAGCTATGTTAATGGAAGCTGTTCGGTATGCAGAAGAAGTGAAAACTGAGCAATTGTTGAACTTTATTGTTCGTACCGAACAACAAAAATGGATTTTTAGCATGCCATAGTACATACATAGTGTCATCATTATTTGTATAACAAGATGTAACTATGAATGCTGAAATCTTTACGATACAAAGTGATTATTTAATTTATCTTTATTTAACTTTCATCATTTATATTACGTATATATATATACACGTTGATAATACCATATAACAAAAAGGACTGATTCAGAAAATCATGATATCGAAAGTACTCATGGAATCTGAACTTACACAAACTTGCACTGCAACATTAAACGGGAACTATCGAATGGCGGATTAATAGAAATTCATGCGCGCCTAGGGAGTGAAGGATTTGGAAAACTTTCAGTTTCAAAAAACATACTGAGTCAATCGTTTCTGCATTTGAATACGTGCTTGCTGGCAACACAACATATATTTTACCGGAAGTTTCAGTCACCTATTACATGAACATACTCCATGTTCAAACTTAACGCATTACTTTTAACAACAGTCGAGTTTCTCATTAGTTACATTGACATAATCAACACTAGCTACACTGAGATTAAATCTTGGCACCTTAATGCACATAGCACATAAGTGCAGAATTCAAAGTGAACGCAAATAATGTTCCATTGGTTCTAAGTATTGAGGTCATAAAGTTTTGTTAGACAGAGGCTACTGAGTACAATTGTTGATTGTCACATTGAATACGATTATTCAGTACTATTCTTGTCCCATATCAACGCAGCGTATTGTCATCTCTTTCCAGAAAACGTAGGTGAAAATAATTGTTGACTACTGCACAGTAGAAATTGAATATGCAATATTTCTTCCTAATTGTATAATAAAATTAATAATTGCATTAAAATGGCTCTATTTTGGATCCCATTTAAAAGAACAATTTTCCTTGTTAATTTCAGAATTGCCTGTGGCTATCGAATCAATTTCAGAACACACTTCTCAGAGGCAATGCTTCGTTGAGTTCATGTTCAAATGTTAGTTAGCTTGGAAATATCTATTATACTCCACTGTTCGTTACAATACACATCAAGGGTTCAACGCAAGAGTGTCGTAACTCATATTGAAATAAGAACAAGTTACGATAGTGTTGCGCTGAGCCCTCGACATGTCGTTATATCGCCTCAGGTGCTTGCTAGTTCTATCTTACTGAGTCTATAATTTGGTTTATGTGAGTTGATTGTTTGCTTGCCAGACAAGTATATTTATTATACCGCATAACCAGAATGAAAACATAAGAACAAAGGCTACCTAAATGCATGGGTATATGAAAGGAAGGGAAACTATTGAGATAATTTCAAAGGTTATCTATGATGAACTATAGCGTGTTATCTTCTGTTTCCCGTGGGTGTAAACAATTTAAAGCCGAACAGTGTCTTTACATGAGAACGAAAAAATGCCGCCTGAAAACATCAACTATCTTAAAAAATATTGAATAATTCAGTCACATTAATTAAAGAAGTTAAACCGAATGTTAGACCGACTACCAGATACACGCGACGAGTGTTTACAGACATACCATACTCTGTAGAAAAGTATTTCAGTTCAAACAATTCGTGGTTGTTCTGTACCACATCCTAAAACAATGGCGATCAAAACACAGCATACAGTGTTTATGCCAAGTTGGTTATTTAAGATGTGACCTGAATATGCTCTTTAGAAGTTGGTGAGCAACATGTTTTATTAAGACCTGTGTTTATTTGATCCATTGTGTAAGAGCATACTGATATATCCTGTATGGGCTGTCTCAAGTGCAAGGAGGGCCGTTATATAGCAAAGCGCAAACGATCAATGAATATGTAACTTAAAATCTATACTAATAAATTGCAAAGTTTATTTATAGTCGGTATGTAACAATAACATCACGATAACATAAGTTATGTATTGCTTTTGACCGACCTATCTGTAACAGCCGAAATAAAAGTAAAATATTTACTTGCCAGACAAGATGGACCTCGTGTAATTACCAAACATGGAGGCAGTGTTTGACAACCAAATATGGAGGTAGTGTTTGACTACCAAACATGGAAGCAGTGTTTGACTACAAAACATGGAAGGCAGTGTTTGACTAATAAATATGGAAGCAGTGTTTGAGTATCGAATATGGAAGGCAGTGTTTGACTACCAAATATGGAGGAAGTGTTTGACTACCAAACATAGAGGCAGTGTTTGATTACCGAACATGGAAGCAGCCTTTGACTACCAAACATGGAAGGCAGTGTTTGATTAATAAATATGGAAGCAGTGTTTGAATATCGAATATGGAGGCAGTGTTTGACTACCAGATGTGGAGGCAGTATTTGATTACCATATATGGAGGCAGTGTTTGATTACCATATATGGAGGCAGTGTTTGTATACCAAACATGGAGGCAGTGTTTGCCTTCCAAACATGAAGGCAGTGTTTGCCTACCAAACATGGAGGCAGTGTTTGCCTACCAAACATGAAGGCAGTGTTTGACTACAAAACATGGAGGCAGTGTTTGCCTACCAAACATGAAGGCAGTGTTTGACTACCATATATGGAGGCAGTGTTTGACTACCACATATGGAGGCAGTGTTTGACTACCAAACATGAAGGCAGTTTTTGACTACCATATATGGAGGTAGTGTTTGACTACCAAACACAGAGGCAGTGTTTGACTACAAAACATGGAGGCAGTGTTTGCCTACCAAACATGAAGGCAGTGTTTGACTACCATATATGGAGGCAGTGTTTGACTACCACATATGGAGGCAGTGTTTGCCTACCAAACATGAAGGCAGTGTTTGACTACCATATATGGAGGCAGTGTTTGACTACCACATATGGAGGCAGTGTTTGACTACCAAATATGGAGGCAGTCTTTGACTACCATATATGGCAGCAGTCTTTGACTACCAAACATGGAAGGCAGGTTTTGACTACCATATATGGCAGCAGTCTTTGACTACCAAACATGGAAGGCAGTGTTTGATTACCATATATGGAGGCAGTGTTTGATTACCAAATATGGAGGCAGTATTTGACTACCAAATATGGAGGCAGTGTTTGACAACCAAATATGGAGGCAGTGTTTAATTACCAAATATGGAGGCAGTGTTCATGTACCAAATATGGAGGTAGTGTGTGTCTAATAAATACAGAAGCCGCGTTTGATTACTTCGCTTATTCAGCTAACCTGGTTTCGTGTGATTAGATTTTGTTCTGAAACAAAAATTCCTGATAATGTTAAAATGTAATCTCAGGAAAGTATTTGCATCAGTCATTATCAAGTAAAATAAGTTTCTAACAAAGTTCCTTAAGTTTATTCATGGATTAATTGTTGGAAAAGATGAGCCCAATGCAAATAGTAGATCAAAATGTACTTCGAGGTTTGTTGTCAATTAGGTCGTCAATTGTTTCATAATTTAAAAATAAGAAAGCTACATTTATCTTTAACACCCTCGTATTCTGAGATCATTTTATTTTCCTTTTTTTATCACAAGCGTTTAATTGTCATTTATGGTGTGTGAGAGAACTTAATTCTATCGTTGCTTAACACAATTATATGTACAAGCTTACGTTTTTATCAAAAAGAGAGTAAAAATAATCACATTATAAAATAGCTTATATGACCGTTGGGACCACACATCATGCATAAACAAAGAGCATTTAAAAAGAAAAAGTTCGGAATTTATTCACGTCTTGTCATATATTTTTCAAGCTGGATGCGTAGGGTGTTTTGGCCTCGTTTCATCAATATATTTTTATCTTACAAAAGATTATTTCATATGAAGACACTAACGACAAAACTTACGAAATTATTAAACCGTTTTATCAACTGTTCTTATCATCTAAATTTGTAAAGACTGTGACACAGTCTACACGGGTAAAGTGTATTCACTGGCCCTAGCTATTGATGAAAAAACAACAACATTGATTCTATACGTATACCATATAGAGTGTTTTGTTTTATTTCTCAACCGATTATTGTAATTTATATGCCAAATTAAAGACGAAGCTCTCACCTTTCAGAAAGTGTTAACTATTTGATATTTCTCACCTGAAATATGTTTTTAAACGAACTTGCACATAAAATACTTTATTCGCACGCCTATGTATGTTGGACAATCCAACCGTGCATTTTATGATTAATGCTGGTCAAATCAATATTATCTTTAGTTTCAGTTTTTATGAAAAATATGTTTTGTGTCTATTAAACGCACCTACGATCGGTTAAAATGAAAAGTTTCTTTTGAAGAGTTGTGTTCAAGGTCTTAAGATAAGTTTTAGAAATATCAGATTGTCAACAAGTTATAACATCAGCGATACGCACATACGCACGTGCACAACGTTAATTTGAAAAGTGATCATCATGAAAAGGCCATCTAAGTAGGAAGCTAATGTTATGTCTAACAATCGTTTAATAAAATGCATGATCCAAATAAATTATATTGGACAATGCCTCTAATCTCTGCATATGCAACTGAAAGTTCACCATTTCAGTTCTAAATTAAACTAGAAATGTGTCCAGAGGACACGACTGCCTCCCATGAGAGATAAAGGGACCATAACTCATGTTAATATGTTTGGATTTAAGTGAAATTGAACCTGACCTGTATTTTATTATTATATTCTGTCATGTAAAATGTAACCGATCCTTGATATATTTCTTGAGTTATCGCTCGGAAACAAAATTTGAAAGGACGGGCGTACTCATCAGAGGTATGTTGTGGGGTGCCCCTTTGATCTTTTCGGTGTTTTTATCCCCACAAGTCGAAATTATTCCCACAATTCCAGTGTGTACGTAATTGAAACTCACAATGCCAAAATGTACCTACCCTAACCCAAACACTAACCCAACAATCGCCCTCTGGTGTGTACGAACACGCATACGGACGGACGAACAGGGGAAACACTTTGGCCTCGTTTCATCAATATATTCTTATCTTCCGTAAGATTCTTTCCTACGAAGACTATTACGATAAAAGTTACGAAATTCTTAAACCGTTTTATTAACTGTTCTTATCTAAATGTGTAAAGATCGCGACACAGTCTACACGGGTAAAGTGTATTCACCGGCCCTAGCTATGTAAATAAGAAATATACAACTGATACTATATATATGTTACATAGAGAGTTTTATTTTATTTCTCAACCGATTTTTGTAAATTATATACCAAATTAAAGATGAAGCTCTCATCTTTCAGAAAATGTAAACTATCCGATATATCTTAACTGAAAATATGTTTTTAAACAATGTGAACATTGGCTCATGATAAATGTGTTTTTGAGTCGCTTAAACTTGCACATACAATTACTTCGCACGCCTATGTATGTTGTGCTCGTCAGATAAAATTATTATCGTTTGACCAGTAAGATTCCACAGCAAGATTCGGAGAAAACAGGTAATAAATACGAAAACTCCAAATGTATTTTAATATCTATTAGCTTTATATTTCAATTTTTATCATGAAAAATATGTATTATGGCTATTAAACGCGCATACGATCGGTTAAAGAGAAATGCAAAAAAGGTTTCTTTTGAAGATTTGTTCACGGTCTTAAAATAAGTTTTAAAAATATCAGGTTGTCAACAGGTTATAACATCAGCGTAACGTTAATTTGAAAAGTGAACAATATAAAAATGCCATCTAAGTCGAAAGCTAATATCATGTCTAACAATCGTTATCACGGTGTCTGAAATAAATGCATTCAAATAAATAATATTTGACAGTGCCTCTACTCCCTGCAAATACAACTGAAAGTTCACCATTTGAGTTCTAATTTAAACTAGAAATGTGTCCGGAGGACACGAATGCCTCCCCGAGAGCTAGGCTATGTAAAAACGGGACCATAACTACTGAGAAAATGTTTGGATTTTAGGTGAAATCGATCTTGACCTTCATTTTATTATTATATTCATTCATGTAAAATATGAAACCAACCCTTGAAATATTTCTCGAGTTATTGCTCGGAAACCAAAATTTGAACGGACGTACACACAGCCGCACGGAACGACAGGGGAAAAACTTCGTGCTCTTCCGCAATTTCGAATAGCGGGCCATAAAACATCCAGAGCCAAACAACAGCGGGGGTTACATTCTTTCTTGTGTGCATACAATTCATTTGTAGCTGGCTACGCCCCTGAACATAAAACTGATTTTCTTTTCCATTATTTACGAATATCTTGAACATTGCACCCAACAGTCTTAAAATAAAAGGCCGTCTCGTAATAATAAAGGCAAAAGCCGCGTTTTCTTATATTTAAGACAGCCCATAACTATCGTAAAGTTAAGAAAGAATTGTTCCCAAACTTAAGAATTCGTAGCTGAGAAACTATTGATGAAACGTATTTTAACGCTAAGAAGGGAGATAAGACACGTCTTACTAAAGAAGTGGCGTAAGATGCTTGATGACACGAGGCCTTTATGCTCTTCCGCCATTTCGAATAGCGGGGTATAAAAAAAACAAACCCAAGCAACAACGGGGGTTACATTCTTCCTTGTGTGCATAAAATTCATTTACAGCTGGCTACGCCCCTGAACATAAAACTGAAAAAATAAGGTTGTTTCGTAATGATAAAGGCAGAAGCCGCGTTTTCTTATTTTTATGATAGCTCATGATTAAGAATTTATAGCTAAGAAACTATTGATGAAATGTACTTTAACGCTAAGAAGGGATATAAGACACTTCTTTCTTAAGAAGTAGCGTAAGATGTTTGATGACACGGGGCCCATGGTTTATATCTTGTAGTGTTTGTTTAGAGTACATTTTTATTTCCGGATTGACAGCTTATGTCGACATTACATTGCCAAACATCGGGCAATCACGAGCATCGGCTATAAAACACCAAACCATTTCAGAATATCACACAAATAAAAGCAGAACACGATGAGTGGAAATAAACTACTCCAACTCTACATCAATAATATATGATGACCGAAAATATGTCAGAACTTGATGTTGCCAGGAAGTACTCTTGTAGCAACAAGGTTCGTATATTATTTTGTGTTTTGTCGGCTTGTTTTCTGAGTATTAGCATGAATTGTAAAAGCTTGCTTATTTATACACGTGCAATCTTATTATTGAAAGTGAAGTGAAATAATTGAATGTGATATGGATGATATGTATCCCTCTTCTGTCGATGTAGTAAGCTAGCATTCGATTTTAAATACAATTATTTCAGTGGTGTTAATACGTATGGAAATTGTATCATGATTTCAAGTACATCGTTGTTTTTATATTGTGTCGTTCTTAAATGCATTATATTGGCCATCCTAGATGCTTTCTTTAGATTGCTCTGGACACAATGATCACAATTCCGAATATATGCTATTGTCAAACTACTAAATGTAAAATGCAGCGCGTAAATTTGAAAACTGCTTGAATTCTCTGACAAATCTAGTGGAAATTACTCTCTGGGTTTGAGATGTATTATATTTACAAACTTGGCAGATGCTTTACACGATTATTGCACAGACCAAGTATGTTAGATTTGGTATATCATTCCTATAAATATGATGATAACTTTACAACCTTAAGAATAAATGTGTTATTTGTATGTATATCACGAACAAAATATGCTGGGACAAGTCAAAGTAAATAATTGGATATATCAAGAGAGTCACAATTAAGTTATATTTGATTGCAATCTTGTCAGATTTGTCTGGAGACACTGTCTAAGAACATTTTCTAATTACACTGTGCTATACACAGCTCTTTATTGGTTCATCACTGATGCACATATTGAATTGTTCATCCATCACTTTGAGAAGTGATCGATGGTCTTTGAATGGAATGTGAGTTTATTATCCATTGACGACAGGTACTAGTGTAGAGGCAACTTTGTTTCACAACATGCCAAATCATTTATCAGAACTAGTTTGTCTTCGACAGGTTGTTAAAATTCATTTAACCCACCCTAATTATTTGTTAGTTTGTACACGAGAGCAGTCCGCACCTTTTAGTACTTTGTTAAAAGTAAATTCAGAACTTGACTTAACGCATATTTCAGAAACTTTTAGAGAAATTAAAATCGATGATTCATATTGCACATAACTTGCCTAGACTTTGGTTCTCTATGGTATCATTTTCACGTAGTAATAACTTTTAAATGTTAGTATTATCAATAGAATAATCATGACGTGCAGAGACGGGAGAGAAAATGTGATTTTATAGATGATTCCTTTTGTACTGTATCATGTTAAATCCGTGGACGCCGGCTGTAAAATGCAACAAACCACTCATATAATGATGATATGTTACAGTCATGTTTCATTTTCATTCTTTGCTGAAGACTTTTCGTTCACCTCGAAATCTTGTCCATGTTAGCATGTTAAAAAGTGGTCGTGATTGTTTTAAGCGACAAATTATACTTCAGAATTAATTAGTTTATCTATCCCCATGATATGAATTTGCAAAACACTTTCTTTGTTTACTGGAATTTAATCTACGTGACCTAATTTTTCTCTGATGACAAATTTCTAAAAAACTATAAATAAAAAAAGAAAATGTTCATGTTAACTATGCTTTGATGAGTTTTTGTTGACATAAATAATAGTTGGGTCTGTAAAATTGCGACGACACATTAAATGGTTCAACGGCGAATGGAATATATAGAGAATGCATGGTTGGTGCCGAGATGGAGAAAGTTCACCGGTAGGCTTAGGAAGTTGAAATGGGCGAGCCCATTTGAGCTTTCGTGCCGAACCGGATAAATTTCTTCATCTCGGCACCAACCATGTATTCGATTTATCTCGTTTCTACAACAAAATAAGTCTCAAAACTATGTTTACTTGGATTTAAAAACACACGTAATGGCTCTCTTTTACAGCATCTTAACCGTTCAGCAACATGACGCGACAATAAAATAATCCCATACAATCGTCATGCTATTTGGAATAAAAATAATTTATAACATTGTCTCCTATATTGTATAAACATCACAATAGTTTGTAAGAAGCGAACTACGGCTCTAAGGAATACAGAGTGACATAAATAAAGCAAACTACGTGACCTACTGGCATGATATAGCCATGTTTATCCGATCAAAGCTTTATTACGACTAAAACTATGTATAAACAAGATAGATATAGAACTCGATATCTCTTAATTCAGGTGCATGTACTGCATGCAAACTGCAAAGTCATATTGGTGAATCAAATAGTTTTCAGCGTGATAGTTGAAATGTTTCCATTGAGACATATCAGCAAAACATACGTCTGCTGTATGCAGCAACCATCATGTCTGCCTTACATGACAGATTGTCCGTCGTATTGTAAGTGAAGGTAGGCATTAATTCATTCACGCCATTTTAGGACAAGTACATTGTGATATGGTATGGCGCTTCCCTGGACCACATTAAGTTAATTGATGAACAGAGAAGAAATGAACATTGACAGACAGACTAATGCTAGTTGTACGGATATTAAACTGTTACACAAGACCATAAAAGGCCATTTTGTATTACAGTGACCAGAGAAGAAGGCGATAAAATGATTAATGTATTTAAAGATGAATTGGTTGTACTGGTTGCTATTGATGTAGAACATGCTCCGTGTCACAAGTCTATATATCTATATGAAAAAAATAAACGAAATTATTAATATTAATGTCATATTCAACAGTGAAACTTGATATTATATGGATAATTCGGAATTTTCTTTATGATTGATACGATACACATTTCTGTTAATCAATTACAAATGTAATGCATCAAATTTCGACTTGAATCAAAGACTTTTCATATAATAAAACAGTTGTTGACTTGTAAGCCATTAGGTATGATATGATATTCACCGACAGAGTACCATATTGACCGAGGCTACGGTGAACATCACACCATATTTAATGGCTCACTAGTCAATAACTGTAAAGTATTCTTGGTAGTGTCGAGGCAATGATTGATGCTGCTGTTAATATTGATGATATAAAAGTCTTCTATGTACATGTAATGATAAACTGTTCTGTACCCTTTAGACAGCATAGAAAGAAATCTACGGTGAACAAAAGTAAAACATGTCTTAATGTAGGATGTAGAACATATAAAACAAAGAAGAGATAAATTATCAAGAACATTTAAAGTTTGCTAAAATGAGTACAAAATGTATATTAGCAATTAAAATAAATCAAATTTGAATGCTGGTTTTAGAAGTCTTGAAGCTTTAAAAAATGTTAACGATTCAAAACTTTTCTGATAAAAAAAACCCAGCTGAAATTGATGAGTTAACATTGTGCAACATAACATTATATCTCAATTAATGAAAGGTTTACTCAGTACAAGCAAGTAACTAACGCTAATCGGATGTGTTTAATGGACCTGATGAATTTAATATTTCTGTTGATATTTTGAACGTATGATTAGGAAATGATTGATTCTGTCCGTGATATAAGTTGTTAAAAAAGTTCTTCTGGTAATTTCCCGGCGATCAATCCATACGTATATGGAATTAATAAAAGTTTACCTTATCTGAGAAATCTTTTTAACATAATTGTGTATCTTGTGAATCTCTAGGTTCTGGGACTCATAATATTTTAATATATGTACATGTTTATAAGAAGGGTAATATGAATGAACTTGACAATTTTAGGGGTTTCTTTATTGACATACTTCATATATATTGGTTTACTGTGTTTTCATTCATTTTCGTTTCTACACCAATTTTTACTAAAATGGCTATTTCATAGGGACATAAATTCGTGGACTTTGATTTTTAAAAAAAGCCTTATCTTTGCATTTAGATTCGTAGGAATTTGATTTTGTTGATGAGCTAACGCACGAAATCCAAGAAATTAAATCCCCAACGAAAATTAAGGATTTCACAGTATTGTATAATAATATTGTATTATTTTAATGGGAATGCTTTAAACATAATTTCAGGAAATTATCCAGGTTTTACGGTTTCGTTGACGGTTATCTTACATAATAATAATAACGCTTTTATTTCTATTAAACAAATAGTAAATACTTGATTATAAACGTTATTCACTATACGTTGCTTTCATAAAAACTTTGAGAAGACTTACATAACATTCTTAACGGACCACTGCATGAAGCATTAAACGAAAATGAGATAAAAAATCATTTATTTGATTCTTTTCAAGCAATTTTTAAATCAGTTCAGGCTTTCCACATGGAAACGTATTAATGTAAAGGTTTTCAAAAACATCAGTTATGTCGTTTTGCGAATAATCTTCTCAGTTTTAAGCAGATTTAGAAGGAATGAAACAGACAGGAGAAAACACTGAACTTCTACAAAAAGTTAATACGATTACTCTAATGTCTAAAGATGTGCTTTGTTTAGCTTGTAGCAAATATCATTATTTTGTCGTCGATTGAAGGGTTGCTCCATCTCTTTTTCTTACAATCAAGATTTTAACATAATCGTGCTCGTCTTTACAATCTCTTAGCTCTCGGTGGTTTTTGGTTAAAGTCCCATTAGCTTTTTTACTATAAAAATATGCAAAAACATACAATTGCTGATATTATCCCAAAATAATTATTACCGAAGAAACAAGCCCTTTTCTCAGAAAAACACTCATTTCACAGTGAACTTTACTTTTGTAAACTTGAAATATATAGAGCGCGTGACGTCACATCATGCCGTGTGCATAACATGACTGCGGGAAAACACAGCTGTTCTATAAATAGAATTTACTTACTTCAATGATATTGAAATACATACGATAGTAGTTTTGGAAACATTTTTTCTTGCTATAAAGTATGCAAGTGAGGAAAACACATCGGATTCTTCTGTTATAGGACAAACAGAAACTATTACGACCGATAAGTTTATAAGCATATGGGACTTCAACAATAATGCCAGTTTGGAAATGGTCCTGCAGAATTCCCCTTCATCTCGTATATGGCCCTTAGCCATTTGGAAACTTCGATTGCTACACAAAAATGTTAATATTGCCCAATGTAGCCCAGATCTGTCAAATTATCATTTTTTCTTATTTAGCTACCTTAGGCACTTAATTTTACGACACATTTAAAGAAATTGTAAAAGCTGTTGCTAAGACAATTTCTGCAGATATTACATGGTGACCAATATTTTTCTTTTTTAGGTGTCGAATTATGAACTAGTTCGGAGTTTACTAATTAGTCCCGTTAGGCCTTTGGGAATGTACTAAACTACTTGTGTAGTAAATGAATAATACATAATTAGTTTAGCAGAGTATTTACCATTTCACTACCACGAATTTCCATCTTAATCATGGTTCAGGTGAATTTCAATGAACTTAATTTGCATTTACGACATCAAATACTTTATAACGTATTCCCAAAATATCAATAATAAAATTTGTTAGAATTTTGACTCCCAATTAAAGTTCATTGATAAACGAATCACTATCAAATTCATGTCTCCGTATATGATGTAAATGATATATATTATTGATATTATCCGATATTCTGGCACCGAAGGGAACAGTTTATGTAAATGGGATCCATATTAAATTATCCAATGACAAGTGGTTTTGCATACATACGGTGTCAAGAAGCCGACTCTATGGCGGATCAGGTACTGAATATAACTAATTTTGAATAGCCTGATTAGATGCGTGCTATTCGTCTTTATGTAAAACTATTTCAAGTGAAATGAATACTACTATGTGTGTTGTTGTAAAATGCAAAATACATTATTTTGTCTGGCTGTAAGTCATGAAATAAATATTTCTTGTTGCGACGTAGTTTCTCGTATTTCTATCAAACTCTGGTATAATTAGATTATATTCAGACACATAAAGATTTACGACGCAGTAACAGAAATAGTTCATATATTATATATATTCATATTTATGGATATTATGAGACTATTGTCTGTCTAGCCAAAGTACTAGTTAAATGTCCCGTGTGAAAAGCATACTTTTTTCTTCTATATAATTGTATTTATTGTTAAGAATGATAAATGACCACGTTTGCAATACACAGTTCTGTCTGAGTGTAAGTGGTTTTAACATTCACCGTCCTATTTCTTACCCGAACTGTAGTATGGGTTGTTCCTAACGATTGGAATTATTTGTCGAACGATTTAAAATCAAACAATGCTCCAGTGAGTGCTGTAGATAGTAGAATTGAACAAAGTCAGATATTCATGCAGGCTGCTGTAATTGTAAACAATGGATTAAGAGAAGTATATGATTTATGTTATGTCTGTTTGTAACATTTCTTTTTTTGCAAGCCTAACTAATACAACATTAAGTACCGCTAAGTATTTCAATCTGTTTGTGTGTATTAAGTTAGGGTAAAATTTTTCCAACCTGGAGATAGGGTATTACTTCGTGCAATAAAGGTTATTTGATCTTATGAACAACACCTTTTTATCCTTTAATGTCAACATTTCATATCACGACACGACAAGGATTAAGCAAGGCCAATATAGCCCTCATTAACAATATGGGGATAGCTTGAACAGGATGATGAATATACCAAGCCACGTAAAAAGTCATGAAGTTTTATTCTACCATATTTATCTAACATTTAAAGCCCCTTTAATTCGGTCTCTCAATCTCTCCGAAATATCAGGCGTTTGTTGCCTATGTTGTTATGTCTATTGGCATTTAAATACCGTTTTATGTTGTATTCTTACTATATGGATGTTCTGTCCATCCTCTCAGAGACAAATTCTGCTGATCATGAGCGAAGTTCCCAGACATAAACTCACGGAATTATTCTGTTTACCGTATATACGACAAATGATACAAATCCTATTATATGGAGATTTAACTACAGAATATTTACATGACAAAAAATGGATGCCACGTAATGAGGCTTGTGTCTGGTATTTATTCCACACGACCCTAGACTTTGTATTTGATCCAAGGATAGGAACATCCATTCTCTCACCTTTTAGTACCTTTCTGCAAGCTTTCAAGACCCACACCCACAATAAACTACATGTAAGCACTATTCCTATTATTGATACATTTTACAGAGGGAAATATAATGCATTTTCATTTTTTTAATATCTGCAAATTGTTGCTTAGATATAGCCTGACCAGTTTCTAAATATACATTATATAAAAAATAACAAAGGGCCATAACTCATTAAAATTAACTTGGCAAACTACTTATCACTTCTAAGAAGTTTCACTGAATTCCTGCATGTAGTTGCTGAGAAATGGTACGGGCAAAATTTACCTAATTGTATAAAACAAAGGGCCATAACTCAGTGAAAATTAATCCAAACAAAACCTGGTTATTGCATGCACAACTTGACTTACTTTTTATAACTTCTGTGAAGTTTCATTGAATTCCTATGAGTAGTTACTGAGATATTGCATATATACTGTATAAAAAAACAACAAAGGGCGATAACTCAGTGAAAATTTAACCAACCAAGACAAGCTTAATGCATGCAGGCTAACTACTTATCACTTCTGAGAAGTTTTATTGAATTCCTGGCAGTAGTCAATGAGAAATAGTCACAAAATTTGCCTATTGTATGTACTGTACAAAAAAAAAACAAAGGGCTATAACTCTCAAAAAATGCTTTAAGCATGCACAACTAGGCTTACTACTGATCACTTCTGTGAAGTTTCATTGAGATCCTGTGAGTAGTTGGTGAGAAATTGTCCGGACAAAATGTGCCTATTGTATATACTGTATAAAAGCAACAAAGGGGTATAACTCAGTGATAATTAATCCGAACGGAAATTGCTTTAAGCATGCACAACTAGGCTTACTACTGATCACTTCTGTGAAGTTTCATTGAGATCCTGTAAGTAGTTGCTGAGAATTTTTTCGGACAAATTGTGTCTACAGACGCACGGACCGACCGACCGACCGTCAAGCTTGAATCCAATATAGCCCCCATATATTTCATATCTGGGGGTATAATGAGCGTGAAGCAAGCAACACGTGTTCACGCTTGAGGAGTTGCGTATCGTCATTGGCATTTCATAAACACATGCAATCGATTGACTAAAATCTATGTTTGTTGATATGATAGTGGCACGATAGTTTACAAACATTTTACATTTATTTCAATATCATTGAAGCTAAAACAAGAAATAGTGTCAGTTGTATAGCTTATTTATTGATATTTCACATTAAATTGTTAGACGTGTACTGTATGTGTTTATGGCGATAAATAATAAAGCCATTAGTTTGTTTGTTTGTTTGTTTCATCGGGTTTTACGCCATTTTCAGCATTAGTCAGTCATATCGTTGCGGGCAGTTTTACTAACCAGCTTTCCTGGACTTCATTTAGGCCTTAAAGGGGCATGCCCAGGAACTGCTGTGTCTTGGGTTTTATACACCAAAAATGCGTTTATCACTTGTAAAAACAATTATTACCGAAAAGTCAAAGAAGAATGTGCCTTCAAAAATGGCCCTATAACGCACGCGTGGGTATTTATATGCCGGTTTAAATAAAAGGCTTACAAGCCTTTTATTGACGACAACGATATTTCCGATTCGTCTGAGAATTTAACTTAGCGTGCGCGCTGCCTTTCAAGCAGCAAAACAATGATATTTACCTATAATTGATCGATAGATAAGCTTTATGTCGCAAACAATGAACATGACATGAGCAATACTTACCATTTCACAGTTTGTTGACATTTTTTCCGCTTTTGACAGATCCCGAAAGGGTCGAGTTATGAAAATGACGAATATTTTCTAAGGCGTAATCGGCAGGTTTGGTAAATCTTGAAATGTGTATTTTGAGTCAAATAGCGGGACATTTCGTAAATATTTTACAGGACTTTCATTAATTGATTTTAGCATTAATACCAATTTGATTTATATTCGAGACGCTTCAGTTCCAGGGCATGTCCCTTTAACTATTACTAATCACATTCTATCCGTAAGCTTCTGCCGAGCTACCCAACATAATTTAGAGGTGGAGGACAATTGAACATAGGATGCCTCGCCCGGGGTTCGAACTCACAACCTCTCGATCATCAGACAAACGCTCTAACCACCGAGCTTGCCGGGTGGGCTCATAAAGCCATTGGACTTAGTAATATATTTTAATTTGAATCAGGAAAAGTCTTATGGCCGTGTATTTTCTTCCATTATTGAATGTTTTTATGTAATGACTGGGTTTTGGGTAGTGGGGGATTTGGGGAAAAGTTGTATTTTGAGAAAGGATGAATGTTTTGTGTATGCTATTTTAAGAATAATTTTTCTATCTACATTAATGGGAATTCTAATTACCAGTGATTAAAGGCTACATATTGCTCTAATGCTTTTTCAGGAAATTTGATCCCTGAAAAAAAAACACCCAATTTACTTTTATATTCATTCAGTCAACATTGATAACATATTCTAAGCCCGTAATATTGTATCATATCGACAAACAACATATCATCAGTTCTCATTACTCATAGAAAATTCTTATCCAGCATTCAAAATATGTCAATTATAACGAACAAACTATACACCATATATTGAAATATTAATGAGTGTATACGAGGATTTAAAAAAAGATACAGCAAAAATGTCCTCGGCGATGTATCACTTAAGGTAAAATATAGCCAAGTGACACTAACTAGTCTTGTTAAATCTTCTAGCAGAAACTTTTATCTAACAATTTTTTCTACATTTTGTAACGATTTCCCATTGACGTTGTTTAAATGAAGTGTCAATTTAATACAATGACGTCTGTCTTATTTTATGCTTAGTCATTCGCAGACTTTAAAACCATTAATTCACGTTTTAGGAATTTTATAATTGTACTGATGTCTGAAAAACAGAGTCACTTTGATCATTCACTACATATTTATGATATATCGCTGCCATATTTTCCATGATAAAGGCTGGGCATATAGATACAACAATAAAACAAATGTCAGATATAATAAACATTGGAAGTAAAGCAAACTTCAAGCAAAAGACGTAACTTTCAAAAAGTCATTCGAAGGCGATTCTTCTGAAAAGTTCAGGAAAAATGAAACAATTGTATAAATCGTAATATTCTAAAATCAATCCAATTCTTGACTTAGTCGGGGCTAAAGAACGTATCTTATTCTTGGATTCACTTCAATTTAGCACGGGTACGCATCTGACTTTAAGGTGAGGAGAACTTATTTGGCCTACTTGGTCAGTGTCGTATCATTCGTGTTTAAAGTTCTCAACAAAAGACATGTCTATGCACCAAATGGTTATGTATGTGAATGTTTGGCTTTTTCATCTTTTCTTGTTGTTATTGCTGCACGATGTCCCGATGCGGTGCCCAGCGGATTTAATATTTCCGTTTAGCGTTTTGTTTTGTAATATTTATTCTGCATATTAAGCACAAATGTCCATTTCCTGTCTGAAAAGAAAATATTATATTATCTTTGTTTTGAGATTAATTGCGCGTCATTATTGCAATACAAAAAACACATGTAGCCATCGAATGCATATGATACACATTTTCCGGCTTTTTTGTATTTAAGAGAGAAATTTATAAAGCTCGTCAAGTTTTAATCTTGTGTAAAGGAATTGGTAGGCGGCAGTTTATAATACTCATGCGTTAAAGATAATTGATGCTACGCTTATCATTGGTATTTGTATTATCGTGCTATTGTATGTGTGGGTAAGGTATCAGTTGCCTTATGGTGTCATCTTACCGATCAAGGAGGATGCGAATATCAAATAAAGCAATGTCACTAAGAGATAAAACATAAGTGATTGGATACATAGCACCCACAATAACACCCACCGCTATACTAGTATGTATTATTACACATGCTATAAGATGCAAACAATCGTACATCATTGTCGAATGTATCATTGAAAGCGTTTATATTCTTCTGCGGTATTTATACTTAATTATTAATCTTCTTTGTTCTAGTTATTTTGCGATTCAATTTTTATTCAAAACAATCTAATTTAGGAATGGATTGGACTGAAGTTTAAATACCTATTGGTAATCACAATGAAACGGACTCACATGTCTTACTTTATAACCTTTACTCATATTCTGATAAATTAATCGTAGACAAGGTAATATGGATCAGACTTACAGACTAAAGTACGAACTTTATTGGGTACTGAGATAAACGATTTTCAAACTTAACTCAAGTGTGCTTAGTAATCAAGTATTGACTTATTTGTCATGTCATATAAAACTCACGTAAAATTTAGTACAATTATGTCCGTATGTTGTTTACAACCTAATGCTAAGAACAAAAAGACAGTGTTTTTAAATTAAATGGAATCCATTTTCGTAAAGTGAATGGAGTCATTCTAGACTGCTTGTAATTGCTTTTGAATTCATAAAACCTGTGGCTGGTGGATGGGATTACCAGGACCTGAAATAAATGTCACCCGCGACACGTTTACGATTATCCTGTGGTTATATTCCGATATTATTTCCAAGTTAATTAATTGACCAATCTAATGAATCAAGAGAATATTTGAATTGATTAATTAAAGTTAGCAAAGTATTTGATCTGAACTAAGAGAGTTTCTCTTTCTTCTTCCTCCTTTTATGGATTGTTTCATTTATTAAGAATTTGGAAATTAGCGACCACATGTTCCCGATAAATGATATCATGAATAAGATGGCCGAATGAATTCTCAGCTGAAGTTTGTGTTGAAGTCGATAGTATTTATTGCAAGTTGCTTTTTTCTTAGCGTAATAGTCACGTAAACGAGGTATTAGTGGGTCTTTCAAATAAGTATGCGGTGAATGTTTGTTTGTTCATTTTGTGTAATGTGTTCATTAAATGTCTGTGAGAATAATAAAAGGCATATACAGCATACGAAATAACTATGATCTACATTTTGCAAACAGGAACAAATTTTATCGACACTAATATAAATATAAATAGTTTTGTTAATGTTGTAATGTTGCTAAGCAACACTAACAGAGACATTTATTTATACTGAAATGTTCATGTAGTGTAATTTCTCGGATTGATCAAATCTTCGTTTATTTTGTCCCCGTAAGCTGCCTGAGAAAATTCCAGGATTGCTAATAGTTTGTTCTCATTTAAGAATGTTACTGTTCGACGAACCTAATGACGCAGAAAAGTTGTTGATGTTTTTGTGTTTCTTATCTAATGAGTTCAATGTTTGTTGATAAGGACTTCATGAGGTTGAATATCTTATTGCTAGTATTCCAACTATAGGGTTCAATCGCCAGACATACCATCATGCTTTTGAAGTTGAAAAATATACATTTAGCATTATTATTTTCACAATAGTGACGATACATGAATAATAATCATGGTCCGAACGAACGACTACAACTTGGAGTAAACGCGTGTGTATATACAACGGAAACACTTATCAATGAATATAAACAATTCATTACGAGCGCTAATTTTGACTAATTTTCCTCCATTTAAACCCGTATATTTATTGCTTTTATCTATCTATAAGTTTTACACAAAATCAGCTATAGATTGAAACGCCTCTAAAATGTAGAGGATTAACATGAACTATTTCCGTAATTAACAGAATTAAAAATACCATAATAACTATTTCTCCAACTAATTTACAATTATCTTTGCAAAATCCATCGGTAAGACATATACACACATGCCATTACTCACTGTTTCTCTACAAAGCTTTTGGAAATAAGCATGACAGATGTATCTTAGTTATAAATATTCCTGTATTTAATATATGGTCTACATTGTTCATGGTGTGATTAGTTTGATTTAAGTCTTCGTGTGTATGAACATTACCTAACTTTTGTCATAAGCCTTCACACAATCATTTAAATACTTGTTCGTGATTCCATTTCGACATGGTTCTCACGTTTTACATTTTCAGTCATTAATTTGTCAAGCATTAATTTGTTGCTCGTATATTGCCAATAATACAAGAAGATTGCAGCCCCCGGGGGACAGCTATGAAGAACCAGTCTTATTGAGATTTGGCAAGTATTCTCGTAATTGCTCAAATCATGTTTACACCCAAACAATGTAAATATTGGTCAGATATAACATTTAGAACTACCCTTTGGTAATATTGACTCCACGATTTCAATCTTCTTATAATTCTAAAAGAATAAGCTCAATATCGTATACACTAGGTGTCTCAATACATTCTTTATTTCGGTTTTTGCAAAACTCCCCACAACTGAATTACATAAGAAATACTCGAAATTCATTTCGTTTAATGTTAGTTACATAATACATTATTCTTAATTTCAACTGATATGGACTGTTGATTTTAAATGACTTTTCCTAAACACTTGTTATATAAAAGATGATTTAAAAATTACGAATTTGAAAACATAATGATCAGGATATTTTGTACACCCTACTTACCGTTCATGTCAATAACTTAGAATGCTTTTTCTTACATTAATCATTGTTTTTAAATTCCCTCTTCAAGCCCTTAATGATTATAGTTTTATGGGTAACATTAACAGTTGTGCACAACGATAATTAAAATAGACAGCATAAATACTTAGACTTAAGGGAAATAGATTACATTACCAAAAACAACATTAAAAACGACCGTGCTTTATAATTATTTAGAACGTTTAATCATGCGAATTAATGAAAATAATTGTATATGAAGATACTTAGATAATAGGAACAACTTAAGATTTGTTTTACTGTTCATTTGCTATTTCTATTGACACGGAGCATGTGATGTCATATACAATAATTCCATATTTCTATGCGTATAACCTCAACTATTTTCCAAACAGTGATTAGTATTGAGTTGTATAAAACAATACACTACAATATGAAAATCAAACAATGTGATACTACATTGGAACGCCCAGCTAGGAAAACTGGATTTTTCAATGATTTTGCATAAGTGTTATCACAATTCTTGTCTGTGACAGTTCTTGTTTTTCATAGATGTTTGAAAACCTTCATTTTCAATAAATCATCCAAATAAACGTAAAGGAATTTGAATGACATGGTTTAGAAGTAACGAAGCAAAAAAGCAAACACGTTCGTTAGAAACGTTTCAAATTTCAGTAAAATGCCAAAGGATATTAAATTATTGCTATGCTTCGCAATATAAAATTCAAAATAGAAAATTCCGGTGCTCCACGAATGTATGCATGTTCAAATTGTTGGCATACTTAAAGCTCTCTTGTCAAGACAGATTATATGCATTTCCTGCTGAACATAACTCATCAAACTCGCACTATGTACAGTAAATGGAATGTTCAGAACTTGAAGATTCTCATTCAAAGTAGATGTACTGAATCCAATTGGCGCCATGGATAGTACGGTGTCACATTGATAAGATAAAATGAAAACAGTAAAAGCAAAATAAAGCATGGTATCCGGTAACATTTCGAAACATTTAAATTTGATATTGATTCTGAGAAATGGTCGCCTAGCATTCATCAAAACTACATCATGAGGAGTATTGTGGTAAAATAATTTTCAATTTCAATAATACTCAAAAGTTTAGCAAACACCACTGAATGTCCATCAACGAGCGATGTAATCTCGACTTCATTTAAGATGAAACAAATGACTCAAACACGCAATATTAAGGTAGGTACACTAAAATGTTGAAAAGTTTTTCTCTATAACAGTTTGAGTGCAAATAAATGTCAACGTAAAGGCTGATTACAATATTTTAGCACAAGTTAACGATTCCTACTTTGCTTTGGAAATTGGTTAAAGCGTGAAAAAAAAACGGTTCTAATAGCTATACTCATTGATCAATTTAGGTTAAAAACATTGTTTACTAATATATGTGGTGCTGAACAACAAGGAGATTGACATGCTAGTTCAGTTAACATAATTGGCTTGTCAAAGATTTCACCAGTTTTATTTGTTTTTACCACGACAATGTGTGCTTTGGTGATCTCATTTGAAAAATATCTTGCTGAAAACACACTCTGGAAATAAGTACGATTTATTGAGAGCTGTCACTATTGGAAGCAAACTATAGCAGTTTCATCATTGGTTAACAATTGACAGTGATAAAAATGGGACTCTAATCTGTAGATAACGATGAATAGAAGTCCTACTATAGGCCTTTCAAACACCAACTTGTGCAAATGAGACAAGAATAAAGAATAAAAGCTACACCAACTTGTGCATGTGTATCTTCCTAGTACCGTCATTGATTTGTTTGCAATAATGTGTTGCATGAAATATTCAGAATTCATACAAGGGAATGGAAGTATAACTAAATTAGTATAAACAACTTATTTGTACAATGGTTATAATTATCACATGTGAAAAACACCGACCTTTCCTAGTTGGAGTCTAACTCATGAGGTTTGAACTAAACCATTAAAGAGGCATACTCCACAACTGACAAACATTCTTTGAAAGTGTAAAAATGTGCTAGGTGTATATGTAAAACAATATATAATGGATAATTGCAAGAACAACTTGGGTCGTAAAATGAGTAGTTTAGGTATTAGCCGCAAAAATCATGGTTATGAATAATACATTGCGTCCACTAAAAAATTGTGCAACAAATTCCACAGATTTTCCGATCTTTTATGGAAACTTACGGGCATGCACACTTCAAAGAAGAGATAAATTTCATATTTGCTGATTGTTGATATACTTCTCTGACGACTACATGACATTTCCATGACTACATGTATGTGTCACAAATACATATTTTTGTGATTTTATTTTTAATTGGATGAATTTTTGGCTGAAACTTTCTTCGTCGGCTTTTTTCTTTACAAGCTTCTAATTTATCATCATTTTGCTTTGATTCTAGATGCACCAAGTTGTAGGGTATGTCCCTTTAGATTAAGTCATATATATGTTAATTCAGAATGTTTTATACATAATCCTTTATGTATTCCAGAACAATCATAAACAACATATTAAAAGCAAATACATATAAGCATCAATATCTCGTTATCTTTAAACCATTCCGTTTTCTAATAGAACTTTAACCGGACATTTGCTCATGACATTGTCTGTATACACTGATAAAACTCGGGAGTTTTCTATGAGCTTAACGATGCAGTAACAAAAAATATTGCAAACCAGACTATTTAATCGCTTAAATTAGTTCACAAACTTACATTCTGATCTGAATTTGTTCTCGTTGTTGTATTTTGGTGTACAAATATGAGACAACAAATACTCGAGCACAGCATTGTCTTCTGTTTCTAAAATGTTCAGTAAATTGTATTGATGAAAATATTTCAAGATTAGTCTTGTCTGTCAAATGTCTGATGGTCAGGAATCACATTTTCGTGATGGTAAATTGGCTGTCTGGTTATATTTTTCCCGGTGTTATGATGCTCGAAAGCTTATAAAAGAAATTGAACGTCGATTTGAGTTCTCAAATCATGGCTATAATAAACGAATCGTAATTTGTTGGAGACTAATAATTACCTTATAATTTCTATAACTCAGGATAGGTGTTCCTATTCCCAGAGCCATGTAATTGATTCTCAACTTAGAAACGTTTAAAGTTATTTAATTTTAACTTCGAGAAAATACCAATTTCAACTATTTGCTGTATGGCATTTAAAAACGATTCATCTCTGTAGCTAAAAAGTACATTCCGAATCAAGTAAAATGGACTGGTTGTAAGACTCATATAATTCATCATCATGGTATTGCGTAATTGAGTAGTCCCGAGAAATGAATGAAAATGGACACTTTCTGTCGTTAAAAACTCTAGATTCTAAACTCTGCATACTATCCATATGTTGTTCATTGTATACCTTTATATCGCATTGGTACGTTTGGTGTGGGCGTTATTGGTTCGGTTTCTGGTTTGGTTCTCTGCGTGAGCAGTCAAATAAATTGTACGTGGCTCTTCCTGAAAGTTACGTTTTCAAGCGTAGGACTCTTTAAAGAATATGAAATTATGCAATCATGCACTTTTGTATTTAAATTTATAAGCAAATCAAATATAAGAGAACATAAAGTCATAAACACATATAACAATGATTAAATCATTAAATTGAGTTTCATGCGCTGAACAAATTGGCCTCGGAATTGAACAATTAATGGTGTAAAAATAACGTTAGGTTAAAACTCCATTAACGCTGTGAATTTGGGTGAAATAAATAATTTCCGTGTTTAATTTGTCAATATCTTTTGGCTTTCAAAACAATTTAAAGAGACATTCTCTAAAGTCCATAAATCACTGTAAAGATTTAGCAATCGTACGCGCTCAATTGAATACAAATGGTAGTAAAAAGCCGAGACATTTCTTTAGAACAATCTTTTTATACACAACTGTACAAATATACAAATACATGATTTTTCAAGCATACTTGACTCTGTGGCGCTTTGTTTAGCCCATATATGTTTTCATTTAAACTTTTTATTTAGATATTGTCATTAGGCTTTATTCAGTAAAGCTTCCTTTTGTTATATATTTGTTAGAACCTTATACTATGTATAAGATCTCTGGCTTTACAAAATAAAGCCCTTTCTCAATTCAATTTTGTGTCGTTTTCATGTAACATACAAGCTTCACCAGTCACCAACACCATGAGGATTATAAATGATATTTATATAGCGTAAACATATGTAATATTCTATTGCGCTTTACAACAATAATAGAAAAAGGTATTTTATATACTATTGATATATATACAGCGTATCATTTATCAAGCCGCTGGCGCAGCTTCTTCTGAATGTGCATGAATTAATTTGACAAAGATCCAAGTAGTCGATGGCATTGTCATTTATTTAACATATAAATGACGCACAATACATACTTTTTAACAGCTTGGACAACAACCGTAACATTAAAGTTTTATCTATATATAAACACACATCATGTACTGTACATAAAGAAGTTGGTGCAACATCCATCAGTAGCCCATTCATTTAGAACCATCCTTTTTGTTACTTATTTGTGTGAATGACGTATTTTGCCTCAGTAGGACAACATCGTAACAAAGAAATATAAATGTGTATCGATCACATTTGTCACAAAATGTGTTACATATCATGTGCTTAATTTCCGCTACACATGTAATTAAATTGGTAATACATATCTTACATAGCCACTTGATGTAGTGCTACATACTACCAAATCTTGATTCGCGTTATTCTTTGCGATTTCGGTGCAAAACGGAGAAGTTTATTCCAACTTAATTGTTCAAAATGTTCCGCTGACTTCATCCGCTACCATTCATCCGCCAGTTAATAGACAGTAAAGCTTCCCTTGGCATATTTAAATGAATAATTTCAAAACTGCCAGGCCATATATTATTCAAACTTATTGAAAACTGTAAACAATATTTAGATATTTCATACATTCTGAATTTATTACCACATCGTTTTCTCACGTCTAACATATAGGAATTATTATTAGGGGTATTAACAACTGTAATTTACACCATTTAATTACCTTCCTCGCATGCCTGACACGCAATAACTATAGGGATTATTCTAAGTTATTACAACATCACATGACTGCTTTACTGACTAAAATCCAATTTGAACATCAGTATAATATACCGTTTGTCAGTAATAGTCCAAAATGATTTTCTTATGTTCCAGCGCCACTTATTTGCATAGAAACTAAGTAATTTAAATTAAACAAATAAATGCGTGTAAGTTTTCTTACGGTATGTTTAGTAGCTACATAAATTTCGTGTATAATAAGAAAACATGCATACACTGTATCACTATGATCTCTCCTGCATGGTGCTTATAAAATATTGATTATGCGATGAACTGAGAATATAATGATTTATGCAAGGTAGATTTAGGGACCATTTCATGGACATTTTATACTTCGGATAGCATTTTTATACTTAAAATCCTTGCCATTATAATGCAGTTTAGACATTTACCTCTGCTAGCTAACATTGCTCACGAACTAATCAGTAGGATCAAAGACTAACATGTTAAAACATTTTCTCTCTAAGACTAAGAAAGTCCCCCCTCTCACCGGACGAATTGATCTAAAATAACAATATCATACAGATGGCATGATATGCTCCATCTGGAACTGACAAACTGATGTTATTCCATGGAAGTGTTATAACCAGTACTGAATGTTACTATATAAGGTCTAAATTGTCACACAATTTTATAAATGGTCTTTATTTGTAACATTCATTGTGAGTGTGATATAATCAGTTGTTTTTCATACAGAACATTTTGTTGTAGTTACACAAATAACAACCGAAACGGAAACTCATTAAATCTGGTTCTATTTTATGACACCATAACTGTGATTGTTATGTGTGTGACACCACGGGTTATGATTAAATACAGTACAGTCTAGGAATTAATTGCGAATGTTCTCATCTAATAATCTTGTCGACATACTGATGTTGTTTATAGACCCATCTAACCGTAAATAACTCAGCACAATATTTATGGTATTCTCGAGGATTAGTTTGTCCGATGTTTACATTTGCATAATTTGTCCTACTCACCAGCCAAGAGACTGTTTTGCAAACATTCAGTTGTTGGTACTTCTTGCAGTTACTCCGTTAAAATCTGGTACAAACGAGTATGTAACAAATGCATATATAGATAAGCGCTTGTGACGATATAATTAAATGTTCATCGTTGATGAAACATACATCACCAGGCCACAGTTTTAGATAAGCGTTTATATCCGAGCGCGGTCTGTGAACCCTCAAACTAAGACGTATGTTATTGTCCTGCTAGACAGATAATTTAATACGAAGGATAATTAAATTCACGATGCCAGACTGTTTATCAGGAAATACTACTATTGTGCAAACTGTGACCAGCGTTCCTTGTAATGAACATGTGATAAGCTGTTATGTAAAGCTTGATTAGCAATTTAATTCCCAAAATACATCTTGCAAAATAACATCTAACAGAAGGACAGAACACTGACTAGAAATAAATCCATTCTCTTTTGTATGAATGCTATTGGTTTATTATGAGCCTGTTTGAGTCTCTTTTGGTACTTTTCTTCCCGACAATACGGCAGTCGAATTTCTTGATGCAATCGCTGTTGATTGTGTAAATAAATAAAATGTTTTGAAGTATTGAAGTAGTATTAGTTTACAAATAATTGTGATGTTAGTAACATTATAGGTGAAATTAACCAAGCCCCAATTTATCACAAAGAAGAACTTATCCCCTGAAACTGGCGAATTATTCCCATATTAGTCTGTACATGCGTTTCATAATCTCATGTAATCTATTCCCACCTCAGAAAATTATACCGAAGGTATATGTTTAAAAACAAACACGTACAAATTGATTTTTTAAAATTTGGGACATTTCATCCTGGTGTTGAATAACACTATCATACTAATATTGAATCGCCACGCTTCCATTGAACGACATGGAGTGTCTTGGGATTTCTAAACAAAGGACTACTGAACAGCTCAAAATAGAAAACCGATTTGTGTTCGTGCCTAGTGTTTGTATATTTAGATAGATAGATTAAATAGATTAATAAATATTAATTAAGGAGTCAATAGATGATGTACATTAACTTCTTACATTGTATTCTTATATTGTTTTCCATTTAAGTATTAGTACAGAATGCCACTATCAGAGTGGTACGCTTGCAGTAATATTTTATGTATCCTTCTAAGTTAAACAATACATTTTTCATACAGAACATACAGTAACCATGTCAATTAAGTTTATGTTATGTATAATCATATGACACGTTACCGGTGTGAATAATTGACCAATTTGCCTTACAATTTAAAAAGAGAGTTGCTGAAAGGATCCCTGTTTTCAAGTTACAAAGGGATAAATGGATGACAAGATGCATTAATGAAAACCGATGATGTGAACATTTAGTATGACACACACCATGGTAAATGAACAAGTTCAGTACATGGCACAGGTGCCGCATAATGGACGTATTTAGGCGTATGGTAATGTATGAAGTCATGTAAGAATTATAACAAAACGTAATTTGAAATAGCAAGTAAGCTTATCAAATAGACTCTTTGTAACAGGATGTCATATTTTATTTCTTTAAATTCTGTATTATCTTAAAATACATAACATGTGTGATTTGAATTTCAATACACCAAGCCCATTTATTTTTTAGTGACATAATAATGTAGTTCAGTAAACTTCAACTGGAATTTTAATTTCGTAGGTTAACTGATGTACGAAATAAAATTTCTACGAATATAAATGCCGATATACCAGTTAACAATCGGAAAATAAAAATGATTACTTAAGCAAAAATACAGACGATAAGAGTAACGGAAATAGTACTACAGTATAATTAATGCTATTATCAGTCTGTCACAACCTCCGTTACAATCATCATAATGTGACACTAGGCCATAGACTTCCCATTCAGCAAGATATTATTAAGATAAATGGTCAGAAGTGTGACGAACCGTAGAGAATCTTATTAACCTTATTTCATGCTGTTAGATTTAATCGGATGGAAATTTATACATTTTGTATAAGCAACATTTACCGAAGTAGGACAAGCTATGGTCCCAATGTATTACACAGCATCCGTTAATTGAAGGCAATGGCAAAACATGTTTTACCACTATGGGCAATCCTTTTTTATCATCAAATTTTAATATTCTCCAACCATTTGATTGTCGATGCACTTCATTTATATTTGATATATACTCCCCCTCTTGTAGATAAACGTCAGATCACGACCCTTCACCATGTTAACTGATAACAAGTGACATGTTATGCACACAAGAACAGGGTTTGGGAACAGAACACGGACAATTTCTTTACATTTGTTTATTGACTCAGCAGTAATATAACTTATGGGACAAGTGGGCTTCAGTAAACAATGATATTTCTGTTATAGAACAAATTGAAAATCAAAGTGATAGCAACATATAGAAGACACAATGCCACCAGACGCGTAATCTGATACGCTGCACGAATGTTCCATTGTAACATTATCATTGCCATAATTGCTCACTAGAAATGTTGCAAAAACGACTAAATTGTATAAAGCATTGGTGGTATCTTACTTTTATTTCAAGTCTAGACGTTACTTAGTTGATTTTATTATTATATCTATTACTGTGAATGCAGTCAAATATTGAGCACAACAGATCGGTTTTTAGTGTTGGGCATTTTCTAAAATTCTCTTATTTCTTGGACACTTTTCACGATTGTTGACTACAAGATATGCTTTCATAATCGTATGTTCACCTATCTTAGTAATTGTTTCTGAGACGTAACTATTTATGTATTATATGTATGTATATAACTATCTACTGTGTAGTAATTGCGTTATATCGGCGAAAGATTATCTCTCAAAATACATATTTGGGTTTTCTCCGTAATTAGAAAGCCGCAGTCGCCACAGCTCCTTTTAGCTTTCTTATTCACGAAGAACACCCAACTATACACTCTAGTCTATACATCTTGTATGCTATAAAGAACAAGATTTAATTGTTGAACTCCACTGATCGTTGACGTTCAGTTCAGAACCAACGTGATATATTTATGATGAATCGGATACAAATAGACAAAACATTGTTATGTTGACAGTCTAAAAGACTGTTTGGTGTAGTTTGCAATGATCAGTCATTAGATACAAAAATAACTCATGTCTGAGACTGTTTATCTGTTCTCTCTATATTAATATTTCATAATGTAAACATGTACTGTATGTGTATATAATCGGTGAATATGCGTATACGTAATTAGCATGTATAAAATGATGTAAGCATGTACTATGTATGTCTATTAGGTGAATAAATATGTACGTATATTGCTTATACAGTATGATGTAAGCACGTTATCTACCTGTGTATGTATTAGATGATGTAAACGTGTGATGTACATGCGTGTATATCATGCCACGTATCACGATAAACTTGCAGATTTGACGTTGTGACAAATCGGTTTAGCAGTGTTGAAAATAAATGCCTAACCATCAATATACGACAGCCATGCCTATTATGTTCGAACGTTTACACCTTGTGCATCTCTATTTGCGTGTTTTACAAAATGTATTATTTCCCCTTGTCTGCTATGTTTGGGCTTAATTTATTTATGCACGTAATTTACCAAGTGCGTCTTACCCAGGGGAGATATTTAATTCAGGATTAGTTATATAATGGAGATATGTTTTACGTAGTAGAAGCAATCATGTATCAAATGACGGTGTTATAAGACAATTTAACACAAAATCGAATTTCATCCTTGTGGCAGAGAACAAGAAGCAAAGTTATTAAACACAATTGTATTATATTCACTTGTGCAACGTTGACTCATTTGGCGACGTTACCAGCCTTTTTAACGGATGAAAAAGACACATTTTGATACATACTTTTATTGTAAGCTGAGTCACACTACATATTCCAATAATTAATTTAATATTTTTGTTATGTGTAAATCGAATTAAACATTTTGTCTGACGCATTGGGTGGTTTCCAAGCATTGGGATACGAGTTTATAATACGTATTTGTACAAGAAGTTTCACAAATCTTATTCGAAATTTCTGTATGGGACCTCAATGCTCACTTCAAAAGTGAAACAAATTGTATATGAGAAAAACACCGACCTTTCCTAGTTGAGTCTAACTCATGAGGTTTTAACTAAACCATTAAAGAGGCATACTCCACAACTGACAAACATTCTTTGAAAGTGTAAAAATGTGCTAGGTGTATATGTAAAACAATATATAATGGATAATTGCAAGAAAAACTTGGGTCGTAAAATGACTAGTTTAGGTACTAGCCGCAAAAATCATGGCTATGAATAATACATTGCGTCCACTCAAAAATTGTACAACAAATTCTAAAGATTTAGATGGATCTTTTATGGAAACTTACGGGCATGCACACTTCAAAGAAGAGGTAAATTTCATATTTGCTGATTGTTGATATTATTCTCTGACGACTACATGACATTTCCATGACTAAATGTATGTGTCACAAATACATATTTTTGTGATTTTATTTTTAATTGGATGAATTTTTGGCTGAAACTTTCTTCGTCGGCTTTTTTCTTCACAAGCTTCTAATTTATCATCATTTTGCCTTGATTCTAGATGCACCAAGTTGTAGGGTATGTCCCTTTAGATTAAGTCATATATATGTAAATTCAGAATGTTTTATACATAATCCTTTATGTATTCCAGAACAATCATAAACAACATATTTAAAGCAAATACATATAAGCATCAATATCTCGTTATCTTTAAACCATTCCGTTTTCTAATAGAACTTTAACCGGACATTTACTCATGACATTGTCTGTATACACTGCTAAAACTCGGGAGTTTACTATGAGCTTAACTTTGCAGTAACAAAAAATATTGCAAACCAGACTATTTAATCACTTAAATTAGTTCACAAACTTACATTCTGATCTGAATTTGTTCTCGTTGTTGTATTTTGGTGTACAAATATGAGACAACAAGTACTCGAGCACAGCATTGTCTTCTGTTTCTAACATTTTCAGTAAATTGTATTGATGAAAATATTTCAAGATAAGTCTTGTCTGTCAAATGTCTGATGGTCAGGAATCACATTTTCGTGATGGTAAATTGGCTGTCTGGTTATATTTTTCCCGGTGTTATGATGCTCAAAAGCTAATAAAAGAAAACGTCGATTTGAGTTCTCAAATCATTGCTATAATAAACGAATCGTAATTTGTTGGAGACTAATAATTACCTTATAATTTCTATAACTCAGGATAGGTGTTCCTATTCCCAGAGCCATGTAATTGATTCTCAACTTAGAAACGTTTATAGTTATTTAGGTGTGCACAATTTTAACTTCGAGAAAATATCAATTTCAACTATTTGCTGTTTGGCATTTAAAAAAGATTCATCTCTGTAGCTAAAAAGTACATTCTGACTCAAGTAGAATGGACTGGTTGAAAGACTCGTATAATTCATCATCATGGTATTGCGTAATTGAGTAGTCCCGGGGAATGAATGAAAATGGACAATTTCAGTCGTTAAAACTCTGTCTGCATACTATCAATATGTTGTTCATTATATACATTTATATCGCATTGGTACGTTTGGTGTGGGCGTTATTGGTTCGGTTTCTGGTTTGGTTCTCTGCGTGAGCAGTCAAATAAATTGTACGTGGCTCTTCCTGAAAGTTACGTTTTCACGAGTAGGACTCTTCATCGAATGTAAAATTATACAATCATGCACTTTTGTATTTAAATTTATAAGCAAATCAAATATCAGAGAACATAAACACATATAACAATGATTAAATCATTAAATTGAGTTTCATGCGCTGAACAAATTGGCCTCGGAATTGAACAATTAATGGTGAAAAAATAACGTTAGGTTAAAACTCCATTAACGCTGTGAATTTGGGTGAAATAAATAATTTCCGTGTTTAATTTGTCAATATCTGTTGGCTTTCAAAACAATTTAAAGAGACATTCTCTAAAGTCCATAAATCACTATAAAGATTTAGCAATCGTACGCGCTCAATTGAATACAAATGGTAGTAAAAAAGCCGAGACATTTCTTTAGAACAATCTTTTTATACACAACTATACAAATACATGTATACAAATACATGATTTTTCAAGCATACTTGAATCTGTGGCGCTTTGTTTAGCCCATATATGTTTTCATTTAAACTTTTTATTTAGATATTGTCATTAGGCTTTATAAAGCTTTCTTTTGTTATATATGCTTTGTTAGAACCTTATACTGTGTATAAGATCTCTGGCTTTACAAAATAAAGCCCTTTCTCAATTCAATTTTGTGTCGTTTTCATGTAACGTACAAGCTTCACCAGTCACCAACACCATGAGGATTATAAATTACATTTATATAGCGAAAACTATGTAATATTCTATTGCGCTTTACAACAATAATAGAAAAAAGTATTTTATATACTATTGATATATACAGCGTATCATTTATCAAGCCGCTAGCGCAGCTTCTTCTGAATGAGCATGAATTAATTTGACAAAGATCCAAGTAGTCGATGGCATTGTCAGTTATTTAACATATAAATGACGCACATTACATACTTTTTAACAGCTTGGACAACAACCGTTACATTAAAGTTTTGTCTATATATAAAGACACCACATGTACTGAACATAAAGAAGTTAGTGCAACATCAGTAGCCCATTCATTTAGAACCATCCTTTTTGTTACTCCTTTGTGTGAATGACGTATTTTGCCTTAATAGGACAACATCGTAACAAAGAAATATAAATGTGTATCGATCACATTTATCACAAAATGTGTTACATATCATGTGCTTAATTTCCGCTACACATGTAATCAAATTGGTAATACATATCTTACATAGCCACTTGATGTAGTGCTACATATTACCAAATCTTGATTCGCGTTATTCTTTGCGATTTTGGTGCAAAACGGAGAAGTTTATTCCAACTTAATTGTACAAAATGTTCCGCTAACTTCATCCGCTACCATTCATCCGCCAGTTAATAGACAGTAAAGCTTCCCTTGGCATATTTAAATGAATAATTTCAAAACTGCCAGGCCATATATTATTCAAACTTATTGAAAACTGTAAACAGTATTTAGATATTTCATACATTCTGAATTTATTACCACATCATTTTCTCACGTCTAACATATAGGAATTATTATTAGGGGTATTAACAACTGTAATTTACACCATCTAATTACCTTCCTCACGCGCCTGACACGCAAGAACTATAGAGATTATTCTTAGTTATTACAACATCATATGACTGCTTTACTGACTAAAATCCAATTTGAACATCAGTATAATATACCGTTTGTCAGTAATAGTCCAAAATTATTTTCTTATGTTCCAGCGCCACTTATTTGGATAGAAACTAAGTAATTTAAATTAAACGAATAAATGCGTGTAATTTTTCTAACGGTATGTTTAGTTGCTACATAAATTTCGTGTATAATAAGAAAACATGCATACTCTGTATCACTATGATCTCTCTTGCATGGTGCTTATAAAATATTGATTATGTGATGAACTGAGAATATAATGATTTATACAAGGTAGATCTAGAGACCATTTCATGGACATTTTATACTTCGGATCGCATTTTTATACTTAAAATCCTTGCTATTATAATGCAGTTTAGACATTTACCTCTGCTAGCTAACATTGCTCACGAAACAATCAGTAGGATCAAAGACTAACACGTTAAAACATTTGCTCTCTAAGACTAAGAAAGTCCCCCCCCCCCTCTCACCGGACGAATTGTTCCCCACATCACAGCGGTCGTATATGCTAAAATAACAATATCATACAGATGGCATGATATGCTCCATCTGGAACTGACAAACTGATGGTATTCCATGGTAGTGTTATAACCAGTACTGAATGTTACTATATAAGGTCTAAATTGTCACACAATTTTATAAATGGTCTTTATTTGTAACATTCATTGTGAGTGTGATATAATCAGTTGTTTTTCATACAGAACATTTTGTTGTAGTTACACAAATAACAACAGAAACGGAAACTCATTAAATCTGGTTCTATTTTATGACACCAATAACTGTGATTGTTATGTGTGTGACACCACGGGTTATGATTAAATACAGTACAGTCTAGGAATTAATTGCGAATGTTCTCATCTAATAATCTTGTCGACATACTGATGTTGTTTATAGACCCATCTAACCGTAAATAACTCAGCACAATATTTATGGTATTCTCGAGGATTAGTTTGTCCGATGTTTACATTTGCATAATTTGTCCTACTCACCAGCCAAGAGACTGTTTTGCAAACATTCTGTTGTTGGTACTTCTTGCAGTTACTGCGTTAAAATCTGGTACAAACGAGTATGTAACAAATGCATATACAGATAAGCGCTTGTGACGATATAATTAAATGTTCATCGTTGATGAAACATACATCACCAGGCCACAGTTTTAGATAAGCGTTTATATCCGAGCGCGGTCTGTGAACCCTCAAACTAAGACTTATGTTATTGTCCTGCTGGACAGATAATTCAATACGAAGGATAATTAAATTCACGATGCCAGACTGTTTATCAGGAAATACTACTATTGTGCAAACTGTGACCAGCGCTCCATGTAATGAACATGTGATAAGCTGTTATGTAAAGCTTGATTAGCAATTTAATTCCCACGCTGTTGATTGTGTAAATAAATAAAATGTTTTGAAGTATTGAAGTAGTATTAGTTTACAAATAATTGCGATGTTAGTAACATTATAGGTGAAATTAACCAAGCCCAATTTATCACAAAGAAGAACTTATCAAGTGAAACTGGAGAATTATTCCCATATTAGTCTGTACATGCGTTTTATAATCTCATGTAATCTGTTCCCACCTCAGAAAATTATACCGAAAATATATGTTTAAAAACAAACACGTACAAATTGATTTTTTTTTAAATTTGGAACATTTCATCCTGGTGTTGAATAACACTATCATACTAATATTGAATCGCCACGTTTCCATTGAACGACATGGAGTGTCTTAGGATTTCTAAACAAAGGACTACTGAACAGCTCAAAATAGAAAACCGATTTGTGTTCGTGCCTAGCGTTGTATATTTAGATAAATAGATAAAATAGATTGATAAATATTAATTAAGGAGTCAATAGATGATGTACATTAACTTCTTACATTGTATTCTTATATTGTTTTCCATGTAAGTATTAGTACAGAATGCCACTATCAGAGTGGTACGCTTGCAGTAATATTTTATGTATCCTTCTAAGTTAAACAATGCATTTTTCATACAGAACATACAGTAATCATGTCAATTAAGTTTATGTTATGTATAATCATATGACACGTTACCGGTGTGAATAATCGACCAATTTGCCTTACAATTTAAAAAGAGAGTTGCTGAAAGGATCCCTGTTTTCAAGTTACAAAGGGATAAATAGATGACAAGATGCATTAATGAAAACCGATGATGTGAACATTTAGATTGACACACACTATGGTAAATGAACAAATTCAGTACGTGGCACAGGTGCCGCATAATGGACGTATTTAGGCGTATGGTAATGTATGAAGTCATGTAAGAATTAATACAAAACGTAATTTGAAATAGCAAGTAAGCTTATCAAATAGACTCTTTGTAACAGGATGTCATATTTTATTTCTTTAAATTCTGTATTATTTTAAAATACATAACATGTGTGATTTGAATTTCAATACACCAAGCCCATTTATTTTTTAGTGACATAATAATGTAGTTCACTAAACTTCAACTGGAATTTTAATTTCGTAGGTTAACTGATGTACACGAATATAATTGCCGATATACCAGTTAACAATCCGAAAATAAAAATGATCACTTAAGCAAAAATACAGACGATAAGAGTAACGGAAATAGTACTACAGTATAATTAATGCTATTATCAGTCTGTCACAACCTCCGTTACAATCATCATAATGTGACACCAGGCCATACACTTCCCATTCGGCAAGATATTATTAAGATAAATGGTCAGAAGTGTGACGAACCGTAGAGAATCTTATTAACCTTATTTCATGCTGTAAGATTTAATCGGATGGTAATTTATACATTATGTATAAGCAAGATTTACCGAAGTAGGACAAGCTATGGTCCCAATGTATTACACAACATCCGTTAATTGAAGGCAATGGCAATACATGTTTTACCACTATGGGCAATCCTTTTTTATCATCAAATTTTAATATTCTCCAACCATTTGATTGTCGATGCACTTCATTTATATTTGATATATACCCCCCCCCCCCCCCCTCTTGTAGGTAAGCGTCAGATCACGACCCTTCACCATGTTAACTGATAACAAGTGATATGTTATGCACACAAGAACAGGGTTTGGGAACAGAACACGGACAATTTCTTTACATTTGTTTATTGACTCAGCAGTAATATAACTTATGGGACAAGTGGGTTTCAGTAAGCATGGTATTTCTGTTATAGAACAAATTGAAAATCAAAGTGACAACATATAGAAGACACAATGCCACCAGACGCGTAATCTGATACGCTGCACGAATGTTCCATTGTAACATTATCTTGCCATTCTTGCTCACTAGAAATGTTGCAAAAACGACTAAATGGTATAAAGCATTGGTGGTATCTTACTTTTATTTCAAGTCTAGACGTTACTTAGTTGATTTTATTATTATATCTATTACTGTGAATGCAGTCAAATATTGAGCACAACAGATTGGTTTTTAGTGTTTGGCATTTTCTGAAATTCTCTTATTTCGAGGACACTTTTCACGATTGTTGACTACAAGACATGCTTTCATAATCGTATGTTCACCTATCTTAGAAATTGTTTCTGAGACGTTACTATTTATGTATTCTATGTATGTATATAACTATCTACTGTGTAGTAATTGCGTTATATCGGCGAAAGATTATCTCAAAATACATATTTGGGTTTTCTCCGTAATTAGAAAGCCACAGTCGCCACAGCTCCTTTTAGCTTTCTTATTCACGAAGAACACCCAAATATACACTCTAACCTATACATATTGTATGCTATAACGAACAAGATTCAATAGTTGAACTCCACTGATCTTGGACGTTCAGTTCAGAACCAACGTAATATATCTATGATGAATCGGATACAAATAGACAAAACATCGTTATGTTGACAGTCTAAAAGACTGTTTGGTGAAGTTTGCAATGATCAGTCATTAGATACAAAAAATAACTCATGTCTGGGACTGTTTATCTGTTCTCTATATTAATATTTCATTATGTAAACATGTACTGTATGTGTATATAATCGGTGACTAATATGTCTATTAGGTGAATAAATATGTACGTATATTGCATCTACAGTATGATGTAAGCACGTTATCTACCTGTGTATGTATTAGATGATGTAAACGTGTGATGTACATGCGTGTTTATCATGCCACGTATCACGATAAACTTGCAGATTTGACGTTGTGACAAATCGATTTGGAAGTGTTGAAAATAAATGCCTAACCATCAATATACGACAGCCATGCCTATTATGTTCGAACGTTTACACCTTGTGCATCTCTATTTGCGTGTTTTACAAAATGTATTATTTCCCCTTGTCTGCTATGTTTGGGCTTAATTTATTTATGCACGTAATTTACCAAGTGCGTCTTACCCAGGGGAGATATTTAATTCAGGATTAGTTATATAATGGAGATATGTTTTACATAGTAGAAGCAATCATGTATCAAATAACGGTGTTATAAGACAATTTAACACAAAATCCAATTTCATCCTTGTGGCAGAGAACAAGAAGCAAAGAAAAGTACTGATATACAAATTAGAGTTTTCTAACACAATTCCCTAGGGGAGAATGGTCTGAACGTTTAAAAGAAACCTAACCAAAATCAAAAGTTGATATGGTAGACAAAGCGTAAAGTTATTAAACATAATTGTATTATATTCACTTGTGCAACGTTGACTCATTTGGCGACGTTACCAGCCTTTTTAACGGATGAAAAAGACACATTTTGATACATACTTTTATTGTAAGCTGAGTCACACTACATATTCCAATAATTAATTTCATATTTTGTTATGCGTAAATCGAATTAAACCTTTTGTCTGACGCATTGGGTGGTTTCCAAGCGCGGAGATGCGAGTTAACAATAATACGTGTTTGTGCAAGAAGTGTCTCAATTATTATTCAAAATTTCTGTATTGGACCTCAATGCTCACTTGGAACAAATTGTATTGGATGTCAAAATGTCTGGTTAAATTCCATTATGGTTTGTAAGAAGTAGTAAACCAATAAATGTTTTTATCCTAAATGAAGTTTTTTTGTGTGTTTTGTAATTCACTCAGTGTGCTTATGAGCACCCAACGACTGCCAATATTATTCTTTGTTACCTAGCCAATACCACTATACATGGCGACTGGCACAAAACGATCTTAAAGTTTTCCACATAACAATAACAGCCATTCAGACTGTTAAATTCAATTTTGGAGCCGCTCCATCTCAGATTTATATAATATACGTTCGAGATACCAGTCATATAATATAAGCTCTATCTACCAGCAATCGAAAATTGCCGTGAGACAAATTACATGTACATATTATCATGTGAACCATAACGGGTGTGGAATTAGCTACATCTATCAAAATGTTGTTGCATGTAGTATGACACGAACCTCAATTAGCGTATGGTCGTTATGGTGTTATTCAATACGCATTTCTATCGTATTGTGGATAGCGACAATGCATTGATGACCTATTTCACATTTCCCATTAACTGAAAATTTGCCGTTAGGCTTTTATCATAAACTTTGTTAGATAAGACTTAGTTCCACGCTGCCTGCGGAATCTTTTGTAGAACGACATTTAACCTCGAAAGAGTTACTAGGTCCAAAACATTAGCCATATCCAAATAAATCAAAACTAAAGCGTATTAAGTTTTAGAACATTAGTCTTTAATGTTCGTTATGGTAAACGCGCATTCGTGCGCTAGTAACAACAATTTCACAGGCCATAAAACTAGGCTTATTTCTTTTCAATGAAAATCATTAGTTCAAACGTGACAACTAATGGCCAAATTATAGAAACGATTATGTAAATACCACTGAACTTAACATTACGATAGCTATTGACATACTTACGTTTTCAGCCCGTTAAAAACCAATTTAATCAAGAATAAATTAGCTTTAAATTAGTATATAATATAATCATGTCATCATCACAATTAATGGTAATGAAATACAAAACCAGAGGCATGGTCATCAGCTGACAAATGTGTTGGAAATAGACTTCATCAGAGCAATTCAAAGCGCTGGACTTTGCTAGCTGCAAATCTTAAAGGTCACAAATCGCTACCATAGCATCGTTACTTTTCGAAGAAAATGATTACTACTTGTCGAAGGATTTCTGCTGCTATTTGATCTATCGCAACGTGTGTTCATTCAAGTGAGGTTTGTACGAAAGGTTGCACGAAAACATGTATTGCTAGTTCGTGGTTACAAGTAGATTTGGTCTATGTACATTTGTTAACCCTTTCGATCTATGTTCATTTCTTGTATATTAAACTTAAATATTTCGTTTTGACAACCCCGAATTTTCACATACTTCTTTTTTCATGAAATCTAATCGCATTTCTTAAGTTAATTTAGGCTCAGTATTCCTTAAGACCCCAGTGAAATAGAACACATTCTGGGACCGAACCGGACTGACAAATCTCTTGTGGTTACACATGTATTAGCTAACATTTCTGTCATTACTGTTATTAACAAATTTATAAGCGTAACCATGCAGGGAAGAGAATTATATGAACTTTACCTAATGCCCCCATCACACCAGAGCACGTCCGCATCACGTTCGCAAAGTTCCCATCACGTCCTGAAAATTTTGATGGACGTGGCGGGGACGGGGTCAAACTCGAAAAAAATGATGCAGTCAGGTTCGCACTACATACATACAACGTCTTTGCCAGTTTCTCCCTGCGTCTATCGCGTTCCTAGTAAGTTCATTATACGTGCAGCCTCCCGTTGTCACCAGGTCTATTGCGTTTATACTACGTCCCAATTACGTGCTCACCACGTCCGTGCAGACTGAACTGCGCTCTCCCTAGGTCCAGATAACGTCCTCATTGCATTCACTTGCTCCGTATGTATACTGTACCATGTGTCGATTTATTTTAACTGGTCATGATGGACGAACAGAAGTCTTCTTTCTGCTTATAGCCATGCACTAACACAACATAATCTAAGTTGCTTCATGTTCCTTTTTCTTCTTTTTCTTATTTAGAAAATGGCAATTTCAGCATCCAAAATGGCTTGTTGTCCTGGTACAATAACAAAATGCATTCATTTGTTAACATACATTTGACCGGAAATGAAAGAATGGTGTATAAATCCAGTATTTATACCAATTGCTCAGAACCTGACAGGAACGTACTGGTCACCTGTTGCAAACGTACCAAAGACGTGACGGAGCAAAGTTACAACCTAGTACAGTCTTCTGTAACGTGATGTGGACGTACTATGGTCTTAGCATACACCTGGTTGAGACGTAGTGAGAACTTCACTGACGTAACAAAAGCGTAGTAACAACCCAGTGACAACGCGGTGAAAATCGCTTGCTGTCTTTTCAAGTCCGCACCACACTTCTTCTGCGTCAATGAAGTTCCAACTAGGTTTTAGTCACGTCCCTGTTACGTTCTTACTACGTAAGCACTGAGTTCTAATTCGACCACGTCCCCGCCACGTTATTTTTTGACATGCCAAAAGTCCCACCACGTCCACGAAGACCATACCACGCTTGAACCGGTTCCTACTGCGTCCTCATTACGTTAATCAGGTTCTTGCCACGTCCTGCCAGGACGTGGTGGACGTAGTGCAAACCTGGCCCTAGTGTGATGGGGGTATAAGTCTATACTTTTGTGGAACTGACAATGTGGCAACTGATAGCATCGGATTATTACTGCACCTGTAAAACAAACACTTCCTTCGGATAAAAAAGTCCCGGGAAATCTTAGAAAATATTTTGATAAATAAAAAACACAGAACGTTGCTAAGACATTGCCATCATAATCGAATATTTGCTTAATACACCTGCACACAAACATGCCAATTTTGACAAATCATCAAGTTCCCAATTTATTTGGCGTTGGAATGATAAACTAACTTTCAGACACAGTTTTTTTCCAGGTTCTTCTCAACAGTACAATCTTACCTCGTTTATTCGAGATTAACCGCAATTGTATCTTGAATATTCATTAACAACCACTTAATAGAGCGCGGCATACATGGTAAGATATATTAGAATCGGCCAAACACCATTTTCATATGTAAATTACAATGGTAAAAGCATATTTAGAGAATTGTCGGAAGTTACTCGCTTTTCACCCATCAAAACTAAGTTACTGAATATCTCTGACGGGAATTGCCTGTAGCAAACAACACAGGCATTACTTAATTCATCTCAATAATGTATTTATGTGGGATATTTAGAAATAAACAATCAAGGGACAAACTCATTAACGAGCGGTGATATCATTTACCCAATCCCGTGTTGAAATTCTATGGTTAATTGGCCTGTAATAAGCAATACAATTGCCCGAAATCCATTAGTGGATTTCACTTTCAACCAAGTTTTTGATACGATGTCATAAAAAGCTGCCTGATTGTCGACTTCCAATAGCAGATGTGAACGAGTTCGTATAAGAATTGTAGGACCAATTATTGTTAGAATAATACATTCTAATAAATTCATTTGGTTTTACTTTTTTTCTTTTCTAACATAACAATGTACATACATATGTATCTACACGGTACTGGAATGTGCATATTGTTCCCGGAATATATTTTTATATATTGGTGAATGTTCGCATCATAATAGGACACTATTACGATAAGTAATTGTGTCTGCCGATGTGACATGTATTAGTCGGTATTTAGAAGAAAAGCTGGAAGCATCAACTAATAAACGAGATGGCACAGACGCTGAAATAAATTTCAGTCGGACAAGCCGTATTGATCGGCGAAATTATACACCAAGACGTTTCCAGTCAACCTCCGAGATTAATTCTATCCAAGACAATTAGACAACTTGCCTGATAACATTCGTTATTCTTTTATTCTAGCACGGAAGTTGTCAGTCACTTCCGTAAATCATGTCAGTTATGATACTTCTAGGCGGAAGTGAAGTCCAGTTTCAACGAGGCGTAACGATATAGAATTATGACATGCGTACACATTGTAGACCATACCAGTTTTAAACCAAGTATGCAATCCACACAGAATAAAGAGGTTATTAGTGTTACTATACACGGTAACAAAGCACATTTAGTACACACAAACAATATTAAATCGTTACCACAATGTGTGGGGCCATTAAACAATTTGCATACTCAATACTTAAGAATACTGAACGTTGCTTGAGCGTATACATGTATCTTGAACTTTGAATATTGATAGGACTCCTATACAAAACACAAACAAGCCATCCCGACTTCCCTAAGAAACTACATCTTCAATCATGCGACCCCAATAACAGCCACCCACCCAGACCATATCAACATTGGAAGACATAGCACAGTACAAATAAAGTACAATGTCATAACGTTCACTGGCAGGTCCGATATAGTTATGATATCAAATACTCTCGTTCGACATCGGACGGAAATTTTGTCGTCTGATTTTTGACAGCAAAGATTGAAAATTGACATGTACATATTGAAAGTATTGGAGAGAAATATACTAGACGGTGGTGTGTCGATGACGATTGGTTTAAAACTTGTTACGCGTTATAAATTGACGTTGTCTGTTTTCATTAATGCTAAGGATTTCATTTTACTTTTAGAACGAAACGCGCGTACTCACTGGGGCTCGTTTGTGTTCGCAATGGTGTAAATAAAAATACTTTAAAAGTAATAGTGGCGCCTTCAAGAGTCTATGTGACGGACAGCATATTGTTCCCTAAATGAAAATTTTACATGGAATGTTTGATACTGTAAGATATTACAGGAGAAATACAAACCAACAGCATGTATCATTTTAGACATGCTGTGATAAAATCTTAACTATTGAAATTTAAGTTCTTGCAATTGTAATCTACATAATTAGTTTCGTTTCCTGTAGTCTAAAGGGGCAAACTGCACAATCCCTCAGTGGACCATTATGGCAAATATGACACACGGCTTATAATGCGCTGACAAGTTGCATTCTTATGCAAATTAAGCATGTTAATATAATATTAATAATAACGACTTTGTTTATTGCGGAAAACACATTTGGTGCAAGACCAATTTTCAATATCGTCCACATGGACATGAATGGAAACATTTGTACACAAAAAACATATTTATACAATAGATAAACAAAACTACATAAAAGAATTGAAGAGATTTGAACATTACATGTATACATAAATATCAAGTGAAACATGAATGTAATATTAACATTGAGCTAGTACACCTACCACCGGAGTGCCACCATGATAAGTAGGAACCCACTCATCAAACACTAATCTCTTCATCCATGCCTTCTTGTTATTTCTGTATGTCACAGGTAAAGATTCCACTTTAATTTCCCCGAAGCACATAGGCTTTGACGACCGCCCGATGACTAGAGGTTTCATCTTTTCTCCTATCATACTGGCACACATTCCCACATTTATTCTGTTCTTAGCCTTTTTACCCTCAGAACAATCTAAATTCTTGTCACAAAACGTACTTCTTTAATTAGGTTTCATAATTAAGGGCAGGATTGACAATACAATACAATTTATTGGAAAAATCGACATCTCAACAATCAGAATACTGTATGCTTTAATAGATTTTAATCTTCATATCAAGTTTTGTACTGGTTTGATTTGTAATGATTCAGCCTATAAAACATCTAATTTCTGAATACTAAACTGAACAATTTACTTCTAACCGTATGCACATAATTTACTTGTCCATATTTACCTGAATTTGTGTACGACCACAATCAATGTGATCAGCTACAGACTGAGCAGATCTACCATGCTCAAGCATCTTAAATGCAGCTACACGCTGCTCTAATGTTAGATAATTATCTTCATCAACAAACCAACGATTGATTGATATTAATTTATATTTTAGATATTTGGACATACAGAAGTATAAAAACGATATGAAATAGTGAATGCACGATGTACATGAATTAATAATGATGTTTTCTTCACACCAAAACAGTTTGTACTAATTACGAATGTTAATGGAAATGTGTAATACAGTATGTATGTGGCACCCTTTTAAATTCTTTAATTTTATTCTTTATCAACAAGCTCACTGTAAATATCGTGATAATTCTGTACATGTGACGAACATTTTCGTAAAATAATACATTTTCAGGCATGTAACCGGTATGTCTGTATGAGTAATTGACATTCACTAAAATCGTATGACATTGGATCATTTTGGGATGACTTAATAGTAACTTAACGTGAACAAATATTGTGATATCCGTCCTTTCAGAGACTGTCAGAATTGGCAGAGACTGTTAGATTGCAGTATCGACGCTGGAGGAGAGCATGTTTTTCTGTAATGATATGTGGCTGAATATATATTTATCCAAGTAATCTGTATCGTTCTGTCTCTTATACATATAATGTTCCGAGAAGGTATGCGACAGTTAAAATTCAAATACGTAAAAAATGGGCAATTTGTATTCATTTGTTTGGAAAGAAATATTTGTCTCTACTTCACTACTAAACAACCTTGCGAGAAGCATTTTGTTATCTTTACTTGTTAGATGATATATCAATATTAGATAAATGACCATCTTTAGCTTTCCTTGATGTATCCCCACTGGCCCTTTATATACTCATCAGATCTTTGTGGTGTTATCTCATTTTAAAGGGTCGGGAAAAGTATACTGTTGTATGTTGCTTTTTGTGCGATATGAGCTTTTCCGATTCTAATAGATTTGGTACATAAAACATTACGGTATAGAATATATCATCTAATTCATTCTAAAGAGTAGATCGGACTTTATTGTATCCATTTGTTCTTAAATCATCTTATAGCATATATCATGCTGCATACGAACTAAAGATTGGCATATAAATGATATAATTTCTCATGAAATCGAGAATATAAATGTGTTTACGAAATACTTGAATTAAGCTGACATTATTGATAGACTTACAGAAAGCGTTATTTAGTTCGTGCCATGAATTGTTTTGTAGAAATATAACAATACGTGTTAATTAATACTAGCTGATAAAGTTTTAAGGAAACTTCCAATCGTCTTACACATGCAATCTGAACTTTTCTGTGAAGCGGTTGGTAACATTGAAAGCTATTGGACTGTCTAATCTTACATTTATGCAAAACGCCGAGACAATGATTATTATTTTACTGGCGTGCTTCTGCTTTTAAAAAGTGTTTAACTGCATAAAACTCGATATTAACTTCTCAGTGTTGATTGTTTGTACTTACTTGTCTAGTGTTTTATTCTATGATATATAGTTTAATATACAAATATATCTAGCGTTTTTATAAGACATATTTAGTGTGTTTTTACATTTCAATCATTTCCCGTTTTTCGACTTCTTCGTGCCACGCCAGCAGAATCAATAAAGAAACAAGTCTGTTTCAGGTCCTCCATCGAACCATATAGTTTGTGGTTATAATACTATGGTTTAGGCCTGACGTCTCCCCTTTCTGTGAAGTAGGTGATCTGATGTCCGTACTTCCACCCCACAGGCACAAATTGCCAAATCGACCAGCTTCAATTTCTTATGCATCAAACGTTTCCACTTTTCCATTGAAACTCATATTGTTAGACTTTCAGAATGATTAGTAAAAATAAATGGTTCTATTAAACTACATTAAGAAGATATTTTGTTATTTATTTGATTGTTTTTTTGGCAGTTGTGAGTACTTTATATATTATGTAACAGTCGTATAAACTGGCATATGCTATCAATTATTCATGGTTATTTTACAGAGATTTATAGGTACATCAAATTGATAAATATTCGTATCAGAAATCATATACTTATTTCTACGTCTAGTTAAATTCTCTATGCATGAGACAGGGAGCTTCTTATTGCATGTTATGGCATTGGCTATATATAATTTAGCGTAATAATGTTGTGTACTATATATGACGAAACAATCAACCTGCTTCACAGACTATAAACTTTACTTAATGAGTGATTTTTTTGTCATTGTTAGAAGTTGTACAATCAATTATCATGTCTAATAAGCATATGCCCTCTCGTCCAACTGCCTCATGAAATAGAACACATGATAAGTAATTTAAGAACGTTGGTTTTTGACACTTCTGGAACAATTTGACAGAACCTATATAACCATGGCAGTATGTTCCAACTATTGATACTTTTGGTTTCCGGAAAGTTGTCAATTGTTTGCAGAATGTAGGTGAAGGTAGATTGGTCATATGACACTGTAACGTCATGAGATCTACTTACCAAATTGTAATAGAGTGAAAAAGCAATTCTATGCCCGTTCGTATTCAAATATCTAGCAAAAACAGAAATTGAATAATTGAAATAAGTCTTCTCATACACATGGAACAATCATTTTTGAATTCGGTACTAATAATAATTTTTTATAGTTTTTTATAACGTTTGATATTGCATCTAATAAGTCCAAAATGAGTCTAAATGTTGAAGATGTATGATATTGTTCAGATATATTTTTCACATGTTGCTTCTACTTTTGAGTATTGTACCATAGTACTGTCTTCGAATGGCATATACGTTTCTATTTGTCTTTATCTGCTGCATTAAACAACAATGTCTGCATCTTTACCAGCACAATGTTACACGTTCGGTGTCATCACTAAAATTTCATTCACTCCAAGAAAGTCAAATACTTGGTGTATTTGAAGATTTAAAAAAAGTTTATACTTTGCGTACATAAACTTTCTCTTAAAAACATTCGATAATTGATGAGCATGATGCTTTTGCAAATGTGTTATTATTCCCTTGTGATGTATACACACACTTTTAGAGGGACGTAGCCATTCAACATTTGAAATTTCATATTTCCGCTTTAGTCTGAACATCTATAAAAGCAATAACAACGGGAATTATGCATTTATTCATATAAATAAACTAAAGCATGTATGTGAAATATACCAATAAAGTGCTCGCTAAATTGCATTTCGAAGGTGCCCTACAATGATTTGTTATCTGTCAACATTTTTGCTCAAGAGATACTTGTGTTTAGTTCAGCGTTATGGATGACAGCTCAACAGTGTTCAAACCAGACTGTCACCTTCAAGTGCTAATGGGAAAAGTTATCTGAAAGCCACTGGAATGTTGAGACTCTTGAATTCTAGAATTGTCATTAACACGTGATGTCAGAAACTATGTTCTAATTTTCCCATATTGCTACAGTAGCTTTCACGAGACATTGCGGTCTAATGTTCTTTACTTGAAGTAGCTTTAGCAATTGTTAGTATGACATTTTACCTAATTGGCTCTCAGTCGGCTTGCGTGATTACGCAGATTGTATTTTATTGAATTGGTCAATAGAACTTTACCCCGTTCCTTTAATTTTGTGATGAATAAATGTCTGAACAACGAAATACTTGCTTAATATTTCATATTGTGTAGGAATTGAAAATATAAAACAATGATATTACTAATGTACATATTTTATTGAGAAAAACATTGTAAACCCGGTATGTAAAATTGAATTGATTGCTAGTATTTATATGGTCGAATATCTTTTAAATGTAATTTTCCAGGAAACTTTTCTTTCCATCCCATTTGATTTAAATTAGATACAGACTGTGGACACAAAGTATACGACTGTGTGAGTGCAGTACTTCAAATCCTATGCGTTAAGTTTTATACATTGCTGCAATTCGACAGACGTATTGGTAAGCTTGGGAAAACATTGTATTATATGACCGAGAAATGTCTTCAGTGAGATGGTCATCCCGAACCCCACCCAAAACAAGACAAGTAGAGATGTTCGAAGACTGTGCTGACGGTGGACGTGAAATGGTGAATTCATTTAGAATTCGTGCATATCGACACAGCATCATTAAAAGCGGGTAAAAATGATTATTATCAAATTATGGATTGTCTATATTTATTAAGGGTCTTCATTTGATCGTTTTCCCGATGGAACAATTAAATACCAGCACACAGTCTGTCTTATCTCTCAATGATACAGATGTCATTGATTCCACATTTGTTTTCCCGTATACAGTTTTTGTGATTAATATAACAATGTGGGCCATTGGATGAAATTGTATAGGGCGAACGTGGCGCAAAAGGGAAAACATCATGGAGATTCAACGATTAAAAAGTCCTCCTTTCAATCAGAAAAATAAAATTAAACATGAATTGATTGTTAGTCGGTCCACTTTTATCTTTGTTATACCGGCCATAATAATGTTATTCGAATCTTAGATTCGATTTGATGTTAAAATACACCAATTGAGAAATCGATCCTGCACAACTCGCCAAGCGTTAGATCGTCGTGGAGGGAAGGTGTAGATTTTGAGCTCTGAACGAGGCCCAAGATGACAGGATTTAGATTAACATTAAGTTTAATGCAAGCATCTCTTTTCTTCTGATTTTAGCGATTCAGGTGTGAGACATTGTTAATACTAGATGGTATAATATTTTTTATACAATAATGATATGATGTACCTCAACATTCACATAAATTTTAGATATATAGAGGATGCATTATTAAGCCGTAATCTAAACAGTTTGGAACACCATGCATTGCTTGATCTTCCGTTCTGGTGTTGCTGTTGTTTTTTCTCTCGAATACAAAATTGTTTCTTTGCTCGAGGAAAATTCGAAACCACATTGGCTGAATAGGATTCTGCAAACATAATCTCTCTTCAGTTGTAACTTTTCAATATTTAGTTCTATAAGAATCACGTCAATCTCATTTAAACTTGAGGACTTGCTCCTGCGAAAAATGAAACATTATATATGTACTGTATGAACAACTACACACGAGTTGTTTCATGGAAATAAATTTAAAATTAATAATGAAGGTCAAATTCATTAAATGATCAAGGTGAGATTTTTTGTTAATATAAGTATCTTGTTGAACATCCATATTTACATTTCAAGTAATAACATCAACCAACAGATAAGCGTACACGAACGCTTGTCAACGAAATTTGTGAATAATTTTGTTATGGTGTTTGAAATGTTTTGATTGTTGACACTTTGTGTGGAAATTTAGAATGCGTTAACAGGAGAAAAATCCTGGGGGTCTAATTTCGCTATCTTTTCGTATTTCAGACATTAAATCGGTGAAGCCAGTCTTGCTCGATGACACTTTAGTTGCTTTAGACAGAACCATAAGCTACTTTGTCTGAATAAAGTATTATATTATGCATGCAAGTAGCAATTAGGATTCCATTTTGTCGAATTGACGTAACAAGTGTTGACATTGTGCGGTATTTCAGCTGAAATGATGTGCCACGTGGAGCAATAGACCGGTACCGGGGACTTTTACAAATAAGCACATAAGAATACAAGGGTTTGTCTATAGTTTTAGTTCAATCACGATGTTGAATATCAGATGAATAATTGACAATATTAGTCGATTTGTTGTTGAAGGACATTTACTAAGATAATCATAGTCGAAAAAACTACCAGTCAGTTAAACACTGGGTAATACAAACGTGCCTGTGTTGGTAATAATGTAATGAAGTATACATAATACAAACTTTTCAATACATTTAACTCCGTGCAACTGATTTCAACTGTATTTATGTTTAATTATGATAAGGAAAATATCTATATTTGACAATGTTTTCACTGTTATATAGAAACAAAGAAAATCATTTGAATGGACCTCCAGATCTTAGATTTCGCTATTAAATCAGATCTCGGTATGCTTCCGTTTTTGTCATGGTTTAAAAATATACAATGCAAGATAAACCAAAATTTAAATACATTGGATGCTTATGTAAAGTTGTGATTTATTTGCATTTTAGTTATTAATTTTGTTTGAATGATGCTTTTCAGATTTTAGAAGCGTTCTCCGCAATCTGGAGATAGCATTTACCAATACATCATGTTCACCACTGTATTTACTGTCTATCTTATATTGATTTACGGACTGTTGTAAAGTATATTTCTTCGCGTTTGTTACCTTATAGAATTAATCTTGGGCTTTTTGTTTTCTATTTCCCATGGTTCTCGTAGACATTTTTCACAACATGGGTGTGATCTTATGATGGAAGGTCTCGGCTAAGACGTTATTATAATCTTTGCAGAGATAATCGAGAAAGCTTGGGCTTAAAGTTATGCCAAAGTTAAAAGTTACCGACTTTTTTAATCCAACGCTTTCTGTAGCAGGAATAAGAAAAGTACTCCGCCTTCTCCTGTTTGCAGATCAGATGCTATATCAACTGAGGTAATCGGGCTGATTGGTATATCAAACAATTCATTGACACGCGTACTATATACTGTATTATTAACCCCGCTTGTCATAACGTTAATTTCCCATAGGCAAACAGGGAACGTTTTACTGTAACGTTTATGGTACCACGTGAACATTTTTTACTGTCACAGGGTGATTTTGAAATTTTAACCGTATTTTCTTATATGTCACAGGGTGATAGTAAAATTTTAACAGTATTATCTTGTTTGACACATATTTCACTGAGTTTCTTCTCTAAATTTGCCATGCAAATGACCTTGATTGAAAAAGGTCTGGGTAATAAAATAAATAACAGATAGCTTTGTAGGTGACAGTAAGAATGTCAGCCTAAGGAAAGTATCTTTACCCAAGTTATACCAATAAACATTAGGAATTATAGGAAGTGTAATACCAGTCAACAAATATTATTATTGTATTGGCACCACAGCAAGTAAATATGTCATTACAGAAATTTGAAGAAATCCAGATTACTTAAAGACATTGAACCAGGAATACGAGGCATGTGACTTATGGACCAGAAAGTCCCCTAATTCCACAGTAGGGGGTAATAAAACAGACAGGGTCATTGATAGACTAGCACCTGTTTATATAATCTGTTACTCTATGCTTATAAAAACAAAAGCAATATAGTCATAAACTTATTATCACTGTAAATCAATACAATTTATTACCCCAGTTTTTGACTAGGTGTCAAGTCTACAGACCGTGACCAGACTGGTTTTATCTGATTAGAGGCAATAAAACAATTAAGAGATTAGACCACATGTGGATTTGGGGGGGGGGTCACTTATATAGTAGCTGTTCAATGTCTTTAATAGTTACTTGATTAATTGTCAGGAATTGTGAGGTATTTCATTACCCATCCCATTACAAACCTAATGTATTTACCGCATCATCGACAAAACATATAGAATGTGTGAGGAAATGTTGTTTTAACAACAAATCTTCAATACCCACATGGTAATTTGTTAGATTAATCGTGTTAGTAATCGTATGCACCGCAGATTTAATCATTGGACGATTATAATCTACCTATTGACCAACAACATAACAGGAATAGAATATACTCGTAATTGTTGTTTTTATAGAATTTGATCCTCTTGTATGGTGAATGTTATTGATACGTAACATGTTTTTCTAATTGGACGTTACTAGTTGGCATTATAGTGTCAAGGGGCTTTTTCCATAATTCTTTTATTATTTTCACTGTGTAACCGAACCCATTGCACCCTGAGGTCTACGGGAGTGTAGTATGGAACTGTATTATAACATCTGATTTTATATCACCGGACTCTGGGCTGTGCTGACGGAGATTATCAAAATGGTTATTTGTTGTGTGAAGAACATAAAAAGATGGAAACACTCTGACCCACCTAAAAAACAGAATATTACTTGCCTGGTGTATATGCATGGCAATAAACGGACTTGGAATTAAAGCATTCAAGTACAAAAGAAAGACGCACGCAGTATCACGATTGTCTTACTATTTTATTATTAGAATAGAACGGTTTTATATTTCTCTGTTTTGACCTACGAAATAAAAATGTAATCTTTCCATGCAATATCAAAGGAAAATCTTAAAGAAAATATAGCATGTTGTAACAAATTAAAAATCATTAACATTGTGAACACATTTACTGTATAGACCCTTATGTGCGAACATATCGTTATTTCGAGGATGGTATTAGTATTGGATAACCCTATGACGGAAATGTCTTTTTAACTATTGTAATTGTGCACGCTGAGTTTGAAATATGTTTCAGAAAATATTTATACGGCAGTTTAAGAGTTCCTTTCAAACATCCGGCGATGGCAATCTTTTTTTGTTGATGAAGCATCAGTTCGTCGTATGTATTTATAATGTGAAGTATTTCGTACGATGATAAATATACACTTCGTTCCGTTATGCTTAGATTTCGCGGTTGTTCTTTTCAGTATGTTTTTATTTGCATTACATCTTGCTGTAACAATGTATAATCACCCTTCAAATACGACAGTCTTCATTGACCCCCTCCCTTACTGATCCAAAGAGGCTATGCGAAGGTCGGGTCAAACCATAATGAAATAAAAGTACAAGGCTTTGTAAAACGTTCGTGAAATCATGGTAGCAATGTTTTGCAAACAGATATCTGCTCATTCTAGTTTAATCAATGAATCTGATACGAACTGTCGTCTTGGCATCATTCATTTTCCAATCGAATAGACACCATAGCCCCAAGACAGAAATATGATATCTTTAGATAGTTTTTTTTCTTTCTTTGCATGGCATGTATTTACAACGATCACGTCTTTTATTCTGGTAAAATGATATTGCGTTGCCACCCAAACAGAGACCCATTAGATAAGCCAGTTTATACAGAATATTGACTTTTCGTTCATTTTGCACTTTCTGTGAAATAAATAAGGAACATTTCAATTGATTTATTATAATTAAATGATTTGTAACGTTTTATTAGTAGCACGGACTAAGGTAATCTTATTAACAAAAGCTGCCCATGGTTACTCCTGAGCCGTGACATTCGACACTTTCTCTCCGAGATCATCCTGTAAATTCGTCAGATAATACATGTAATAGTATTACAAAACAGCCATTGATGTCTCAATGGAAGTGCTGACCCATTCAATTTCCTTAATTTCTCACTTGCTTTAGAGCGATAATTTAGTGCATTACGTTATTACATGGAAATATCTGCTGATCTGTTGATGGTCGCTAAGAGCGTGTCATGAAATATGTATATACCGTTGTATGATATTCAATACATTTTTGTAATGTGTTCATAGAAGTTCATACTGCGTCCTTGTTTGTCGATAATGTTTGATCGTCACGAATTCTATCTGTCCTTTAACGGCCTACCAGACATCTTTGTTCATTTCAAGGCTATCCAAGTTGGAGGTGAGATAATACACGTGAGGTACAAATATTATGTACATGCGTTAAAATAGTTCTGAATAAATTTTATAGCTATTTATATATTTAAATGTCTAGGGCTGATTCAAAATGTGTCTTGTTTGACTACCATGGATTCTTTAACCTTCTCGGCCCGCTGTTGAGATAATTTTGTATTGAAATAAAGTATACGCTATGTTCTGTTATACACCTCATATGTGAATGTTTAAACCTGACGTCCTTGAAATAGTTCTTGTATAGATTTTCTCCGGAATGGAAATATAATATAAGTAATGAATGTATCTTAAAACAGCTAGTTATATACGCGGTAACGGTAGCCAACAGACAGCTTCAGTATTGATTCGTTATATTTGCACGTGTGCATTATGTGCGGCGAAAAAAATGCTTATACTTGACTAGCTAGTTAGGGTACTTAACGGAAATGAAAACAAACATAAAATAAAAAGACAATGCCAAGCAAAACTAAAGATGCATCTTAATTTCTGTATACAGTAAACATATGAACAAAGGCCACCATTTGGAAAAGACAAACTGCTGCCTTTATTGAAAAGATAGCCTTTTCTCCGATGTTGTTTTGTTTTAAACAATAAATGACTTTTTTTAAATAGCCTTTATTTGTAGGTGGCGGCTAACACAGGTTTGAAAATGCATGTAAACAGTATGCTGAGCCTTCCTTCTTCGTGTATAGTTTGCATAGTAACTGACTAAGTCTATATAGAAATATAAAAAAGACGAGATAAGGTCATTACGATATATCTAATGATAATTATCTATCACTACTTATCGAGAAAAGTTCATTTGTAGTTATATTGACGACACTCAAGGCTTTGAAATCTGCATAAATCGGTGTAATATATTTTGTTCTTGTGTCTCTTACAGAAGTTCAAGAAATGTTAGGAGCAAGCGAGGCGTATGAGTTAAACGGAAATGAACGTTTACTTTGGGTGTTATTGGTATGTTACTTATTGTGTCTCAGTCTTGTGAGTGTTGATTGTTTGAGTTAAATATATGGACAATTCAGAGTTGTCTTCATAACACTACATAATGATATGTGTCAATGTTAGTGACAACGAACTATAGATTACAACAAAGCAATACAAGAGTTATGACATTAACATTTACAGCATCACAGGATTTAGTCCAAACAAAACATTGACTTGTAAATTTAAGTGTAAATCAAATGAGAAAGAAAACTATTCAGTTCATCCTAAGGGTATTTCTGATGTCTTAATTTTAAATTTGCTTAGATTCACAAGAAGTAATTTTGTTTGTTGTCATTCGACAAACTTAAGCATGCTAGGTTTGATGTAATGATAGCATTTGATAAATAACGAGCGTATATGTTTAAATGCTTTACATTTAACAAATGAAATAGCACTCATTTTCTAAATAATTTTAATCACATAATTTCAAACATTCTCTTGTCTTTCTGAGCGATGATATTATTTACAATGTGATAAATGTTATGTGGATAAGTATGTGGAAGCCGACATTCTGCCATCAAGCAGAAGTGTTGCTTTTTATGTACAACCTCGTCATTTATGATTTTATATAGAAATTGGAATATATCCACATTATATGGCAGATGTATTTTGTGTTTATAATACTTTTCAAGTATTGATTACCTTTCATAAAAAAATCTGAATACCTGTCTGATGAAATTATCTATATTATGTATTTACCCTGCAAACAGGCGCAGACATAAAAGTAATATTTCAAACATGTTTTAAAATTCCGAAAATGGTGATGGCACCATTCGGTTGCATGCAATTATATATAACATGCTTGAAATGTCAGTGCAAAATGATCTACACATTTCCAATTCACGAATCGAAAACAATTGCTCTTTCGCACAAAGGTATTTAGTATTAACTGTAATGTCTTTTTAAGACGGCTGAACAGAATGTCCTTGTAAATTATTATTTTAAAGTCGTCGCGAGGTCTGCACTTTGATTATTGTGCGATGTAATCCAGATAATGACACAACGGTAATGATTTTAAATGGTGATGATAATTCCTTGATATCAACGTCCATCGGAGATTATGTTTGCAACACTCCTTTGATTCCATTGACTTAAATGTACTTAATGATTCAAACGCTGAAACTTAATTTCCTAGGTGGCTTTGGACAAATTTCTAATGAGAGAACGTGTTTCAATCCGCTTTCTTGACTTCATACACAGATCCTTTGTTAAGTGCTACATTGAATTATGGTGGATGAAATCCTTTCATTATTTGGAATATCCGATTAAAACATGCGTCAGTTGTGCCATTATTGATTATATTAAAGTAATGCCTCTCAAAGTGCGCTTCAACGTCTGACAAGAGGCTGAAGCCCTCTACATTATGGTCTTTAAATATATCGCAACAGGAGAGTGTGATTTAATTTAAAATGGTCCGCACTCGATGAATGTTTTTAAAGTATCGAACATGAAAGTGTTGCTCGATTCGTTTGTGTTCATTTCTACCCTTAGCGCTATCCTTTGTTTTGGCAAATCCTGGTTTCTATAAACAATTCGATCCTGTAGTTTTGTTAGCCGAAGTCATAATGTAGATGATTAAGTTTTTAAATTAGTATATAATATAGCATGTCATCATCACCGTGATAATGAAATACAAAACCTGCGGAATGGTCAACAACTGACAAATTGTCAACATAATGATAATTTTTAGCCGTTTGGTTTCCTTTACGTCAAACCAATATCTGTTTGAAATTGACTTAATCAAAGCAGTTTATATGATACGATTCAAAGCGCTGGAATTCTTCTTAAATATATTTTAAGGAACCCAACGCATTTCTTAAGTTATTCTAGGCTTAGTATTCGTTAGAACCCTAGGGATATAACACATCCTGTGACCAAACCGGAGTGATCAGTCTCACCTGTTCACATATTTACCAGCTAACGTCCAAACATTCCTGTCATTAATGGAATTAACACAATAACTGAATTAGCGTAATCATGTAGGTAAGAGAAAAAAAATGTCTATTTGTAAAAATTGGAATCCAAAACTCGGATGTTGAGCTTCGATATAAGTACCCGTATTTATTGCTATTCAGACATTCGAACAGGTCGCATGTATCAGGTAAATGTATTATGTGTTACTGACGTTCTGTTTCCAGTCAGTTATAGTGAGATGATCTTTGTCGAATATTTTGTGGACTGCTTGGATTCCATGGATTCCATAGGGATGTTTGTCAATCATGATGGTGGGCGGGTGTATTTTCCATGCGATGTTCTATACTTTTTATTCTAGTAGATTTAAGTATGTTTTGTGAGTAATTATTGTCTCTTATCGCTATGTTGCAATGTAGCATAATATAATGTATCGTTTTCCGTGAGAAGGTGTTAACTTTCTCCAAATCACTATGCGGGAACTGAAGATTTGCCAACTGATCACATTCGTGAGATACATCCCACGATTACTGTACCATTACTGTACCTGTAAAACAAACACTTCCTTTAAAATACAAAGTTCTGGGAATTCGTTTTGATAATAAAGAACACGGAACACTGGTAATACATTGTCATTATGATAGAAGGTTTTGGTTAATACACATTCAGGTACAAAAGCAAACCTATTTTGATATATCATTACTTTTACATTTTGTTTCTCGTGAGAATGATAAGCTAACTTTCAGACACAGTTGCTTTAATATATTTTAAAATCGGCCAAACACCAATTTCATAAGACTGGAGGCATATTCAGAGACACCATTACGATAAGTCATTGTGTCTGCCGAATTGGAATACATTATTCGGCACGTAGAATGAGAGTTGGAAGCATCAACTAATAAACAAATTGACACAATCGCTGAAATAAAATCAGTTGGACAAGCAGTGTTGATCGGAACAAGTATACACCAAGACGTTTACATTCAATACCCGATATTAATGCTTTCCAAGACAATTAGACAACTTGCCTGATAACATTCGTTATACCCTGATTCTAGTGCGGAAGTTGTAAGTTACTTCCTTACATCGTATCAGTTATGATACTCCTAGGCGGCTTGACAAGTCAGCTGAAAGATGGGACACGTAAGTGAAGTAACGATATAGTATAGATATAGAATTTTGGCACACACGTACACATTGTAGACAATACCGAAAAAAGGTATCTACCAAGTATGCTTACCACACAAAATAAAGTCAGTATAATTATTACCTAATGCAACCAAACGGATTTATTAAACGCATACAACATTTTATCATTACTACAATGTGTGGGGTCATTTCAGCTGCATGTATGTGCACAAGTTCTATACTTATGTTTATTGACAGTTACTTGACTGTATATCTGAAACCTCGTATATATACTGGACAAAAACACAAACAAGACATCCTGCCTTCCCCAAGATACTACCCTCCCCCGATCACCCGACCAAAGACCCGCCCAACACACAATATCACACAAACATTGGTTGACCAAGCACTCTACAAAAAGAGTACAATATCATAATGTTAGCTGTCAGGTTTGATATAGTTATCATTTTGTAAACTTTCCTTCGACATAGAACGGAAATCCTGTGGTTAGAGTTTTAACAGCAAATATTGAAAATTAAAATCAGAACCTATTGAAAGTATTGGAGTTTCAGAACATAACATTTAACTATAACATACATGAAACGACCAAACATTGATGAGTCGAGGTAAGGATTGGTTTGAAAATTGTTACACATTCTGAATTGACGTTGCTTCTTTTCATTAATGACAATACTTACATTTTACTTTTCTAACGGAACGCGCGTACTGACATGGTAATCTACGTAATTAGTTTCGTTTCCTCTGGACTTAAGGTGTGTACTACACAATCCCTCGGTAAACCATACAATACATATGACACAATACTAAAAATGCGACACGGGATAGACCTGGTATCTTATGCAAATATAGATTTAATGCCGTCATTTTAAAATTAGTATTTTAGTAAAAAAAATCAAAAGTAACGCGTAACAATGAAATATGACACAGTACTGTTATCTGTGAAAACTCCTCCAGAGTCACACAAATCTCAATTCGTGGTAAATGGTTTGGAATAAAAAAAATCATAGATTGTCTTAGTATTTATTGAGCACCATGCTATGCCATCAATTAGTATGTGACGCCCTTTTACGATTTCTAATGTGGAAAAAGCGAAGATAATTCGTCTACGACTGGTAATTTAAACTAGTTTTATGCTACTATATAACCCTGAATTTTGAGAATTATAGCTCGTGCCATGGAACATCGATCATTTTCATATAAAGAAGTTAAATAAAGTAGGATTGCACTTCTTAAGACACTAAAACGTATATAGGCATTACATCCTATTCTATGAAGTTATTCGATGCCGAATAATAAAGAAGGCACATGAACATAATTGAGTTAGTCCGGTACGAATTCAACATAAACGTGCATAATTCTAATTTCGTTTTTGGTCGTGAACATTATGACAAACGTGTGTTGGAACATGGGGCATATCAGCAGTTTTCTTTGCATATTGTAATGCAATAGCGGTTTTTTACATATGGGTATATTGTGACATATATATTTTATTTACATATCACGATATTGCGACGTACACAATTGATTAAATCCACTTTGCTATTTGCAGATTTTCAGAATTTTACTTTTTATCAACATTTTTAAGCTCACTATTAATATCGTGATAGTTTTGTTCATATGTCGAACATTTGCGTGAAATAAAACATTTTAGGCATGTATGTAACCCGTGTGTATGTATGAGTAATTAGCATATACTCAAATAGTGTGACATTGGATCATTTTGGGATGACTTAATAGTAACATAGCGTGAACATATATTGTGATATCCATCCATTCAGAGACTGGAGTTATGTTAGATTGCAGTATCGACGCTGGAGGAGAGCATGTTTTTTTCTGTAACGTAATGTGGCTAAATATATATTTATCTAAGTAATCTGTATCGTTCTATCTTTAATACACATAATGTTCCGAGAAGGTATGCGACAGTTAAAATTTGAATACGTAAGAAATGTGCAATTTATATTCATTTGTTTGGAAAGAAATATTTGTCCCTGCTTTAGTACTGGATTATCTCTTGCGAGAAGCATTTTATTACCTCTACTTGTTAGATGATATATCAATATGCGATAAATGATCATCTATAGCTTTCCTTAATGTCAATATCATCCCCACTGGCCCGTTATATACTCACTTTGTGTTTTTCCTCATTCTAAAGGACAAGGATTGTAAACTGTTGGATATTGCTTTTTGTGCGCTATGAGCTTTTCTGATTCCAATAGATTTGGTGCATAAAACATCACGGTATAAAATATATGATCTAATTCATTTCAATGAGTAGATTGTACTCTATCATATTGGTATCTATTGGGAACTAACTCTCATTTGTTCTGAAGTCATCTTATATCATACATCATGTTGCGTACGAACTAAAGATTGGCATATAAGTTATATAAACTCTGGTTTTCTCTTGAAATCGGCAATATAAATGTCCTAACGAAATGTTTGATTACATATGAAGCTGGCATTATTGATAGACCTACAGAAAACGTTATTTAGTTCGTGCTTTGAATTGTTTTGTAGAAATATAACAATTCGTGCTGATAAATGTACTCGCTGATAAAAGTTTTAAAGAAACTTTCAATCTTCCCGTACGCATGAATTCTTAAATTCTTTTAGAAGCGGTTGATAACATGTTAGCACTATGCCTGTCTAATTGTACATTTATGCAAAATGTCTGGACGATAAGTACTGTTCTACGGGCGTGCTTATACTTTTAAAATGTGTTTTAACAGCCTAAAATGACTTCGCTGACAATAAGTGGATCACTAATAACTCAATTCTAACGTCTCGGTGCTGACTGTTTGGTACTACATGTATATTAATAAGTATCTAGTGTTTTATTCTAAGATATATAATTTTGTTATACAAAGATAATTAGTGTGTATTTACGCTTCAATCATTTTCCATTTTTCTTCTTCATCAGGTTCGCTGCTTGTCAGACAGTCATACCTGCAGCATCGATGATGATACACATCTATTTCAGGTCCTCTATTGAACGGTATAGCTTCTGGTTATAAGAATATAGTTTAAGCCAATCATATCCTCTGTCTTTGAAGTACATCCTGCAAGTCTGAAGTAGGTCTCTTCATCCACCCCGCAGGCACAAATTGCCAACTCGTCCAGCTTCAGTTTCTTGTGCATTGTGCCTTTTCACTTTTCCATTGAAACTCATAATGTTAGACTTTCAAAGTGATCAATATAAATAAATGGTTCTATTGAACTGCATTAGGAAGAAGTTTTGTTATTCATTTGATTGTTTTTGGCGAATGTGAGTACTTTAAATGTTATGTAACAGTCGTATAAACTGACACATGCTATCAATAATTCATGGTTATTTTACAGAGATTTATCGGAACATTAAATTGATAAACATTCATATTAGAAATTATTTATTTACTTCTACGTCTAGTTCATTTATCTGCTGTATGCTAAAAACAATGAGTCTCTATGAATGATACAGTGAGCTTCTTATTACATGTTATGGCATTAGCTATATATTATGTAGCATAAGAATGTTTTGTACTGTATATGACGAAACAACCTGCATCACAGACTATGAACTTTCGTGAATATGAATAAATATGTCTAAATACTTACTTAATGAGTGATTATTACGTTGGTTGGTGACACATCTAAAATAATTTGACATAACATACTCGTGTGAAACCCATGGCAATATGTTCAAACTATTGATGAATTTGGTTTACGGAAAGTTGTCATTTGTTTGCGGAATGTAGGTGAAGGTAGATTGGTCATATCGTACTGTTACGTCATTATATCAACTTACCAAATTGTAATAGAGTGACAAAGCACTTATATGCCCGTTAGTATAAAAATATATGGCAAAAAACTGAAATTGAATAACGTACAAATGTATGTCTAATCATACATATGGGACCATCATTCTTGAGTTCAGTACTAGAAGTTATTTACAATTGAAATGAATGTTAACGTTTGATAAAACATTAAATAAGCCCAAAATGCGTCTAAATGTTGAAAATGTATAATATTGTTCCGATATTTTCACAATTTGATTCTGCTTTTGAGTATTGTACCGTAGTGTTAACATCGAATGGCATATATATATATTTATATGTGTGTCATTTCATCTGATCTTCATCTGCTGCATTAAACAACAAGTTCAGCATCTTTACCAGCACAATCTTACACGTTCGGTGATATCACTAGAATTCCATTCACTCAAAGAAAGTCAAATACTTGGTGTAATTGAAGATTTAAAAAAATACGTAAATAAACATTCTCTTGAAAATATTCGAATATATATTAGTGGGATGATTCGTCGGTGACGGTTATGTAAATATTTCATTATTCCCTTGCGGTGTATACGCATACTGTAAGAAGAAAGTAGCCATTCAACATTTGACATTTCATATTTCCGCTTCGAACGGTCTTAATATTTATAAAAGCAATAACAAACGGGAAGTATGCATTTAGTTACATGATTAAACTCAAGCATGAATGTAAAATACACCAGCAAATAGCTTGCTCAATTGCATTTCGAATGTGCCCTACAATGATTTGTTGTCAAATCAAAGACTGTCAGCTTCAAGTGCTAATGGGAAAAGTTATCTGAAAGCCAATGGAATATCGAGAATCTTGAATTCTAGAATTGTCATTAACACATGATGTGAAACACTATGTTTTATTTTTCTCATAATGCAATAGTAGTTTTCACGAGACATTACGGACTAAAGTTCTTTACTTGAAGTATCTTTAGCAATTGTTATTATGACATTTTACCTAATTGGCTCTCAGTCGGCTTGCGTGATTGCGCAGAATATTCTATTGAATTGGCCAATAGTATTTTACCCCGTTCCTTTCATTTTGTGTTGAATTAATGTCTAAAAAACGAAATATTTGCTTAATAATTCATATTATGTAGAGAATGAATGTAAATCAATGATAATATTAATGTGCATGTTTTTTTATTAAAAACAAAACAAGTTAACCCGGTGAGTAAAATAATTGATTTGTAGTATTTATTTGGTCGACTATTATTTAAATGGAATTTCCTAGGAAACGTTTCTTTCCTTCCCATTTGACTTAAATTGGATACAGGTTGTTGTACAGTACATCACATCATATGCGTGAACTTTTATACATTGCCACGAGTCAACAGACCTATTGGTATGCTTTGGAATATAATATAATTATATAGTATATAGTATATATAGTATCATATGACTAAAGAATGTCTTCAGTGAAATGGTCACCCCAAACCACACCAAAACAAGACAGGCAGACTGATATGCTCGAACACTGTGCTGATGGTGGACGTAAAATGGTGGATTCATGTAGAATTCGTACATAACGGTACAACAGCATCAAAAGCAGGTAAAATGATAGTCAAATTATGGATTGTCCATTTTTATTAAGAGTCTTCATTTTCTCTTTTCCCCGACTAAACAATTAGATACCAGCACACAGTCTTATCGCTTAATGCATCAGAGGTCATTGATCCTACATTAGTTTTCCCGTATACGGTTCTTGTGATTTATATAACTATGTGAACCATGGGATGACATATTAGGCGATCATGGCACTATTTAAAAATCGTTTGGTTGTATTTGTATGAACAACTACACACGAGTTGTTTCATGGACATATATTTACAATTAATTAAGTAGGTCAAATTCATTAAATGATCAAGCTTAGATGTTTGAATATAGTGTATATTGTTGAACATCCAATTTTACATTTCAAATAGTTACACTAACCAATAGATAAACGTACACGAAAGCTTGTCAACGAAATTTGTGAATTATTTCGTTATTATGTTTTGATTGTTGACATTCTGTGTGGACATTTAGAATATGTTGAAGGAGAAAAATCCTGGGGGTCTAATTTCGCTATCTTTTCGTTTTTCAGACATTAAATCGGTGAAGCCAGTCTTGCTCGATGACACTTTAGTTGCTTTAGACAGAACCATAAGCTACTTTGTCTGGATAAAGTATTATATTATGCATGCAAGTAGCAATTAGCATTCCATTTCGTCGAATTGACGTAACAAGTGTTGACATGGTGCGGTATTTCAGCTGAAATGATGTGCTATGTGGAGCAATAGACCGGTACCGAGATACGGGGGACTTTTACAAATAAGCATATTTGATTATGCAATAATACAATGGGTTGTCAATAGTTATAGGTCAATCACGGTGTCAAATATCAGATAGATAGTTGATAATATTAGTTGATTTGTTGTTGAAGGACAGTTACAAAGACAATCATAGTCAGAAAAACTACCAGTCAGTTAGACAACGGGTAATTATAACGTGCCTATGATTGTTATTATTTAATGAAGTATACATAATACAAACTTTTCACTAAATTCAACTCCGTGCAACTGATTTCAACTGTATTTCAGTTTAATTACGATAAGGAAAATAGCTGACATTGTTTTCACTGTTATATAGAAACAAAGAATATCACAAGAAGGTACTCCATACATAGGATTTCGTTCTTTAAATAAGATCTCGGTATGCTTCCGTGTTTAATCATGATTTTAAAATATACAATACAACTAAACCAAAATTTAAATACATTGGATGCTTATGTAAAGTTGTGATTTATTTGCATTTTAGTTATTAATTTTGGTTGAATGATGCTTTTCAGATTTTAGAAGCGTTCTCCGCAATCTGGAGATAGCATTTACCAATACATCATGTTCACCACTGTATTTACTGTCTATCTTATATTGATTTACGGACTGTTGTAATGTATATTTCTTCGCGTTTGTTACCTTATAGAATTAATCTTGGGCTTTTTGTTTTCTATTTCCCATGGTTCTCGTAGAATTTTTCACAACATGGGTGTGAGCTTATGATGGAAGGTCTCGGCTAAGACGTTATTATAATCTTTGCAGAGATAATCGAAAAGGCTTTACGTTTTGTCAAGGTTGAAATTTACCGACATTTTAAACCAACGCTTTCTGTAGCAGGAATAAGAAAAGTACTCGATGTGGGACTGGAACCTGCCTGCTCCTGTTTGCAGATCAGATTCTATATCAACTGAGGTAATCGGGCTGATTGATATATCAAACAATTCATTGACACACGTACTAAATACTGTATCATTAACGTCACTTGTCATAACGTTAATTTCTCATAGGCAAACAGGGAACGTTTTACTGTAACGTTTATGGTAATTCGTGAATGAACATTTTTTACTGTCACAGGGTGATTTCGAATTTTTAACCGTATTTTCTTAAATGTCACAGGGTGAAAGTACATTTTAACAGTATTATCTTGTTTGACACATATTTTACTGAGTTTCTTTTCTAAATTTGCCATGCAAATGACCTTGGTTGAAAAAGGTCGGGGTAATAAAATAAATAACACATAGCTTTGTGGGTGACAGTAAGAATGTCAGCCCGAGGAAAGTGCTGTTACCCAAGGTCGAATCTATACCAACACACATTAGGAATTATAGAAAGTGTAATACCAGTCAACAAATATTCATTGTATTGGCATCACAGCAAGTAAATATGTCATTACAGTAATTTGAAGAAACCCAGATTACTCTACAGTTACATGATTTATTGTCAGGAATTGTGAGGTATTTCATTACCCATCTCTCTAGAGTGAGCCATTACAAACCTAATGAATTTACCGCATCATCGACAAAACATATGGAATTTGTGAGGAAATGTTGTTTTAACAACCAATCTTCAATACACACAGGGAAACTTGTTAGATTAATCGTGTTAGTAATCGTATGCACCGCAGATTTAATCATTGGACGATTATAATCAAACTATTGGCCAATAACATAACAGGGATAGAATATAATTGTTGTTTTTATATAATGTGATCCTCTGGTATGGTGAATATAATTGATACGTAACCTGATTTTCTAATTGGACGTTACTAGTTGGCATTCATAGTGTCTAAAGGATTTTTTCATAATTCTTTTATTATCTTCACTGTGTAACCGAACTCGTTGCAGCCTGAGGTCTGCCAATGTGTACACTACGGTAGCGCTATGCACTGACCTGTGTTCTTCTGCTCGGGGCATTATGGGTATGTTATAAGCAATAACATAACGTGACGTCACCGTATGGTACACATTGGAGCCAAGCGTTCTTCAACATTGCGTTTCATTTAATAATTAGTGTTATTGACAAAAGCACAAGAATAGAAATGGTGTAACGTATTCATTTTACATAACTAAACACATTTTGTTAATAACATACAACCGATATGGTTGTTTTTACATTTATTATCCTTCCGCGTAACTATATTTTAGCGTATGTATAACTATCTAAATGTGGATAGTAATCAGTTCTATGTATAGAGGTTAGACAAACGTAGTGACGTCACGCTATGTATAGAACGGAGGTCTGCGGGCGTGTAATATGGAAATGTATTAAAACAGCTGATTTTAAAACATCGGCTGTGCTGACTGAGATTATAGAATTGACCATTTGTTGTGTGAAGAACATAACATGATGGAGCTCCTGTTCTCTACCTAGTATATGAATAATACTAAACTATAACTAATGGATTTGCTTGGCATTAAATGGAATTAATGCATTCATGCTTGAAAAAAAATACGCACGGAGTATCACGATTTCCTGAGCTTATTATTTTATGATTAGATTAGGACTGTTTTATATTTCACTGTTTTGACCGATGAAATAAAAGTGTAATCTTTCCATGCAATATCTAAGGACAATCTGAAAGAAAATATAGCATTTGTAACAAATTAGAAATCATTAAAATTGTGAACACATTCATTGTATAGACGCTTATAAATGTGCGAAGATATCGTTATTTCGAGGATGGTATTGGAAAAAGCTTTCTACTAGAACATGGTTCAGGAAATGAATGCTCTGAAAATCGACTTTACCCTATGACTGGAAATGTATTTTAACTATTGCAATTAATCACACTGAGTTTGCAATATGTTTTAGGAAATATTTATACGACAATTTAAGAGTTCCTTTCAAAACAACGCGAGACAACTGCTTGTTACTTTTTCTATATCCGGCGGTGGCAATCTTTTTTCTTGATGAAACATCAGTTCATCGTATGTATTTATAATGTGAAGTATTTCGTACGATGATAAATATTCACTTCATTTCGTTATGCTTAGATTTCGCGGTTGTTCTTTTCAGTATGCTTTTATTTGCATTACACCTTACAGAAATAATGTATAATCACCCTTCAAATACGACAGTCTTAATTGACCCCCTCCCTCCCGTACTTGTCCAAAGAGGCTAGGCGAATGCGGGGTCAAACCATGATGAAATAAAAGTACAAGGCTTTGTAAAACGTTCGTTAAATCATGGTAGGAAGGTTTTGTTGCAAACATATATTTTCTCATACTATGTCTACTTTAATCAATGAATCTGATACAAACTGTCGTCTTGGCATCATTCATTTTCCAATCGAATAGACATCATTGCCTCAAGATAGAAATATGATATCTTTAGATAGTTCTTTTCTTTCTTTGCGTGACATGTATTTACAACACCGACGTCACCCGTCACGTGAAGCATTCTCACCGAGATCATCCTGTAAATTCGTCATATAATACATTTAATAGTATAGCACAACAGCCATTGATGCCTAAATGGAAGTGCTGATCCATTCAATTTCCTTAATTTCTCGCTTGCTTTAGAGCGATAATTTAGTACGTTATGTTAGCTGCTGATCTGTGGATGGTTACTTAGAGGATGTTATACAATATGTATATACCGTTGTATAACATGCAATTAGTATGTTGTACAAGTTCATAGTGCGTCCTAGTTTGGCGATAATGTTTGATCGTCACGAATTGTATTTGTTGTTTAACGGCCTATTGGACAACTGTGATCTTTTCGAGGGAGATGAGATAATATACATATGGTACAAGCACTATGTACATGCGTTGAGATAGTTTGGAATGAGTTTTGTAACCATTTATAATATTATATTAAATGTCTATTCTATTTTGTGATTCATAATGTCTTGTTCGACTACCATGGATTCTTTAACCTTTTCCTTGTGATGCTTGTTTGTATTGAAATAAAGTATACGATGTTCCGTAACATACCTTCATATCACGACTCATATATGTGAATGTTTAAACCTGACGTCCTTGAAATAGCTCTTGTATATATTTCTTCTAGAATGGAAGGATAATATAAGTAATGAATGTATCTTAAAACAGCTAGTTATATCCGCGGTAACGGTAGAAAACAAACAACTGCAGTATTGATTCGTTATATTTGCATGTGTGCATTATGTGCGGCGAAAAATTGCTTTTACTTAACTAGCTAGCTAGGGTACTTAACGGAAATGACAACTAACCATGAAATCAAAAGGCAGTGCAAAGCAAAACTTAACATGCATCTTAATTCTTGTATACAGTAAACATATGAACAAAGGCAACCATTTGGGAAAGACAAACTGCTGCCTTTATTGAAAAGATAGCCTTTACTCCGATGTTATTAATGTTAATGACGTGTTTTAAAATATGGCCTTTATTCGGAGGTGTCTGTTTACACAGGTTTGAAAATACATGTAAACAGTATGCTGATCCTTTGTTCTTCGTGTATAGTTTGCATAGAAACTGACAGTCATTATAGAAATATAAAAAAGACGAGACAAGGTCATTACACATATCGTGTCTTCAAGATATATCTAAACAAATAACCCATCACTACTTATCGAGAAAAGTTTATTTGTAATTATTTTGGCGACACGCAAGGCTTTGAAATCTGCATAAATCGGTGTGATATCTTTTGTGATCTTGTGTCTCTTAGAGAAGTGGTAGAAATGTTTGGAGGAAGCGTGGCGTATGAATTAAACGGAAATGAACTATTACTTTGAGTGTTGTTGGTACGTTACTTAGTAGTGTGACTGTTGATGGTTTGATTGAAGTATATGGATATTTCAGAGGTAGCTTCATAACACTACATATAGTTGTCCAGATCAGGGCTAGTGATATACATGTATGTCAATGTTACTAACAACAAACTATAGATTGCAACAAAACAAAACACTAATTATGGCCATACGATGTGATGTCAAGATTTACTGCATCACTGGATTTAGTTAACACAAAACATTGACTTGGAAATTTATGTGTTAAACAAATGATAAAGGAAACTATTTAGTTCATGCTGAGAGTATATCCGATGTCTTGATAATAATTTTGCTTAGATTCACAAGTACTATTTTTGTTTCCAAATCATTTAAATCACACAATTTGCATACTATCTCTTTTGTCTTTCTGTTCGATGATGTATAATTGATGAACAAAACCCCATTATCTACATATTGCGCGCCTCCACTGCGTGCATCTTTAGTGTTTTGGATAGTTTTCACTACAGGAGAATCCCTCAATATTAATATATCTCGCATAAATGAGAATGTGCGGAATCATTATGTACATCTGTTCGTCATTGCTGTATGGTCAATTACTTTTTTGAAAGCTGGTAGAAATGTGTAACAGTTCAACAACCAATGCATGTTAACATTATTCCTTCCTGTGAACAAATAGATTAATTTGAAAATTAGACTTCCTTTCTATGCTTCTTTCTTAGAAGATTTGGTAATTTGGCGGGAGAGGGTAGATTTTCTTACATATCAAATCAATTACGGAACATGTGTTCCTGTGACACTATTTCTTCAAACAAAACGTTTACTTTAGTATCCAACACTTTAAGAATTCCACAAAAATCTGAAATCATTGCCTGTGCAACTTTCCATTTTGTAACAAACATTTGAAAATGAATTAGACATTCCTATAATGTTTGTTTTACCTCCAAACCCACTAATTTCATATGTTTTATCGTGTCGAGCAGTTAACTAACCAGCTTCTCCGGACTTCATTTAGGCCTTAACCATTACTGCAAGCTACTACCTAGCTATCTTACATAGTTCGGAACTGAGGGGCTATTTAACAATCGGGTGTAATATCTTTTTAGTGATATCTGTATATATAAATTAAACTCAACTTGGATTCCTATAATCGGATAAGTACTAGTATTTTCATTTAGCATATGAAACATCGTTACTGTCATTTGTGTTTAAGCTAAACTCTCAAGTAAAACAGCTAAATTACAATGTCATGTATGCCCTGTGGATGCGTGTGTGGAAGCCGCAATTTTGCCATTGAACAGTTATATCGCTATTTATGTACAATCTCGTTATTTATGATTTAAGATATAAAAAATTGAATATTTTCACATTGAATGTGAAACGCAGATTTAATAAGTGTTTGTGATATTTTTCAAGTATAACCTTCCATGAAAAATCTGAATAAAATTTCTGATGAAAGTATCTATATTATGTTTTACCCTACAATCAGGCGCAAACTATACGCCATCTTTCAAACAATCATAATGTTTTCTAATTTTGAAAATGGTGATGGCACCATTCGGTTGCATGCAATTATATATTACATGTTTGAAATGTCAGTGCAAAATGATCTACACATTTCCAATTCATGAATCGAAAATAAAATATGTTATTTTGCACAAGTGTATTCAGTATTAACTGTACGGTCTTTTTAAGACGGCTGAACAGAATATCCATGCAAATTATTATTTAAAAGTCGCCACGAGGTCTGGGCTTTGATTATTGTGCGATGTAATCCGGAAAATGACACATGGGTGAGTGGTAATGGTTTTCCATAGTGAAGATGATTCCCTGATATTAACGTCTTTTGTAACACACATTGGAATCAATTGAATTAAATGTAGTTAATGATCCAAATGCTGGAACTTAATTTCCTAGTTGGCTTTGGTAAATTTTTAATGTTTTTTATCCGCTTTCTTGATTTCATTCACTGTTCCTTCATTTTTTTTGGAATATCCGATTAAAACAGACGTCACTTGTGTCATAACTGATTGTGTTAAAAATACCTCTACAAACGCGCTCCAGCATCAGACAAGAGGCAGAAGCCCTCTCTATATGGACTTTGATAGATCGCCACAGGGGAGTGTGGTGTGATTTAAATTCGTCCGCACTCAATGAATGTTCCAATTGATGTATGGGTTATTTGACAGTTTGCTCGATTTGCTTGTTTTTTTTCTACTCAGAACGCTATCCTTGGCTGGGGCAAATCTTGGCTCGACACTGTAATTTTGTTTTCCGTTGTTATGTTGCAGAGAATTCGATGTTAGATTTGCAATAGTAAGTGCTTGTAGCTTTTATCATACTGTGTTAATGACTCAAACAGAAGTCAGATTATAACGATAATATATTATGAATAATCTCATAAAAATGTTTTCTGATTAATATATAACCATACTTTAAGAAAAGAGAGATTTTTAGAAAAATACTTATCAACGTTATTACTAAATATCAATATATATTAAGCAGTCTAAATTAATCACCTTGGATGTTAAAACGTAAATTAGAAAACAGAACAATTATAAGAAAACTAAATCCACGTAAACAATAAATAAAAGATGCCGCGGTCATTTCAAGAAATCTCGATTCTTTAATTTCGGATGCTCATTTTCTAGAGGTTGCATCGCCCGCGGAAATTATTCATCATAAATTTGAATCATTTGGCAACACGTTCATTGCACATTTTGATTATGTGAGTACACACACTGTTCAATTAAACAAATGTACTTCAACTACTGTGGGAGATGCCACATTTTATCGTGCGAATGGTTGATCTGTTACACTTGCAAAATGATACTATTACTGAACATTTTATACGTGATTATCAGATAAGAGAATGTGAAATAATTGACCGTTTTGTTTTCCTGTTTTTCTAAAAGCCTTGATCTAATATGAGATAAAATAAAAGAATATTTCAAAAGCTTACCCAGTAGTTATACACGTGGGCATATCTTTATTTCGCATGCACGACTATGCACACGGAGAATTACGTTAGGGAATATAGATTATGTAGATATAGGCATGGCTTCATGTGGACTAAAAAACGTGATCATTCTTATTGTGATAAACACAGTGGGCGACATCAAATATGCCTGAATAATGTTCTACAAGTTATTGTTGAATACGCCAACATGGATGCCACGAAAGATCAATCGCTAATATTACCTTTAAGTCTGAACGTAAAGCCAAACAAGAAATTCAAGCAACTAGTACATTTCAACCTGAGGTATTCAATTGAATAAAAGTATAATTGACCATTGTTTGATATGAGTGACAAAGCTCTGTCGTCGTTATTTTACTACCCCGAATATGAGCGTTTGTACTATATTAATTAAATCCGTATCTTCACATGTCGTGAACTCATTTTCATATAATTCGCATGCATATTTACAAATTACTGGTTTCAGCTGAAATGGTGTACAAACCGTTCTACTTGTAACATTTATATATCCAGTATCTTTGCTACTTTGTCTGCTCTTTCTTGAGTCTCAGTCAGTATAGAAATGTTGATGTGTGTTACTTTCTAGATCGAAATCGTTTTATAATTATCATTATACTTTAATCTGAATTATGTCATAAACACTTACCACAGACATTCTAATGTATAGAACAGAATCCCCCGGAAATACATCATAAGCAGTAAGAAATCCACGGGCTTAGTGTTAACGGGTTTAGGATTTGAGTTTAACGCTATTTATTACCAGTATTTTATTATGTTCAGCAGTTTGTTTTATTTCTGGGTCACTTTAAAACGTAACCTGTGTCCCATCTATCCGTAAACAGCAACAAGGTGTCAAATCAGTGTTAGATGATTTTTCACGAACCTTGATAATGTCAGGGACTTCATTACTAATTATACCTAAGATAATCATGAAGTAATTATACATGACGAGTTTAATACTACAGAATACAGAATACTTTATTTCTGCAAGATTACATAGTAATAACATTGGGAATTTACATAGTACATGACATGTAACATGAAACATATTTAAATCCGGTCAGGTAGCAGATATTCAAAAAGAAAACAGGATCAGTTTAGAGTTGCAATCGGGGGAATGCAAAGATAGATCATTTCAGTTGATTAATTAGAAAAATACAACACTTATTGGAAGTATATAATTTTACACAAAAAGTTAAGGGAAAAAAATGTATCAGGAAGAATGATCAATTTCCATTAGAATGTATAGTAAGAAAATATAATAATAACATAATAACACATATACAAAATGTTACATCGATAATTTCGGACAAATAGAAAAACGTAGAAAACCGTCGTCTGGAGTTCCTGTTTAGAAAGAACAAAGCAAAACGAACAAAAACAAAACACACACACACACTTGTTAGAGATATTCAATTTTACACAAAAAGATAAGGAGAAAAAAAATGGTATGAGGAATAATAATCAATTTGCATTATTCTGTATTGTAAGAAATATAATAATAATGTAATAACAATAACACAAATGAAAAACGTAGAAAAGTCGTTGGAGTTCGTATTAAAACTTACTTAAAGTTCTCATAATATTACGCATAAAACTGACAAGATCGGATAGTAGTAGCGGGGTAACTGTTGAAAGAAGGGATTTAAAATTTTCTTCTCTATCGATGAGATTTATTCCAGAAAGGTATTTATTTCTTGGCAAGCTAAAGAAAGGACATGAGAGTACATAGTGTCGTTCTGACCCGATTTCATTATTAGGGCATAGGGGACATATTCTATTATGAAAAGGAGTGCCGTTCCAGCGTCCACGTTCTATCGGAAGATTATGATTTGCTGTTCTAAATCGAAAAAAGGTTAAGCACTCGTAAGGTTTTAATATCTTGAAATAGGTTTCTAGACAATGATTTGATTTAAAAGACATATAGATTTTGCTTTTATTGGACTGGTCAAGTTGTGCATGCCAAGTCTGTTATAGTTATTACCGGCACCGACTGTAATTACCGAAACCGGCTGTAATTACTGTCAACCGGCTGTAATTACTGTCAACAGGCTGTAATTACTGTCAACAGGCTGTAATTACTGTCAACAGGCTGTAATTACTGTCAACATAACCATCATAAGTCGCAGCCACATCGGTGCCTGGAATGACATGTATACATATTAATAACAGGAATTGAGGTTGAATCTTCACAGCAATTTAATACCTTGTTGCAAACTGGAATTGATATTTTCGACGGATTGACATTTTTTGCTTCAAATAATAAATTGCTTATAGGAGTTCATGTTTTCAGCGTTAATGAACACATTTGCACCCAAAGGCTCATCACACTCGATACATGCACAGAAGTATTGATAGTGTACAACATCGATATCTAAACTCATTGATTTTATTTAATTAGTGACGAATGTGAGATTATTTTCAGCGTTAATTAGTATTGTTCTCGGGCACAAATCATATGTGAATAACATAATTGCACTTCTGAACGTGACGGTGCTGAGACATTGTATCAACATTGTGGCATTTAGCGATGTAGTGTCAACATTGGTTTGCACGTTCTGAATTATACAATGTATGTACATTCCAACTTCCGATAATCAAAGACAATACTTTAACGATAACCATATCCATTGCATGTCTGTGTATATTTAGCATGTTTAATGATATAGTTTAACTAAGTACTGATATGTGATGAAGTAATGAAGTATCAGCCTCATTATTAGGCAATCAAATCAAGCATGAAAAACATTTACACTCTTACATCTAACCATAAGACCAATTTAATTATCTTAACAATCAGTATATGTCCAGATCAAGTTGTTGTATAATTAATTAGCACTACCAATATCTACATCAGTGTCATTTTATAAATAGCATGGGACTTAGTGTCTTGTTGTATAGAACTCGAAACTATCGACAAGATATATTATGCTGGCACAGAATGAAGCTCCCCGATGATGGTATTATTTTACACAACAATTGACACAACTCTTTATACGTCCTGAAGTAGTGTTTCACAGAATTTTCTATTCAGTCTTTCCACCAGTTGTGGCAAATTGGCGTCCTGAACGCTGTATAGTTGAAATTGTGATGATGATGTATTTGAGCAGTTCCATAACAAAACCTTACTAACGTGAAGTATTCTACAAGTGCTGTCTTTGTCTTATATATTTACAAACTAACCTTGGAATAAGTTATACTACGAAATCAGTCCAAAGTTGGTAAATAGTTCTGAAATTGCTGGTTATATACCACATTCACACAACTTTCATACCGCGGTTTTTGTCATGGATAATTGATGCCTTGTATAATGTGAAGGAATTATGTATTTAGATACTGTCAAGAAATTTCAAAACATTAAAGACCTGATCGTGAAAAAAAATCAACTTCAATTATTATTATAAGATTACGTACACATACATATTACATGTATACATTCACATATATACTGTATGTTAATGTACACATATATACTACATGCATATAAACACGCATGTATATACTGCATGTATATAAATACATGTGCATATAACATGCCTATATACATATGTTACATGGATAATTACATATTAACTGCATGTATATACCTGCACATAGTCTACACATATATGAACACATGTATGCAACATACGTGTATAGAGATAAACCACATTTTATTGTACACATAATTACTACATGTGTATTTCGTTTAGCAGTCCACCGATCATCCCTCATTTTCGTATAACTGATCATTTTACGTTTTATTGATCTAGAAGAATTATCAGTTTCATCATTAAGATTGAAAATGGTGGAAAGATGTTTTTGAATAAACACACATTCAATGATCCTTGTTTGTTGATTAATGCAGTGGATCAATTAATAGTGTTTGTCACACATAAACATAAATCATATTTGCCATGGCAAAATTTAAAATTTCATTTTTATTGATCAAAACCATAAGGATTTTGTTAATTAAGACACCTACGTACACTTACATAGTGTTTCTTTAGATATTAAAAAAAAACTTTGCCATTGCAAAAGTGATGATCTTTTTGGCAAGGCATTATAACTAAATGCTACAATTTTAAAAAAACCTGAAAATCTGAAGATTTCTGAATATTCTATAGATTTAAACAATAGAATTAAAGATTGCACAAGATATATTTCTCAAATATATGTGGACGACATGTCCATGAGCACACAGGGATGGTTGGACATATTACAGAGGGTCGGAATGCCCAATGTTTACTATTATTGGTACTTATGTTCAGCGACTTAAATACCAATATATTCAAATATGGAGCACCAAATGTATAGAAAACAATATAAAACATTATACCGAATATATAAATCAAAATTTGAAATTGAATCTTATGTTGATACTTTAGATATTTCAAAATTTAGATCAAGCCATATATCATTAAGATCATCATCTCATAGCTTATTAATAGAAAAGGGGAGACATTTAGGTATTCCTAGAAGTGACAGGAAATGTTTTATTGTAAATTATGTATAGAGGATAAATTCCATTTTGTTCTTGTTTGCCCTTGTTATCATTGTTTGCGACAGCAGTATATACATGAAAAATATTATAAAAATTCTAGTATTAACAATTTTAACATTTTGATGACAAGTACATGTACCAATATCATTAGGAATTTAGCTCTGTACGTATAATTATGCATTTAACTTGAGGAAGCAATTAATAGAAATGTAGCATTAGTCATTGAATTGCTACATAATTATGTCTCTCTTTGTATTGTACGTTATACACTTGCCACAGTGTATTACATATTGACCAATTATTGTATCTGTCTTTGCTCTGTGAACAAGCTGAACTGTATATATATTAGTAATCTTGCTAAAAGTCAGCTTGGTGTTTCACATGTACATGTTTTATGTAATTATATGTTGATATGTTGTTTTATATGTGCATGGGTCAGTGGGCTAATTACTTGTAAATAAATTGAATTGAAATTTAATGTTTACATCCGTAACACTGTAATTGCGACATCAAACAATATAATGTATTCTAAAACAAAAAATACCAAAAACCAATAAGACAGCATGGGAAGCACAAATCAAAAGCTTTCATTGAATACTTCATTAAATCATTTCAAATGCAAATTGCCAATGGGTCAGTCTATGGTTGATGAAATAACATTTATAGGCATATTTATACCTGTTTTGATACGAGTTGAGTCATTGTCTGTTCTTTTGATTTAGTTTTGGTTCAGTTTTGTAAAACTGGAGCTTAACAAATACTTTCGTATATAATGCATACTAATACAATTTGTAGCTACCAATCGTTATAAGAATGTTTTAAAAAGTATGGTTCAGATTACGTCGCACAGAGTCCTCGAAAACGATATCGAAGTCATATTTCAAGAAAATTATTTGAACTCAGGATAAAAATCGGCTAAACACTCAGGAGAACATTCATGTTCGTTGTTTTGTTCACTATATTGTATACCTATAATGACAGTGTCCAGGAGATTTTCCTAATGCAATTATCAGTGAAATACTAATATAACAAACGTTGTTCGGAACGTTGTTGTGGAAAATATACGAACCTTTGATTAACTTCGTAAATCCAATCACATCGGATTTGTAAGTTACAAGCAATCAGTTGTCTTTAAGTATGAGTAATGTTGAAGTATGTGTTGTTTGTGGTTCACCACTGTACTTTACAAATATGTGGCACACATACACAATTACTATATCAAAACAGACAACATTGAAGAATATTTTCTGGTTTTATACCGAACGTGATTTATTTGAGGCTTTCATTTTTGATTAGACTGTCAACATGCCACGAAAACAAACAATGATAACCACGAAACAATGCATGTATCGTAATTAAAATCTGTATGTTTAGTTTTGAAATATTATGTCTTATTAGTAGACTTGTTGGTTATCTCGGTGATTTGTTTTCAAATAATAGAACCCCTGGACCAGACAATCATTAAAACAATCTTTACCTAAAGTTCAAAGCATTCACTACAGGTTATGAAAGAAGTACATATTTCGATTCTACTGAGACCATTGGTGTAGTTAGTGTAATCTATTGCTTGTTAACGGATATCGTCCTGTACGGTGTATTATGCATTGTACATTTTGAAAGCAGACCGCAATAAGATATTAAGATACAATAAATAAGTATAAGTGGATTCCAGTTACAAAGACTTAACAAGAAATAAATACTTAACTTAGAATTAATTAGATTCAAAGGAATGATAATTACGTTGCCCTGCACATCTTGTTATTAATGGAAAGATAACATCAAATAATGTTTCTCCTCAAATGGCAAGAAGTCTATTTAAAATATATTGAGATATCATTTTTTTCTACCAACGAGTCAGTCTTGGAGGACACCGCTGACATTTGTTCGTATTTAAGTTATATTCTGATATTGAATCCTTGTCAAAATATATACACCTGGAAATAAGTTAAGCACACCCGGCATTTTGCCTCGAATTTGACATGACCACAACTGAAATTTTAAATTTTATTTGAGCAATGGTAAGAACGACCTTCCGTACTAATCATGTCTATCTCCGATAAAGTTGCGCGCACGGAAAGCTCGTGTACTTCGCCATTTCGACAATATATTCGTGAATTGTTAAACTACACTTTCAATTAACACAAAGTACATGTACAAAATTTGATTTTGTTCTAACATATTGTCATTATTTTGACCTCTTGTCAACAAAATGGTTAGGAGAAGATTATCGGATGGCGATAGGTGGCAGATAATAGGCATGATTAATGCTGGCATGTCCTACAGTGCTGTTGGTCGTCAGCTTGGCTTTAATCACTCTGTCATCAGCAGACTAGCTTAGAAGTATCGGCAGACGCATGACGTAAGGGACCGACCGTCCAAGATCTGGACGGCCATATGTAACAACGGCACGCGAGGACCGAAATCTTTAACGTCTCGTTAGACGTTTTCCGTTTGCAACAAGCACCTATCTAAAGCGAAACTGGTTGCCGCACAGGCATTTGTCGTCACGTACTCTGCGCAATCGGCTCAGATCTGCAGGTTTAAAGTCGAGAAGGGTAATAAAACGTCCCTTGTTGACACCTGTTCATCGCAGGAACCGTCTGACATGGTACTTGGCAAGGCATGGTTGGAACCTGAGATCATGGAGAAAGATCCATTGGTCAGATGAAAGCAGGTTCCTTCTGCACGTCATAGACGGGCGCATTCGAGTGTGGAGGCAACGAAATACAGCCTACACACCAAGAAACATTCTTCCTACGGTTCCCTTTGGTGGTGGATCAGTTATGATATGGGGTTGCTTGTCCCATGACTGTAAGTTGGACATTGTAACTGTCCAAGGAAATCTTACAGGTGATACTTATGTACGAGACATCCTACATCCAGTCGTCGTGGACCATTTTGATAATCATCCATTGGCTTCCCGACCTGTTTACATGGACGATAATGCCAGACCGCACCGAGCCCATGCTGTAACACAGTTTTTGCAACGGAATGCCATCACCACCATTCCCTGGCCTGCCATGAGTCCTGCTTTAAACCCACTGGAACACGTGTGGGAGATCCTGGGCCGGAAAATACAGAATTTGGACCCACCTATAGTCAACCTGCAACAACTGGAACAAGCTCTGCACCAAGAATGGCAAAATTTATCTCAAAATCGCATTAGACGCCTTACTGGTAGTATGAGGAGAAGGGTTGAGGCTGTCATCCGGGCACGTGGCGGTTACACACATTATTAAAAATTTGGCTACATAATGTCATTTAAGGTTAAGTAATCGCCAACATTTACCAAAAATATCCACCAGTAAATGTTTTGTAAACGCTTCAACACCATACTTATAAACACCTACATTTTTGGTAAAAAACAACACATTTGCTTATGCTTCAATAATTTGGATAAGAATAAACTAAACTCATAAATTTACTGGTTTATGATTACTAAATTGCTATCGCTACTTATCAAATTACTATTTCTTAGCTCAATTAAGTCGTCATCTCATGACAGTGCTTTCAATCACAACCAATTTTAAATTTCCGGGGTGTGCTTAACTTATTTCCAGGTGTATAGATAAAAAATTCGAAATCGACATTGGCCATTTAGTGTCGTGGAGAACTCTGTCCATAAACACTTCAATTCCACTTACAGACACGATAACGAACTAGTAAAAACTATTCGAAATACGAGTAAAGCTGTAAATACCAAGCTCTCTTGTATATCCTCTCCCCTCTATCTGGTGCGGCCCTGAAATTACCATAGCTGTCGAATGTGCTTATTCTTATTAGTACGTTAGTTACCTTTGGTACGCAAGATTTCAATAAGTAGAAATCAGATCTTTAGTAATTGAGATTCCATACTGCAACCAAAGCAAAGACAAATATAATGTATAAACTAAACAAACAGGAAGTTTCCGCTAATACTTCCTGAGCTGGATGAAAACAAATCTGAGGAATCGTTGCTAGATATACGTTTAAATTACATTCAATAATGCGTCGTTTAGTGCATAAATGCAATTTCAAATGAATCCGACTTAAGGATATTGTCTGTGTTAACCGGTCTCCCACAGGCACTTACGAATAATTTACCAATTGATTTAGCTATACTGTCTGTTGGAATCCGAGTTGAACATTCTTCGATTTCAGGACTAACCAAATCAGCATTATACGGGCCAACTTTATATCTAATGTTCGTTTGTATGTCGGTCCGATGTGGGTTCCTTTCTTTATCTGCTAACAACGACCAAACGCGTGTGATACAGTGGCAACTTTTGCCGACATTCTGTCAAAAATGTGAACATTAACCAACCTATCTAGGCTTTCTGGCTACGACGTCACATTTCGTGTATGCTGTTATTTGTTATGATCTTTGGTAAGTTCGAAGCCAAATGTAGGCATGACTTTAGCAATACGTAACACATGCTCTGGAGAAACCTATCCTGTTACATCATATATAGGATATGGTTTCATTTTTCCTCTGAAATACGTCGATCATACTACTGGGTGGACACTATCCTACGAATAGGTTCCTGAATTAGACAAAAGGTCACGTGATCATTCCAAGAAAACGTTGGTTATCTACAGAATTGTTACGCATTCGTAATATAAAAAGTTTAATATTCAGCTGGCATTAATTTTTCACCGATCACATTAAAAAGAATTACATCTCGATGGTTTGGTTAAATATCTAAACATGTTCTCGACAAGGTTAATGATAAAAAGTATTCGGAATGAATTTCAAAATCGTATCTCCTTCCTTGTGCATATTCGGCATTGTCCTATGAATGGATGTAATCGCCAGCTTAGTAGGAATTTAACTTGCCGACGACTACTCGATCTTTAAAATAAAACGGAAAACTTCCATTCAATTTGATGCCTTCCAAAGAAGTAATGTATTATTGTTCATTGCTTGGAAGCATTGGACAAACGCATTGCGAACGTTTCGTTGAGTTGCCGTTCACATGCTATTTGCTGTATTGTATATTATATATATGCTAGATGATGTACATATGTACAAATCTGTTAATAAATTTGCCTTGCCTTGCCTCTGTCTGCATTTCAATATAATTATAATATGATTTACGGAATCAAGCAGAATGTAAACACACTGGCTACGGCTTGTTTCATCTAACGTCTGTCTTGTATTAACCTGAAATAAAACGTAATCAAGATTGTTAAGTTGAGATCATTGCCTTGCCATGCGACCATAATAAAACATATAAGGATTTAATAATTCTCATGTATCTCGTCCATAATATCGTTAACTTTGCAACGAAGATATTATTCCAGATCTTTATTGCAGTAGCATCTAACAACGCACAAGCAATGTTGATATAATCATGAGCAGGATGCAATCATCAAATCAAAACCCTTATGAGCTGGGTGTGAATTAATTCCAGCATTGTGTCACTTGTCAGCATCAACTCTTACATCTGGTGGTCCTAAATAGTTTCGTATACAGTATCATGTAATAGTTAATACATTTTTCGAGTAATTATTTTTAATTAATCTCGACCAAATTGCTTTACTTGAATTTTCCTTGTGGCGACATTCTCAGGATATTTTCAAACAAATATCGACTTGACTAGATTAAAGTAGGCGTGGAATATTTAGTTCTAACAGGAAACGTGGGCTAGAAAAACAATTTCCAACAAATGATTCTTCGACTTTATCGAGCAGGACGTTGTTGCTGGTCATCCGCTTCGAAAGTTTTAATCATCATGTGATGTATGTCAGATTCACTTTTGATCATTCCGGATCACCACAAGGTATTGAAGCTAAAATAAAGCAAAATAACGAGGACTGCGTTTGGAGGAAGTACAACAATCAACAATATTTTAGACACGGTATTCGCTTGAGATACTTTACTGGCAGAAAATAGTTGTTATCAACCTGCGCACTGCAAACAAAAATCTGCTCATGTGGTATTTAACGTTTTTTCGGTAGGATATACAAATTGGGTTATGTGTCCATTTTCAGGATAGTTTGTGTTCCCAGAAGTGCACTAATGTAACTTCAAGGTCGTAAAACTGTTTTACATGGAAAATGAGTACATTGATGCATAAACTCTGTTAACCCTTTATGACCCTATTCAGTGTTTCCGAATTAATACACGATCTTTTACGAACATAATTATTTAACGTAGTATGATTATTATTTTGTTGCTTATACTGCCTATACCTCAAGTAACAACGTGTACTACGTTGTTAATGTCTGAAGTATTTTTTTTTTGAGACCGGACTTTTTTTCCCACGGGGATAAGTGTCCGGATAAGCACTCAAAACAAGTTAACCCCCATAGCTGGGCTACAAATCGTTTAAAGTGTGTCTGTATTTTGTCCTTTGTTACTTGTATGGTCCTTTGTGATAGGCGAGTTTTGTATAATAGTGCATTTGTGATCATTTGTGTGTGTTGTTTTTGTGTCTATAATTTTATTATCGATTGATTATATGCGAAAGAAATATAATACATTCTAAATATAATTGCAATTCATTCAACTGCATAACAATGATAAACGACAGGTTCACTATTCACTACTAAAAACACCGATCTCCTTGTTTAAATTAGTGGGTCTAACTATATATTGAGGAAGAGTTTATTAAGTCGGGAAGGGTCGTATCGAAACTTTACAGCATTGCCATTTCAAACATTAACACTGACCTGGTGTGAACATACCAAACATATCATATATATCACCTTCTATCTGTGACCATGTTTTGGTGTAGACTTGGTAAATTTATAATGAACGTCTTCATTTTGAAAGTATAACTTTTTCTGTCTGAATTCTGATTATATAGACATTTTAGTCATTTGCAGCAGCATTTTCCATGTAAATGCGTCGAACAGTTGGCATTCAGAATTTTTTTTAAATTGTGATGAAATCTTCATAACATTCGTGTGGATTAAAGCCTGTCATTATACGTTACTCGAGATATAGGAAATTCTAATTAATAGGATATGGCATTATTTTGCTGGACATTCAACAATAATTGCTTTTCGCGTTAATATATAGGTCCCTGGCGTTAAGTGCATGTGAATTACTCTGTGTCAGTAAAACTTCATAAGTCGAATCATTCATTGTTCATTTGAACGATTGCTTTTGTAAATCTTTGTTTGTTTTCTTCAACCTACATATTCTTCAAAAGGACCACTCAGTTGTGCTAAAACGTCATGATAATGGTGTTTTAACATTCATGTATTAAGTACGTCCCAGTTACGATAAGTAAATTATTGCATTAGTTCATGACATTCATAATTATGTGTCCTTGTTCATTATGCATGTTCAATGAAACTCATTTAGCGTGAAGTTGCTTATATCACGTAACAAATCTATTTTCACTCACAATCGCATGACACGTTCAGCTCCCGACGTGTTTATTGTTCACCACTGTTCACCAAGTATTCTGTTTTAACATGAATACTAAGGTAAGAGTACTACATTAATTAGTTATCGAGAAGTACATACTAAAATCCATTACGAAGATGCACGAATTTGAATAACAGAACGTAAATTATCTGTCGTTGATGGACTTTTTATTCAGGCAAGTTTTCCGCTGCTCGTCTTTTATGAATCCTTCTTTGGAATTCATTAAACATCGTGAGATGAAGGCAAAGTTGCTATACATAAACCTATTTATCAAATGTTTAACGAGGCGTTATATCAAAATCTCTTATTCCCGTGTGATATCAGGTATATATCATCATCCAGCTGCTGAAATTCAAAATAATACAAACATACATAATGCGAATAAAACTATAGACATGGTGATACAATGTAGTTAATAAACAATGATTAAAACTATGTTAATATTTCCTGCACAAAACTGTTTAGGTTGCATTCAAGACGTTAGGCTTACAAACTTTCATCTAGTATCTAAAATGCTAGATGCAGTATTGTATGCTGGTGCTAGCAAAAAATAGTTTACTGTACAACATTGTATGAGTTCGATGTGCTAGAAGTAGCAGTCACAAATGTTTACAAATGAAGCCCTTTTTTGCTCTGCTAATAGTATGCAGTTCAAGGAAAAGAGGGTTGGTTGAGCCGCTGTTAACAGTTACTATACGCATTGTTCTAATGAACCCTTTACAATTTCTTTCAATAGGTATCACTTTACAAAGCCTTTCTCTCGAACTTCATGAGTTGTATTTTGATCCACGAGCATTACTGTTAACATATCCTAGTAACTGATCCCTGTCTTATAATTTTTTCATTTCTTTTTACAGCCTGTTGTTTGGTTTTGTAGGCAACTTGTAACAGAACAATACAGGGAAAGAAATGTAAATGAGTTAATGGCTTTAATGATGATACTTAGTTTAAACAATATCCATTTGCAATTAACATTACATGTATAATCTTAGTTTTCATGTACAGCTAAGCAAATAATAAAGATAACTTTATAAATGTCGATAGCAATTTGAGTACAAATATCTCAAATTATTATTCTTGGGATTAAATCGCTGATTCCAAGGATTTTGTCAGATATCCGGACAAAAGCTATCTCGGTCAAATGCTCCCCCGTCAATGTTTGACGCGGTCAAAGTGCGGTCAAACCTATTGTTATTTTACTATCCCAAACATGGGCTTTAATTTGTCCTATATTCATTAAATATGTGTCTTTGCATGTCGAGAACTCGTGTTCTTATAGTTCACATGCATTTGTAGAATGTTTTAATGGTTTCAGCTGAAATATTCAGTGTCTGTGGTTGACGAAACTTTCTGTCTCTTACATGCATAATTTATAAATCAATATCCATGTTACTTAGTCCGCCCCTTCTTTAGTCTCTGTCTACTAGGCATGTTGATATATGTGACTTTATGACTTTAAAGAACGAAATCGTTTAATAATCTTTTTTTTTTTAATTTATTTATATATGTTTTAATTTGACTGATTATGTTATAAACACTACCCACAAGCTGATTGGAGTTTAGGCAACACTTCTCCGAAAATATTGAAAGAAATTAGAAGGCCATGGGTTCATTATGTACGACAGTTTTTAATTCTATCTGGGTTACTTTAAAACGTAACCTGTGTCCCATATGTTCGTAAGCAATAACATGATGTCAAGTCTGTGTTAGATGATTCTTCACGAACCTTGATATATGTCAGGGACTTTATTACTAATTATACCTAAGATAATCATGAGGGAGTAATACTCACACATGGCGAATGTAATCAAATCCATGCCTTCACCAGACTATAATTACCGATACTGGCTGAAATTACCTACACCATGCTATAATTACTGTCAACATAACCATCATAAGTCGCAGCTACATTGGTGCTTTGAATGACATGTATGCATATCAACAACGGGAATTAAGGCCGAATTTCACAGCAACTTAATACCCTGTTGCACACTAGAATAGATATTTCTTACGGACTGACAATTTTGTTTGTTGCACAAAACTGCTATTATTTACGTTCATCGTACTAGAAACATGCAACAGATTGTTTGCAACTTCGATTTCTGAATTCATCAATTCTATATAACATTACACGTTGAATTCAGTCTTTCATTTTTTATTCAATTAGTGACGACTTAAGGTACCCAATCCGTATCTGATCTGTATGATTATTATCAGCGTTTATTAGTATTGTTCCCGCGCACAAATCCGATTTTTATTAACACAATTGCACTTCCGATGTTACGGCAATGGACCATTGTCTCAATATTGTGGCCTTTTTCGAAGCAGTGTCAGCTTTGGTTCGGACGTTCTGAATCATACGACGCAACATTACAACTTCCGATAGTCAAAGACAGTCGTGCAGTAATGAAGTACTTGAACGGATAACCGTCTCCGTTGCATGTCTGTGTATATTTATTATGTTTAATGCTATAGTTTAGCTAATCACTGAGGAGTGATTTAAACAGTACTGAAGTCGACATTAACCTTATAATTGGGCCATCAAAAGAAGCGTGAAAGAAACAATTACACTCTTACATCTTTCTAACTCTAAGAACATTTCAATTATTTTTGTAGTCAATATATGATCAGATTAAGAAGATAGTAAAATGGTGTTTTGGCTTGTACGTCGCCAGCCAATTATTCTTGTACAATTATTTAGCACTACAAATATTCACATCGTTGTCACGTTATAGATATCATGCGACTTAATGCCCGTTGTATAGAACTCGAAGCTATCGACAAGGATAGAATCATACAAATACAAAGCGAAGCTCCCTGAATATGATGTAAGTTTACGCAACATTTGACACGATTCTTATACAACCTAATGTAGTGTTACACCGAAATACTTTTTAAGTCATTCCATCATTTGACAAAATGGCGTCCAGAACGCTGTGAAGGTGAGATCTGGATAATGTATTTAAGCAATAGCGTCGTTTATGTTTCCAAAAGAATACCTTATTGGTGTTTGATATCATACAAGTGCTGTCTTTCTCTTATATATCTACCAACTAATCTTGGAATAAGTAGAAATTAGAAGATAACGTCTCAGTTCTAAATATTGTAAGGAGGAGCCGAGATTCGAATCCACGAGCTTTTGTTAAGCAGTGCAGAGTGTTACCACTGGACCACCGATATCCCTCATTTCTGTAAAACCGATAGGAAATTTATTTTGTACCACTTTCAGTACTGTCTGAACTTAACAAGCATTTAGTCTATTAAGTCATATATATTCATTATGTTCTGTTCAGGCACATTTATTTATTTTGTAAAGTTAATTAATTGCGCAGAAATGAATACTAATATAATGAGTAAATGACGTCAAAATGATCACGACATCTGTTATTTCCAAGTTTATGGCAGATTGTTAAAACTATATCCAATGACAAGAACATTGGAATTAAAACAAATCTAAACTTAATATCTTTTGTAATTAAAGTGTACTATAATGATCAGGGCATGTTATATATTAGTACACGGTGTCATCGCCCTATGAGACATTCCCTTCTTTCCACAAGTCATTTTATTGATTTAGGAGAATTATCAGTTACATCATTTTAGATGGAAAATGTTGCAAACATGTCTCTGAACAAACATGCAGTTATTCCAGTAAGTTAATGACTGCAGTGGATCAGTTAATCACGTTTGTCACATTAACTGAACTCTTAGTAGACTTTTTTTCGGTATCACTCTTAGTCTGTGTTAGACTAATTGGTTCAAACATATTGAATAAAATTGTGTAATAAAGGCATATTACTGTAAAGCTATATATCTGATTAGCTAAATGTACAGACCATTACTGTAGACTATTAGGATAATAGTCCTGGTATCGCACACAAATTATACCACCTCACTGCAGTATAACAAAGCTATAACAATGCTGTTAGTGATTGACACCAAAACCCAACACAAGTGTATTGGTTACAGTACTTAGATAAGCTTGACATTGATGTTAAGTACACATGTAATACAATAGTTAGAGAATACTATCATACTTGGCTGTAATACATGCACTACAATACATTTAATTACAGATTTTCTATCAAATATACATTACAGTTATCCGAGAACCTTAAAACCGAGGTTATTATATGATATAAATAATGGTCTTGAAACAATATATTATTTTGTTATTGTCAGTAACCCAAGGTTTCGTCTATACTGAGAGTGTTCAGAGGATTTTCCTAACACAATTACCAATCAAATACTAGTTTAACAAACGTTTTTGAAGCTATGTGGAACATATACGGACCTTTGACTAACTTTGTATAACTAATCACATCGGATTTGTTAGAAACAAGTAATTAATTGTGTTTACGTATGAATAATGAACAGTGATGTCTTGTTTATGGTTCACCACTATACTTTATGAATCCATGGCACACAAACACAACTACTATATAAAAAGCGATAACATAGAAGTATATTTTCTGATTTTATCCCGAACGTGATTTATTTGAGGCTTTCGTTTTTAGATACATGACTGTATTGAATGCTTGTCAAAATATAGATCCAAAGTTGGTCATTAAGTATCGTGGAGAACTCTGCCTATAAGCACTTCAATTCCACTTACAGACACGATGATGAACCAGTAAAAACTATTTTAAACAATAGTAAGGCTGTAAATATATAAATATATCCAGTAATGCACTTTGACTTATCGGTCGTAGTTTTAAGTGGATTAATGTATCTTATTTGAGTTGCAATGGCACGAAAGTGTTCTAGCGTTTCGTAAAGAGAATGTTATTTCCGCGTGATCGTATCTTGTAAAAAGTAAGACTATCTTTATTTAGTTTAAAGTACTATATTACATTATCATTCAACGATTTTATCACACTTCTAGATATATGTACCATTCTCGGTGATAATTATCCTGTCTGAAGAAACCTACTGAGAATTATTAAATACCGAATACATTCAAAACAAAATAGCGACGTAATCAGTTTTATTTTTGTGTTATACAATCCAGCTGAATAATACGGATTTTAGCATAAAACGCGTCAAGCATTGTAAACATGATATTGCCTTTAATGTAAAACAATCATAGTCCTAGCAAGTTACACAAGTACGTCCAGACAAAGTAATTACAATCGTGTCATATGATAATATGGGAAAAAACTTCAGGATTGTGACAAACATTTCTAGTCATACAATTCTATCATATCCTCTAGAACTGTGTGTATAAAAACACCATTGATAACAATGACAGACATTCAATCTAATTAGTACGTTAGTTTCAGAATCATTTGGTGCGCAAACATAGAATTAGTAGAACTCAGAATTTGGTGTATTGAGATTCGTTTACAGAAACTTAATGGAGGATAAAAACATAAATTAAACCTTAGTAAACGCTGCATCAACTGAACAAATATGATTTGTCAGCTAAGTTTACCCGAACATAGCTTCATGAAAACTAGTTTGAGGAATCATCGTTAGATATACGTTTGAAATATATTCAATAATGCATCGTTTAGTGCAAAAATGCCGCTTCAAAAGATCCCAACTGAAGGACGTTGTCTGTATTACCCTTCTCATGCTGACAATTACAAGAAGCTTACGGATAGAATGTGGTTAGTACTGGTTAGGGCCTAAATGAAGTCCAGGAAAGCTGGTTAGGATAACTGTCCGCTACGATATGACTGGAATAATGTTTAAAATGGCGTAAAACCCGATGAAACAAACAGGCAAACAAACAAACCAAGACAAATACAAACAGTTTACCCACTGATAAGTTACTGGTATAGTTACTGTCTGTCGGATTCCGAGTTGAAAATTCGGATCATAATAAAACACGTTTTTTAACCCAATCAGCAATCGTACGGGACAACATTATACCGATGTTAGTTTTTGGACTTGATTTTTATCAAAATCAAGTCCTTTGTAATCATTGACTTATATGTGTCGCTGGACTCCATAACAGCTTGGTTAAAAGAATGCCACATAAAGGAAATAGTACGCAACTAAATGGTATGTTTATATAGAAGTATCTGGAATCTTTCCCCAATTAAGTGTGTCAGATCTAAATACATTTCAAATCATTCTATTGTAACTACATGGAAAGAGTCATGTATCTAAATAAGTGCTTGTCGGTAGATACATGAGATTTTCAAATGCGTAGAATTAAAACCGCGTATTCACTGTCCAATAAAACATCTTGCCGTAAAAATAGTTCTACTTTCGGTTTTCGTTCGATAGTTCAGAAAAATCTCCACGGACGTATTCATGCATTTGCAACAATCTACCATCGATGTGTGTGTTTGTGCCTTTCTAACATTTCTTAATATTACAAAGCGAATTCTCATTTAATCGTATTCCGTGATATTCACACCAACTATGTTATTTTGATGACGGAATCGCTATTTATAGACTCACTCCCCGCAGTGGCTAGTAGCAAAGCGTAACCGATGTGGGGAGTTCGATTTATCGAAGGTTGAATGTTAAAACTGCGGCTTAAGAATAATAATTCGAGTCGCTAAATACGAACGTAAATTACTGGATACGTGCTTTTAAAATTTACTGTTTAAGAGTTCCTTTTACGCCAGATTATTTAGAATTACATAATCACGTCTGAATTTCATGCAACATCGGGTTAACTATAGGTCATATAGGTCTTACTCTACTGTGTCAGGACCTTTTTGATTTGAGTGACCCTGAATGTGTTCAATGCGACGATGTTCTGTTGTGTTAAAACCAGAAGAATCAATGTTTCTATTTACTGTTACTGAAGTGTTTTTTACTAGTTTTGTACAGTAAAGAGTTTTTAATGCAATTAAATTGTCCTCAATTAATGTGCAAATCATTAAACTTTCCAATATCAGGCTTTTTTCATTTTAAAATTTTAGCAAAGGGACTATAGTAAAGCCCTAGCTTATGTCATTTACCTATATGCATATGACCTGCATTACAATATGAATGGAAAATCGGTCAGTAATTTTAAATGTTAAAATATTTGTATGGGCTCGAACGATGTGGGTACACATTTCTCTCTTTTGTCTCGTATGGTAAAAATCAAGTCCGACAGTACTTTCAGTACTTTGATTACATATGCTAACAACGACCCGATGCGGGTGATACAGTGGCATATTTTGCTGACATTGTGCCTAAATGTCAACATTAATCTCTGTAGGCTACCTGGGTACGAAGTCACATTGCGTGTATGCTGTTATTTTTATGACTTTTAACAAGTTCGAAGCCATATGTAGGCCTATGTTTTGGAGAATCCTATCATGTTCTATTATATCTAGGATATGATTTCATTCTTCCTCTGAAATACTTTGATCATAATACTGGATGGACTCTATTATATCAATAGGTTCCCGAATTGGAGACAAAAGGTCAATTGATCATTCCCAGAAAGCGTTATCTACAGGATTCTCCGCCTTTGTAATATAGAAAGTGTAATCTTCATTTTACTTTTGTATATTAATTCTTCGCCAAGCTCATTGAAAGATAAAACGTATTTCATCTAGATGTTTTGGTTAAATTCTGAACATTTTTCTTGATAATTTATATAAATGTCAATAAACTGATCTTCACTTGACCATAAGGTGTGATGTATGGTCTATGTATTAATAAATGCATATTATGATGTGGGCAGCGATTTCTAGGAAATTCACAGTTTTCTCTGGTAGCGCAAAAAAACTAAACATGCAAAAAATCTTGTCCACACAAAGAACAACACGATTTAAAACAACAGACGATTAGTTTTATGATGAACATTATTCTGAATTAATTGTAAAACTCTTGCCTGCTTCCTTGTGTATAATTGGCATTTTCCTATGAGTGGTTGTAATCGCCAGCTTTGCAGGGTTTTAACTCGCCGACGACTTGTGATCAGTCGATCTTTAAAATAAAACGGGAAATATTTCTTCAATCTAATGTCTTCCAGAGAAGTAATGTATTATTGTACGTTTGTTGGCAGTCATTTGACAAACGTCTTGCAAATGTTTTGTTAAGCTGCCTTTCTGTCTGCATTTCAACATTTTCAGAATCAAGCAGAATGTGAACTCACTTGCTACAGTTTGTTTCATCTCCGGCCTGTCTCGTGTTAACTTGAAATAAAACATCAATTGTGTTGTATACAGAACATTGCCTCGCTATGCTACAATATATATATACATCGTTCGAGTTAAAATTGATAATTAAACCCGACTAGAAATCTTTCCTAAAAGTTTCCTTTAGGTGATAATACGGTGTTTTCAAGGGCAAAGTGTATTCGCCGGCCCTAGTCCGATAATTATGAGAAATTGAAACGATTCCATGGCCCTAGGGTTTAATTTTTTTATTTCCTGACCGATTTTTTCTTGCAAACATCGACTTGACTAGATTAAAGAAGACGCGGAATATTTAATTTAACGTTGTTACTGGTCAATCCGCTTCGAAAGTTCTAATCATCACGTGTTCACTGTCAAAATGACCTTCAAACACATCGGATCACCACAAGATATTGAAGTTAAAATAAAGCAAAAAAAGGAGATATGAATTTTGAAGAAGCTCAACAATAAACAATATTTTAGGCATGAAATTCTCTTGGAATAATTCACTGGCATAAAATATTGATCATTAACCTGCATACTGTCGCAAAACAATCTTCTCATGTGGTATTTAATGGTTTTCAAGAGTTTTTTGTAGGATTTAAAAATTGGTTGTATTTCATAAATTGCGTGATGTGTCCATTTACAGAACAGTTTGTATTCCCAGAAGTACACTAGTGAAACCTCAAAGTCGTAAAACATTCTAAATGGGGATTTAGTGCATTCATGCATGAAATCTGTTAGCCCTTTATGGTCCTACTAAGTGTTTCCAATTTGATACACGATCATTTACAAATAAAGCAACCTTAATGTGATTATTCTTTTTTTTTGTTATTTGTTCTGCCTGAACATCATACTTTAGCATGTACCGTAGTTGTTAGGGTGAAAGTCTTTTGCGGGCTGACGACCTCCTTCTCACCAGTGTTTTCTTACGAAGGCGAGTGTCCGGATCGCCACTCAAATTTACTTAACATCCCTTTAGTTTTGCTTAAGACCGTTCCAAACTTGTCTGTGTTTTGTCACATGTTATTTGAATGGTCCTTTGTGATAGGTATTTTAGGATAGTAGATGTTGCGGAAGATGGACCGTAGTGTACGTGTTGCTTTTCTGTCCACAAGTTTCTTATCTATCGATTATAAGCGACAAAAAATAGTACAAACTTAATTCTAAATATAATTCAAATTATTAAACTGCATAACAATAATGAACTGCAAGCTCACTTTTCAACAGTAAACACCGACCTCCTTGTCAGAATTAATCGGTCTAACCCTATATTACGTTGGATAAGGAGTTTTTGAATTCGTTTCGAAACTCAACAACATTGGTAAATGGCTGGCAGTTATTTTTTTAGTTCCAATACTAACAACGACCTGGTGTGGACGTATCGAAAATATCACAAGTTGTGTATTTTTCACATCTTTGTCTGACTAGCAATTCTTCAAAAGCATTGCAGATATTTGATGATTAAATTAAAAGGTAGTATTGAATTGTCCGTATCTTAATATCTGACATTTATTGAGCATTACAGACATACTAATACGTTATGGATACTTGGTGTCAATTCTATTATCTTTGTCTTGATTTGTATTCACGAAGCATCGTCTATGATTTCGTGTTTGACATCTCTGGGGTGTTCATGAGAACCTTGTCCACCACTTTGTGTACAGTGTTGTTTGTATTACCGATGTTTGTTTGGTGACTCATTATTGCTTGGTTAGTAGTCTAGCATGGTACTGTCGTTCTATGTTAGCGTGTTTGTGTGATATCTTAATCGTACTCAGAAATTGTCAGACAACTTTCTTATCTATAATTGATTGGTGTTTACATCGTAATACAGATATTAGTGTTCATTAGTAGTCCCATCACCTCTGTTTAGATGCAGTCGTTGGAATTGTAAAATAATCGCATTCATTTTGATAGACAAGTGTTTTTCCTGTCTGGATTGTGTTCATAATATTATTTTCATATAACCCCAGCTCGTCATTCCCTGCAACATTTTTCATCTTAATGTGATGCTGAAGTGGCGTTTAGTACTTTTCTTAAAACTATGTAAACGTGTAATATAAGTGATGACAAAATATAAAAGGTTGTGAAAGATTCAAACATGTGTGTAGTTTAAAACCTGTCATTTTAAATAATGAAATTCTTACGAATAGGATAAGGCATGGATTTGCTGACTTGCAACAATTGCCTTTTGCGTTGATATATAAGTCCCTGATGTTAAGTGCAAGTTAATTCATCTGTGTCAGCAAAACTTCGTTGTTCATTTCAATGTTTTATTGTGTAAATCATAGTTTATTTTCTTCAACCTATTGAGTCTTGAAAAGGGCCATTCAGCTGTGCTAAAATTATTAACACCCGATATGATATGTATTAATGGTGTTTAAACGTTCCTTCCCTTAGTGCGTTCCAGTTCAAATATGTAAATAATTACATTAGTCCATGACATTATGTTTATCCTTTGCTTATTATGCATGTTCACTGCAATTCATTTAGCGTAAAATTGCTTGTATCACGTAACAAGTCAATTTTTTCACTTACGATCTTTTGACATGTTCAGCTCCGGATTGTCACACGTATTCTGTTCTTTTTTATCGTATGTGCATGAATACTGCCGTACAAGTACTGTTTGCTTGCCTGGTTGCCTCAGTGTTTAGAGCGTTGGTCTACTGCTCGGCTTTTATGAAGGTTTCTTTCGGATTTATCTTTAAAAATGTGAGGTTAAGTCAAGAAATGTTGTAAACAGATCTTTTTTATCAGATGATTAATGCGGCATTATATGACTATCTACTTTCCCAGTGACATATCAGGTATATGTATATATCGATGGTCCCCAATTAAAATGCCGAACCTACATTTTTTTATGAAATCGCTTTTTTGCACTATCTGGTGCGGGAAATCAGTGCGCATATGCCGCGAAAATTACTAAACCACCAGCCAATCAAAACATGTCAAAATGATCTTGAGATAAAATGACGAACAGTGGTTGACTGATATCAGACGAGACCAAAAGACGAAGTTACTGGAACGTCGACATTTTGCAAATAATAATGTAAACAGCCATACAAATGAATTGTCGAAAACGAAATTTCATTTTATAATACAATTAATATGAGTAATATGATATATGTCTTTAATAATAATATATACCGAAATAAAATTTATGACAATATTCTTTGCAAAAGGTGGTATTATTGTTGCATATTTACTGTGAAATGTAGGTTCGTCTGTTTAGATTATATAAATGTGAACAACTCAAGCTTCGTCATTTTGTATGCGTCTCTAAATATATGATATAATTATATACATATAGATAGTATGACAAATTATGTAAGATTTATTATTAACTAGCATCATTCCATAGTTGATAAAACTAAGTCTTGAGAATATTAGTTTAAGATAAAATAGTTTTGGTTGTTAAAGATTTGTGTTTGTTTCGTGTCTTAGTTAAATGATTCATAAAGATAATATGTAAAATTTATTATTACTTAATAGCACCATTCCATTGTTGATATTACTAAGACGTGAGAATGTTTTTTTTTTAAATAGATTCGAATCTTAAACGTTTATATTTTTGTTTCATGTTCAGTTAAAATTTCATACAGATCAAGTGATAAATTGCTCAAATGTTGATGTTGAAATTGTTCAATAGATGAATGGTCAAATTGTGTTGTTTCTGCTTTCATTTTCCTTCTATGTCTACTTTTTTCAGTATTCAAATTTCTATTGGTTACTGAGCCGCTACATTAATCAGTCCACCAACTCTGCTCCTGATCCAATATGATGATAACCAGAGGTGTTAAGTTAAATAGTGTTGAATATTCCATTCAATAGTTTTTATGAAATAGGAACTGTAACAGATCCAACACGTATTACTGTCGAAGCTACATATACAAGACAATCTAAAAGTCGAAGTAACATTTTACTAGCCAATAATTTATTTGCAATAATATTTATATCGTACGAACGTGTGTCATAGTAAAACATTCTCAAAGACGCAGAACCAACGTTTGATTGTTATTGTGCATTGCAAAATTAAAAGAAATGCGCCTCCTGAAAAGTTAGGATTTTGTAGGATCGGCATTTTAAATGGAGACCATTGATTATACTATATCATAGTTTTCCTAAGCCCGTACTAATCATGGCTATTATTTAGTATTTCCCTGAATTATCATCCGTATAATTCAAAATAATACGTACATATATCATGCGAATAAGATTATAGACATGATGATAGTAAATAAACAATTATTAAAATTATGTTATTATTTCCTGCACAGAAATGTTTACGTTGCATTCAAGACATTAAGCATAGAAAGTTTCATTTAATAGAACATGCTAGATGCAGTATATTATGCTGGTTCTTTCAAAGTATGTGCTTTAGAAATTTCTCAGTGTTCCGGGAATCAACTTATTCTTGAAAATATGTTTTCTTTAAGTCGTTGTGTAAGTCCGATGTACTGGAAATAGTAGTCACGTGACGTCATACGAATGTTCTCGACCCGTTCATTGCTTATGGTATTTGAGACCTTGTTGTTGGCTTTGTATAGGGACATATTATGAATGTTGAATGACAGAAGGAATATAATGTTGTGGTTAATAATGTTTTAATTAAACATTTAAACCTTGCTTGTGTTTTGGATCCCTGCACAGGCTACCGGCGTGTGAAGGCCCCCACAGACCATCAACTACCCAGTAATTATTTTTACACTGTGAAATACTGTCATATATAATTTCACTCAATATAAAATGAAAAACAAAGCAATATCAATTTCAGTTTTAAAGATTTGTAAACAAACCATGAGGGCTTATGTGAATATACAGATCTTTGACGTTTGTGTTTAAATTGTACAAATGTCACAAATTATGATATTTGAAAAAACATGTGAATTACGATGTATAGACCGCTACATGTACGTATAAAATTAAATATTGTGCATATAGTTTGATATTAAACCACGCTTTCAGCATGACAGACATAAATCGTAACGAAGCTTTTCCCTAATGCCGATATCCGGACAAAACCTCCCTCGGACAAAAGCTCCCCCGTGAATGTTTATGTGGGTGGACTAACTCTCTCATTATTTTGTTACCCCTATCATGAGCTTTTGTCCTAGATTCATTAGATATGTGTCTTTTCATGTCGTGAACTCCTTTTCTTATAGTTCACATGCATTGGTAGAATGTTTTAATGGTATCAGCTGAAATATTCAGTGTCTGTGGTGGAGGAAACTTTTTGTCTTTAACATGTTCTTGTATAATGTATAAATCAATATCTACTTAGTCTGCTCCTTCTTGATTCTCATGTTGATGTGTATGACTTACCTGTTAAAAAATCGCTTGATAATGTTTAAATATTTTAATCTGACTGATCTTATAAACACTAACCACAAACAGTCTAAGGTTTAGAACAGAATCCTCCGAAAATACATCGCAAGTTAATGATATATAGTTCGTATTAAGTTTAACGCTATTCAATACTAGTATTTCATTATGTCCGGTCGTTTTTATTTCTGGGTTACTTTAATATGTTACCAGTGTCCCAGATGTCCGTAAGCACTAACAACAAGATGTCAGGTTTGTTCTAAATGATTTATCACGAACTTTGATATATGTCAGGGATTTTATTACTTATTGCACCTAAGAGAATCATGAGGGTATTATACATGACGGATGTGATAAAAATCCTTGTCCTCCACGTGGCCGACACCGTCTGTAATTACCTTCACCAGGCTGTAATTTCTGTCAACATAACCATCATAAGTCGCAGCTACATTGGTACCTGGAATGACATGTTTGCATATCGATAACGGGAATTTAGGTTGAATTTTCACAGCAACTTTATACCTTGTTCAAAACTGGAATTGATATTTCCGACGGACTGACATTTTTCTGCTTCAAATAAACTGCTATTGTGAGCTTTAATGCACAAATCTGCAGCCATAGGTTCATCTCACTGGATACGTGCACTGAAGTATTGATTGAGTGCAAGTTCGATTTCTGATTTCATCGATTTTGTTGAAGATTACCCGCAGAATGTGGTCTTTTTTAATTAAATTATTGATTTTATTGTGTTATCTTATCTGTCAGATTGTTACCAGCGTTGATTAGAGTTGTTCTCGCGCACAAATCCGATTTGAATAACACAATTGCATTTCTGATGTTACGGTGCTGAGGCATTATATCAACATTGTGGCCTTTAGCAAAGCAGTGTCAACTTTGGGCTCGACGGTCTTAATCTTACAATTGATTAACATTACAACTTCCGGTATTCATTTTACACTCATGTATTTAACGCTAATAACGTTTTGATTATCTTCATATTCAATATATGTCCAGACCAAGTAGAATATAAAATAGTGTTTTGGTTTGTAAGTTACCAATTCCTGTATCATTAATTAGCACTACAAATATCTACACCGGTGTCGCGTTAAAAGTATCATGGGACTTAATGTCCCGTTGCGTAGAACCCGAAGCTATCGACAATGACTTCATCATGCTATTACAGATTGAAGCTCTCCGAAGATGGTGTTATCTTATGCAACAATTGATCTTATATGTCCCGAAGTAGTATTCCTCCGATATATTTGCAGTCATTCCACCATTCGCAAAATCGCGTCCAAATCGCTCTAAATGTGAGCTTTGGATGATGTATTATAATAGCGTCGTGTGTGTGTCCAAAAGAAAACATCACTATTGTTTGATATTCAATAAGTGTTGTCTTTGTCTTGTATATATACAAACTAACCCTGCAATATGTAATAGTGTCTTAGTTCTAAAGTTGCTGTTTATATACGACATTCGAGCAAGGAACTTCACTACCGCGGTTCTTCTAATGAATAATTACTAAGTAATGTATTGTATAACGTAAAGGAATTATCTATTAATATGCAGTCAATGAATGTCAGATACATTAGAGACATGTCATTATCAATATAATTATGAAATCTTGTGTACACATAAATACTACATGTATACGTTCACACATATACTACATGTATATATACATATATTGATACAATGTACATTTAAAATGCATATGTGTACATTTGCCCTACATGATTGTAATCACAGAAATTATAAATGCTATGTGCACAACTATTCTGCATCTATATTAGCGCATGTATACTACATGTATTATAAACAGATATGTAAAATGGATAAATACACAGAAAGTCTAAATATATAACAAAAAATGTATACAACATGCGTTTTGCAAAGTTAATACATTCCCCAATATAATGCGAATTTGGATTTAAAACAGCAAATAAAAGTTTAATTTAATGATCAGGGCAAGTTATAAATTTATTACAAAGTATCATCGCCGTCTGAGACATTCCCTTTTTTACGCAAGTCGTTTAATGTTTCAATTATGTCATTAAAACGGAAAATGTTGCAAAAGAAATGTTTAAATATATACAAACGTGTAATGATTCCAGTTTGTTAATTGTCGCAGTGGATCAACTAATCGCGTTTGTCATATGAACAGAAAGCTTATTAGTTTATTTTTCAGTATCTTTCTTGCTTGCCCACTGTGTAAATTTTAAAGTTATTTAATAAGCCTTGCGTTAACGAGTAAATGATTGGTGCTAGCAGCTACGTATAACGTTCTGTAGATTTAGATAAATGAGTAAAAAAGAAACACATCGTTATGGTGAATGCAGTGGCAAACATCAATTGTACTGTAGTGACTAAAACATGTCATGACTGATATGTATTATTACATCGAGCTTGCATGTAACAATTAACTTGTAAATATCTACCCAGAGTATGTGTTTGACAAATTGGTTCAAACATATTTATGTATGTGTCATCCAGTAATAGTTTTATTCCTGAATTGCTACTGTTACAATTGTATTATAAAGGCGTATTGTAAAGCTATATATCTGATTAGCTAAATGCACATACCGTATTACTGTAGACAACATATGCGTATAATGTTCCCAATGTCGCACTTAGATAATACATTCTCGCTGCTTTTTAACCATGCTATAACAATTATGTTGGTGACTGGCATAAACCCAACACAAATGCATTAGTTGCAGTACTTAGCGAACCATGGACGTGTTATTTAGTATTCATGTAGTACAACAATTTGAGAATACCAGTATACTTGTAATACAAAACATGTAATTACAGATTTTCTAACATGAAGTGAAATATATATTATAATTATCCGAGAACCTTAAATTGGAATATATATACATAGGATATTAAAATATTAATGTCTTGAAACAATACATTATTTGTCATTGCCAGTAACTAAAGAATGCTGTTTGTGATAATTTGATATTGTTCTGCTGAGCTTCCATGGAATGGCTGTTGTGGTTTGCTCGAATTATCTCTATTACATAAGACATTTCCTGGTATTCTATTTTATTGATGAATTTAGTTTTCCGCTTCCCTTTGAATAAACGGCCAAAAGCCTGAAAGTTATATCAATATTTCATAGATTGAAAACAATACAATTAAATATTTTACAATATTTATTTTCAAAATAGATAGGGCAACATGTCCATGAGTACACTTGGATGATTGAACATACGAGTACATGTAAACAAACACTTCATAATCGTCAGAATGCCCAAGGTATACATCCGTAACACTGTAAAATAAGAAAAATGGAACAAAAGGTATACGGCAGCATATGATAAACGAGGCAGAAGCTTTCATTGAATACTTCTTTGACTCACCTTATGTGTGAATCGTCAATGGGTCAGTCTATGTTCGATGAAATAATTTCATTTATAGGCATATTAACTGTTTTGATACGAAGTTACAAGAGTTTGCTGTTCTTTTGATTTCTTCTGGATTCAATTATATTTACTTGACTCTTAACATTATTCTGTATATATTGCATAATAAAAAGATTTGTAACAACCAATTATAATTAGAATGTTTAAAAAATGATATTTTCGTTGGTTATTCAACTCATTTTCTACCGATTATGTCAGGTCCCCGATTACTGCCCTTACGCAATCATCAGTCAAATACTAAATTTAAAGTAATGTTGAGGTATGTGTTGTTTGTGGTTCACCACCATATTTTACGATCTTAGACACATATACACATTTTCTATATCAAAACAGATAACATTGAAGTCTTTTTTTATGATTTTATCCTGAACGTGATTGATTAAGGCTTTCGTTTTTAGATTCGACTGTCAATATGCCACGACGAGAAACAATGATAACCACCACACAATTCCTTTATCGTAATTAGAATCTGTGTGTTTAGTTTGGAAATATAAACGTCTTATTAGTAGACATGATGGTATTTTTGTGTCTAGTTTTCAAATATAGTAATAGTCATTAGAATAGTATCTAACGGCGGCGCTACCTTATGTCCAAATGATTCGCACAAGGATAAGAATGATGTCGAAGTTTCGAACCTACCGAGACTATTGATGCGGTTTATTACTTTCGCTTGTTAATGAATATTTTTGAAGCAGCACGCTACGAAAGAAGATTGCTTCACTTCCCCGACTTCAGGAAAACTTCGGAACTTTGAAATTATCAGAATTTTCTTGTTGTGATTATCATGACGTTACAAACATTTTCCATCCGATTCCATTTACTGCTAAAACAATTTCGAGAGGCCAATGCTGGTTTGAACAATAATTAGTACATTCGGGTAACTAAACCTTATTAAAAAGATACATTTGAAGAAACAAACCCTTAACTTAGAGTTAATTAGTTTTATAAGAATGATAAAGACACTGCCCTGCATATTTTATCATTAATGGAAAGTTAACACCAAATAATGTTTCTTGTAAATGGCTGGAAGCCTGCATAATATTTTTTGAAATGCCACCTCTCTATTTCTAGCACCGAATCAGTCTCGGTAGGCATCTCAAAATGGGTGATCGATGAACGAATTGTAACGCGCTGGACTATTAAACGAGAGGTTATGGGGTTGATTCTCGGCTAAGTATTTCGACTTTGTCACGGAGGCTCTTTAAGTGTCCCCATCTCAACTACCGAGCCAAGCACTGTGTCTTGAAAATCACAGGAGGCCGAGGCGTGTATCGGTGCTTTGCATCGAGCTCGACAAAAAAACATTAACAACTAGTCGAACATAGTAGAGATATTTATAAATGCCCGAAATGTATTTTATCTTCCATCTAACTGGGGCGACCCTGAAATGAACATAGCTGTTGAATTGGCCGTTAATCAAAAGATGAACAAACAAACAAACAAACAACTGCCATCTTATTCCCCACACACCTTAATATTCGATATGATATTCTATAGCACTGCATATCCCATCTAATTATACAAACGCTATCCAAATATCCAACATAGACACATGTCGGTCGTAGTTTTAAGTAGAAGAACAAAATTATTTACTATATCGCTATTTTAGTTGCAATGTCACGAAAGTATTCGAAAGTAGTGTTTTACAATTTATTCAACGATTAATCACACTTCTAAATATGTACCATTCTATTTGATAACTATCCTGTCTGGAGAAACCTACTGAGAATTATTAAATGCTTAAAATATTCTCAACAAAATAGCGACGTAATCTGTTGTATTTGTTTTTTGTACTATACAATTTAGTTGAATAATACGGAGTTTAGCATAATACCCGCCAAGTATTTTAAACATGATATTGCGTTTGATGTAAAACAATTATAGTCTGGACAAGTAACACGAGTAGGTCCAGAGAAAGTAATTGCAATCGTGTCATAATGAAAAGAAAATCAGGATTGTGACAGACATGTTTAGTCAGACAATCCTATCCTCTAGAAAATGTTCATACAGGACCACCATTGATAACAATGTCAAGCATTAAATCCTATTAGTGCGTTAGTTACAGTATCATTTAGTACGTTAGCTTTGAGTTATTAGAAATCGTTTTTTTTTTTGTAATTGAGATTCGCGTACAGCAACTAAATGGTAGATAAAAACAAGTACACTGTATAAATTGAAGAAATTGGAAATTTCCGCTACAAATCTGGATTAAATAAAAACTGAGGAATCATTGTTTAATATTCGTTTAAATACTAGTAGTGTTTAAGAATGCATCGTTTAGTTTTCAAATACAACCGACTGATGGACTTCGTCAGTGTTACCCTTCTACAAACAGTTTACCCACTGATATGATTTAAAGTACGAGGGATGTTCGAAAAGGTGTGTGTACTGTGTAATACTTTAAAAAGAGCCGACTTTAATGGTCAAAATAACTTTCCATCCTCCCAAACTATTTCCCGTGGTTAGAAATACAAAACTTCAGTCTGTGAATACATTTCTTAAATGCGTCACGGGTCGCTGATTTGGATATACCCCAAAAACACTGACAACATATTATCCAAGGGCTTGTCTGGAGTGATATCAACGACCAGATAAGAACGTTTTCAGTTTTTGAAAACTTAAAAAGTCACATGGAGCAAGATCTATCTGGTGAGAACGGTGTGTGCGACAAGACGGTTACCTTCTCCGACTTCAGAAACTGGTTTACATTGCCAGATGAATGTGCTTGAGCATTATCATAGAGAAGACAAAACTATTGAAAGCCGTCAACTGCACGTCGGTTTGATAATATATCTTGAGCTTTCTAAGTACAACATCAGAGTAATACCGATCTGTGCCACGTTTGCTATTAGGCATAAAAAATTGTTTGGCTATTCCTTCTCATGAGAAGAATATGGCATAGATGGCCTTCTTTGCTCATAGCCCTTTTGACAACTACAGGCCGTTTTCTGCGTTCGATAAGCAGTATTTTGTTTCAAGTTTTCCTAACTGTCTTGATATAATGAATCCAAATCGCATTACCAGTATTGATGTTTGCAAATTGTCTATAGTTGAAATTTGGAAACTTTTTGAGCAATTATTTTGCCGTTTGTACGCGTACCCTTTTTGACCATCTGTCAATAGGGGGGTATCCATAAGACATTATTACTTTGTACTTCATAAATACTCTTTAGAATGAAATTTACTCTCGATAGTAAAATGCTAACAGCTTTGGCAACATTGCGAATTGTATATCTACTATCCGTTTCAATTATGCCCCTTGCTTTGGAGACATTAGCTCATCCTGTTGCAGTCACCGGTCGTCCTGATTTTACAGAATCTTTAACTGTCTCCGTGCAAGTAACAAAACTATTTTTCTAACTGCCATATGTCACATAAGATACCTTAAGGGACCCATAAACTTACACCAATAAGTTAAAAATGTGCCTCAATTAATGACCGAGTTGTCTACGAAGTTTTATGTAAGCTCAACTTTCTTAAAAATTATCAACAAGCTTTCCAACCATTTTTACAACAGTGGTCAACGAGTGGCTCTCTTCAAATAAAGATGTTTGACTATTTTGAGTAGAATATACCATTGTAAAGTTATTGAATAAAGCTATCCAGGCGTATCAATATTAGTAAAATCGTGCATACTGTGTTCGTGTTATAGTACAATACACAATACATATCGAACATCCCTCGTTTATTTACTGTCGGGTTCCGAGTTGAAAATTCTTATCATATTAAGAAACGGTTTCCAGCATTACACGGGCCAACTTTTTACCGATGTTCGTATTTATATCGGCCTACTGTCGATTCCTTACTTTATCTGCCGAGCACAAAGACCCGACGCGTGGAATGAAGTGGCATATTTTGCAGACATGTGCTGTGATTTCTACGGGTACATTCTCTTGTAGCACAATAAGGCAAAACATGATGAAGTTTTATTCAGCCAAATTGACTATACGACTTAAAATATCAGAGGATAAGGTGTGTGCGACAAGACGGTTACCTTCTCCGACTTCAGAAACTGGTTTACATTGCCAGATGAATGTGCTTGAGCATTATCATAGAGAAGACAAAACTATTGAAAGCCGTCAACTGCACGTCGGTTTGATAATATATCTTGAGCTTTCTAAGTACAACATCAGAGTAATACCGATCTGTGCCACGTTTGCTATTAGGCATAAAAAATTGTTTGGCTATTCCTTCTCATGAGAAGAATATGGCATAGATGGCCTTCTTTGCTCATAGCCCTTTTGACAACTACAGGCCGTTTTCTGCGTTCGATAAGCAGTATTTTGTTTCAAGTTTTCCTAACTGTCTTGATATAATGAATCCAAATCGCATTACCAGTATTGATGTTTGCAAGTTGTCTAAAGTTGAAATTTGGAAACTTTTTGAGCAATTATTTTGCCGTTTGTACGCGTACCCTTTTTGACCATCTGTCAATAGGGGGGTACCCATAAGACATTATTACTTTGTACTTCATAAATACTCTTTAGAATGAAATTTACTCTCGATAGTAAAATGCTAACAGCTTTGGCAACATTGCGAACTGTATATCTACTATCCGTTTCAATTATGCCCCTTGCTTTGGAGACATTAGTTCATCCTGTTGCAGTCACCGGTCGTCCTGATTTTACAGAATCTTTAACTGTCTCCGTGCAAGTAACAAAACTATTTTTCTAACTGCCATTTGTCACATAAGATACCTTAAGGGACCCGTAAACTTACACCAATAAGTTAAAAATGTGCCTCAATTAATGACCGAGTTGTCTACGAAGTTTTATGTAAGCTCAACTTTCTTAAAAGTTATCAACATGCTTTCCAACCATTTTTACAACAGTGGTCAACGAGTGGCTCTCTTCAAATAAAGATGTTTGACTATTTTGAGTAGAATACCATTGTAAAGTTATTGAATAAAGCTATCCAGGCGTATCAATATTAGTGAAGTCGTGCATACTGTGCTCGTGTTATAGTACAATACACAATACATATCGAACATCCCTCGTTTATTTACTGTCGGGTTCCGAGTTGAAAATTCTTATCATATTAAGAAACGGTTTCCAGCATTACATGGGCCAACTTTATACCGATGTTCGTATTTATATCGACCTATTGTCGATTCCTTACTTTATCTGCCGAGCACAAAGACCCGACGCGTGGAATGAAGTGGCATACTGTGCAGACATGTGCTGTGATTTCTACGGGTACATTCTCTTGTAGCACAATAAGGCAAAACATGATGAAGTTTTATTCAGCCAAATTGACTATACGACTTAAAATATCAGAGGATAAGGTTAACGATATAAACTATTCAGAATTAATAACAAACTCCCTGCCTCCTTGTGTGTTATCGGCATTGTCCTATAAGTGGATGTAATCGCCTTCTTTGTAGGATTTTAACCCGCCTACGACTTGCGATCACTCGACCTTTAAAATAAAATGGAAAACGTTCCTTCAATTTGATGTCTTTCAGAGAAGTAATAGATTATTGTTCATTTGTGGGAAGTTATACGACAAACGTCTTGCAAATGTTTCGTTGAATTGTCTTTCTGTCTGCACTTAGAATTATGATATGATACAATTTCAGAATCAATCAGAATGTAAACCCACTGGTCACGGTTGGTTTAATTCCACATCTGTCTCATATCAACTTGAAATAAAATGTAATCAAGATTGTTGTGTAAAAGAATTGTCTTGCTGTGCGACCAATAATTCGCATAAATCTTGTCTATAGTTGTACTAACTTTGTAACGGAACATTAGAAGCACTTAATAAGACTTTAAAACGCACAAACGATATCTACGAGCATCGAAACCTTTCCTTATATCTTCCTTTTGGCGACAATACGAAGAAATCCAAACAAATATCGACTTGACTAAATTTAAGCAGACTCGGAACATTTAATAATAATAGGAAACGTGGGCTAGAAAAACAATTTGAAACAAATGACTCTTAAACTTTATCGAGAAGACGTTGTTACTGATCAATCCGCTTCGAAAGTTTTAATCATCAGGTAATCATTATCAGATTCACTTTCGGTCATGCCGGATCACCACAAGGTATTGACGTTAAAATGAAGCAAAAAAACGAGATCTGAGTTTTGAGGAAGCACAACAAAGAACAACATTTTAGGAACGGTATTCTCTTGAGATACTTCGCTGGCAGAAAATATTTGTTATCAACCTGCGCACTGTCGCAAACAAAAATCTGCTCATGTGGTATTTAATGGTTTTCAAGAGTTTTTCGGGAGGATTTAAAAAAATGGAGGCATTTCATAAATTACGTGATGTGTCCATTTACAGAATAGTTTATGTTACCAGAGGGACACTAATGTAACTCCAATGTCGTAAAAATAAGGATTTAGTGCATTCATGCATGAATTCTGTTAACCTTTTAAGACCCAAATCAGCGTTTCTAAATTAATACACGATCTTTTCGGATACATCTGACTTAGTATGATTATTCATTTTTGTTGTTTTTCTACCGAAACCTCACATATTAGCGTGTACACAGGTTGATGATGTGCACAGTTTTTTCCGGGTTGTCTATATCCCTTTTGAGACCGGAGATGGTTCTTTCTGTTTCTGCGGGGTAAGTGTCAGGATTGGCACTAAAAAGCAGTTAAAGCCTCTTTAGTTTTGCTAAAGACCGTTCAAAGTTTGTGTTTTGCTCTCCGTTATTTGTATGGTCATTCGTGACATGTGATATTTTAATAGTAGTGTTTTTTTAGAGGTGTGTTATTTGTGTGTCACTAATTTTCTTATCTATTGATATGCAACATTATTTTACCTCACGTGACTTATTTACGCTATGGTCTAATGTGACGTCAGAGGGTGACAATCCGTAATGTTACCCTGTGACATTACATTTCGGCCCGCTTGCCATAACGAAACTGCCCTCACGCGCTTACGCGATATTACCGGGTGTCGTGTTTTAGTCAATCTGTTCTATATCATAGACGCTTATATGGGCGATTAAAAAACACTCATATTTTGACATCCCGTTTACCAGAAGATAATTTGACAGCGAAAATAACTCTGCTTCGTTTCAATCTCTGAAGAAGACTTAGTGGTTTGGTTCAACCAGTACGAAAATAATTTTATAATTGTTAGCATGTTTGTTGCATTCTTGTCTTTCTTAATTATTATTTTGTTCGAATAATAAAATAAATATCACATCCCACATAGGATGAAACAACGGATTGTTCACCCTTGCTCGGGTGAACATTACGTTCTATCACCCTATGTGGATGTGATATTTATATAATAATTGGAACAAATTTTATATATAATTTGGATTTATTGAAACGAAAACGATAATAAACTGCATGTTCACTCTTCAACAAAAAGCCATTGACCTCGTCTGAATTATTCGGTCTAACTCTACATAACGTTGAGTAAGGAGCTTATAGAGTCAGCAAAGGTAACAGCATTGGTAAAGGGTGACTGTTTCTCTTGTTGGTTCAACTATTAAAACTGACCTGGTGTGTATGTTCTGAAATTGCTTTATGTTGCATATGTATCACTTCTCTGTTTGATTAGAAATTCTTCAAAAGCATTGCATAAATTATGATGATGTAATCATTGTTAGTATCCAATTGTTCGTGTCTTAATAACTGACATTTGTTGCGTATTACAGACATATCAATATCAATAATATGGGCTGTTTAGTGAAACCTTGTCCACAACTTAGTAGACAATGCTGTTTGTATTACCGGTGAGTAGGTGGGTGACTCACCTTTATTTGGTTAGTGGTCTAGCATAGTAATATGGTCCTATGTTAGTGTGTACACTGGTCTTCACTGCGCTAGATTGCGACACTGTCGTCTGTGGAGTTATTTAAATTGTATTTAAAAATTGTCAAACAGTTTTTCGTATAACTTTTATAATTATTATCATTATTTATATTATGATTGGTGTTTACACAGTAAATAAGATATTAGAGGTCATGTTTATCGTGATCGTGTATAGATGTAAACTTGGAAATTAACAATAAACGTCTTCATTTTGAAAGACAATATTCATTTTCTGTTTTTTTGTGATTATATTCATATTACTCCCTTTTTTCCTGAATGAGATGTAGAGATTTCATTCAGTAATTTGATGAAACTTATAAAAAGATATGCAAGATTCTATACATTCGTGTGCATTAAAACCTGTCATGTTATAAAACGCGATATCTAAATTCTATTGAAGAGGATTTGACATGATTTTGCTTGACTTAGAACAATTATTGCCTATTAACTTAATCGTGAAGTGCAAATGAATTACTCCGTGTCAGCAATATTACATTAGAAACATTCATTGTTCATTTGAACGATTGCTACTACGAGTGCTTGTGTAAATCATTGTTTGTTTTCTTCAACATACAGAGTCTTCAAAGGGGCCATTCAGCTGTGCTAAATAACACCCGTCATGATATGTATTTATGGTGTTTTAACATTCATTCATTAAGTGCGTTCCAGTTCCTATATGTAAATAGTTACATTAATTTATGACATTCATATTTGTCTTGGTTAATTACGCATGCTGAATATAACTCATCTAGCGTGAAAATGATTGTATCACGTAACAAATTTATTTTTCACTTACTATATCTTGACATGTTCAGCTGTCATGGTGTCGACTGTTCACCACGTATCTGTTAGTTCTTTTTGATATGAATACTACAATATGAGTACTACAGATATCATTTACCAAGAAGTAAATATACTATAATCTATTACGAAGATGCATGAATTAAGATAGCAAAACAGAGCGTAAATAGTCTATATAGCTGTTGGACTTTTTCTCTGCCAATTTTTTTCTGCTGCATTTCTTTTATGAATCTTTCTTTTGGTGTCTCATAAAAATGTGAGATAAAGGCAACATTATATCAGATCTCTGTTCCTGTGTGATATCAGGTATATATTATATCATAGTTTTCCTAAGCACGCATTTATCATGGTTAGCGCTATTATTTAGTATTTCCCTGAATTATCATCCAGCTCGTAAAATTCAAAATAATACGAACATACATCATGCGGATAAGACTATAGACATGATGATAGTAAGTGAACAATGATTAAGTTTATGAAATGTTTTCCTGCTCAAAACTGTTTACTTTGCATTCAAGACGTTAGGCTTATAAACTTTCATTTAATACCTAAAACGCTAGATGCAGTGTTTTTGCTGGTGCTAGCAAAAGTACAGGCTTCAGAAATTTCCCAGGCTGTATTCCGGAAATCATCTTGTTCTTAAAATTCTGTTTTCTTTAAATCAGTTAGATCGATGTACTAAAAATAGTAGTCACGTGATATATATACAAATGTTACTTCATACATACGAATGTCCTCGACTTTCCCATTGCTTACGAGTATAGTTGAGAACTTAGTGGTGCTTATGTGCATGTAATTAAACTTTTAGCACTGTCCATGACATACGGGTATTTTACCTAAGATACATTATCTACAAAACAGATGAACAACTCACGTAGATTCTAAGTATGAGAGTTTTTGTTATAGAATAATGAAAAATGGTGATCTTGAACTGGTATTGATAATTGCTATGCAATATTGAGTTAAGTGATTGCTTGAAGGTTCGGACTGCGTAATTGTCTCCATGCGTCTAGACTTATTCGGTTTGCAATGCATTATTAATACAGAAAAAATGTAACGTAATGTCAAAATAATAGGCTGCGGTCCTTCCCAATGTTTTATTTCGTATTCAATTTTAGATTTGATTCATTAATGTTCTGGAAAAAAACAAATTCTCACTCTCATCCGACACACAACTTTGCAGTCAAACATAGACGGCTACGCTAAAATTGGCAGAATAAACATAACTTTAGCATGTGTCAAATGATGTATTTGTACTGTAAACATGCATGATATCTTTCCACAATTTAATAATTTTGCGTTATTGGCGTATCTGTGTTCCTCCATTTTATATTTAGCTTGTAAAACGCTCTTTACAGATGCTGCATTTCCGGCTCAGGACTTTTGACATATAAAAGAAGATAAAGTTGCATCTCAAATAAATAAAAGGCAAAAACCAGGATTCCAGTAAATTTCCAGTACAAATATTTAAACTTACTGCCCCGATAACAAAGACCTGAATGAACCATCACACCATGAACACTGACACACTCGCCGACATAAAATAAAATGCCTCGTCAAACACAAACACCACAACACATCACCGTGTATCAATAGACATGATTGATTCAGACACTTCACCAATGCATGTACAACGATGTTCACAATAAAAAAAATATTTTTGTAACTCATACATTTGGTCAATGCATTTAACACTATACTCATCATAAGACCATCCACAATGCACAATATATATGTAAAACCGTCCGCAATGTTCAACCTAAAACTATCTACAATACTCTCAATGTTAAATTGCAAAATGTTGCCGATGAAATTAACAGAAATAGTTTTTGAGGTGACAGTTGTAAAAAAATCGTAACACGTTGAAAATCCAAATCAAATGTCATATTCAGTAAAAAGTAATACAAATCCTCTGGAAAAGTTAAATTGTATTAAATGCCTTCTATGTTCATCATATTATATGATACGAGACGATAATATTATATGTGTTAATATATATGTCTTTAATGACTATCGCATTTGATTTTGTATTGTATTGTGTATCTACCAAACAATTATTAATTTTGCGGGTTTTAGGACTGTCTATCATTTGTTAACATACGATATATATTGCATTGGACTAATAAGTATAATGTTAACAATAACGCGCTGTAACATACACTTTATCATTGCAAATATCATGAACTAGAAATCATTAGAAAGAAAAAAGAAAACGGTTATAATGCATTTTCTACGGCAGAAATTAATTCACTAAATTACATTTGTGTGAGCGACACAGTTTTAAATGTTCCGGTACTTTATGTTGTTTTTTCCTTCATCTTAATTTGATATAATGTGTATAATTGTGAATTTCTTTCAGTTATAATTGTTCATGTTTTATTTTACTAGCAAGCTAGTAATTGCATCGAGTTTCATTAACTTTATTTTTTGTTGTAAAATAAATTTGGATGAAGTATTTTGTCGTCTGGATTTGCGTCTAATTCAGACTCATTGTCATATGCAGTAATAATAACTGTTTATCATATTTTCCCCGTAGAATTGGTGATTTATTGTCTGGAAATATTTTTTATTTTTCTTGCAACTCTTCTGGAATTAGATAACGTTAGGAACACACATGAAGCTGCTCTAAAATATCGAAACATTTTATAAAAACGACAAAGGCAGACTTAGTATATTTTGGACATCGTGAGAGACGATTTGCGTACAGCATTAGTCAATGTTTTATTAGACTTTATCTTGTACTGACCGATAAAGTAATTCCTAAGCTAGCTCGTGTTCAGTAACATGAAATACTCCGAAAATAACACTTTAATTTGCTATAATATCGATTTAATTTTCACTGTCCACACAACTGACACATAACATACACTCACGTAGCACATAACTTCCACAGCTTACACACAACTTACACACACAGTCATGATTGTATTTAATACAGCCGAGGTCTTCCATGATAAAAAAGGTCCTCGTTTTGTATGCAATTTTATATGAGATACAAAACGAGGACGTCCTCGGTATGTAACTCAGGACCCCTAAAACTCCCTTTTTGTGGGGAATTGACTAGCAATGACTAATACACAACTGACTGACATCTGACCCTAATTCTAAAACCTTCTAAACGGTGCCTTTAAAATTGTCAAATATTTTCAAGACAAAAATCAGTCCTCACAACACTTGCTAAACAAACACTCAGCTTAAACACATCTTACACTCAACCAACACACAACTTGTACACAACGTACACACAGAACTTAAACTCAACTTAGACACAATTTAAACACAACTTAAACACAAGGTGCACACAACTTAAACACAACTTACACATTATTAACACACAACGTTCACACAACTTACACACAATGTACACACAACTTACATATTATTAACACACAACGTTCACACAACTTACACACAGTGTACACACAACTTACATATGACTTAAACACGACGTTCTGTCAACGAGATACATAGAACAGAATATTGTAATAAACGAAATCTAATTGATTGCTGTTATAACCCTTTATACACCAGACAAATAAATACCGATTTAGCTTTAACAATGTGAACTATCCTCTCATTGGAAGAGATAATAATACATAGTTAAGATGAAGTGATGACATTTCTGTCATCTTTTGACCTTAATCACTATATTTATTTGTGATCTGCATTTATACAACACGAGTAAATAATGGTATAAAGTGGTATAAGTATTATAAGCTTTCAATAAACACGTAAACTCGATGTTTATGATATGTTTATAGATCTAAGCAACCCATTAACGCGTTTTTATTTTGGTATCAGACTTTACCTAATACAATAATACCTTCTGAATGGGTTATTATGATGCATAAATGGAATCTTATGGAAAACACGATTTGTATCAGAGATTTCCGTGAAAGTCGCTTTTTTGAAATGTGAAATGCATCACATAATGAGCAAAATGAGGCTCATTAAGCCTACATCCACATGTATACATGTGTTTGCGTGATATTCATTTCAAACATCGTGTCAAACAGCCAAGGTCCTGTGGTTAGCGCGCTGGATATGTACGAGTAACCCGGCAATCCGGGTTCTATTCCCTATCGCGACAGGCCATACCCTTCCATGAACATTTGACATCAATGTCGAGTTTTCTCCGCTTGTTGAGAAGTTGCTGGTTCCTTTGTGAAGTGTAAGTTAGATCCGGTTAGAATAAAGTCCACGAAAACTGATAAGATGAATCGGCCGCCGTATATAAAGTTCTAATAAATTGTTAAAATACGACGTCAGAACCGAATAGATAAGCAAACAATCTATTTTGCAGTTAATCGTAAACTGAATTCTAGTAAAAGACGGTTCTTTTCAAGCTTCAAGTATGAACGTTATGGGGACTAACATTGTGCTTTTTAATTCTTATTTCAAGTAATTCGTAATCAAATGTTCATAATCTTAAGGATATTTGCTTTTAAACCATAAACAACTTGAGTATGGACCGAACAGACATTGATTTACATTCATTTGTATCGCTGGCAATTCCATCCAAATATTACTTGCAAAAATATGATTCCAGTCAAATAAATGTCATATAAAATCAATCAAACGATAAAAGGTCTGGGTTTTCTGATTCCTTCTGAAGAACACAGAGCGTGCAACGAAGCTCTTTATTAAAACACATTATTAAGTTCTATTATGTTCTTTCTCCATAATTTCAGTTAGGAATCCCGGAGGACAAATATGTCATTTTGAAAAAAATATCGGGCACTAACTACGTTGTCTCTTAAACAATGTAATGAAATATTGCGTGCCTTTGGCACCGACTCTGAGCGAATGACCTTGTACCACTGAGTAAGCAAATATAATTTGTAATTTTTATAACAGCATATTGATCAATACTGCTTAACGCGATAAAAGAGCTGATTATATTCCAATATACTTTAATTAAATCGCTTCAAAAATTCCAGGACGATATTGTTATGTGCAAACATAATAGATAATAATTTGAGACAATAACTCTTATCATAGACAATCAGCGTTAATTTTTCTTGGTATAACTAATGCCCTTATTACTAACATTGTCAAGTTGATTTAATGGAACGTACACAATGATGTGGTAGTAACCTTATTGTGCCCTGTTTTTTAATGTATCATTATATTAATAAATTAATATTGCTGAACAGAAGTGGTAATTTTGAAAAATTGGAAAAGAATCAGGATGCTTTCGTCTTTGTCTGAGTTCATTGGATGCGAAATATGCAAAAACATAGGTTAATGTGACACTAATGCTAAGGGTACAAAGATAGATATTATCCGATTGCAAACCAATGGATCGGTTCCTGTCATCAATTACGAATTGAAATAGCGGGTGTTCCATTATAATTTGATTAAATTCAATAAATCATGACACGTAGGCTTAAATATTTGATTGAAGAAAACGTATACTTTCTTTGAAGTGCTATTTGCATTTTATTATTTAAACCATAATGTGATGTTATATGTAGAAGAAAACGTATCCATCTTCATTTAACGTAGTTTTAGATATGAAGATTATTGTAAAGGCGTTCAAGACGTCGCTGAAAACTCTTAGACTAGTATTAATTGTGCTGCTTTCTGAATAAAACTCCTTATATAACTAGCATAAGGAACGTAGCCTAGTATTCAAAAAAGAAAAACAAATATTTAGGTCATTGTTTGAATATTGTATGATATTTGATTATCAATATATATATATATGTTTGTTGATGTATTAATAACTTGCACTGTTCCGTTTGTATCTATTCAGAATAATGACATTTGCCTTCATAGAAAATAGAATTAACATGTCCGTCTCATTTATGTCAGGCTAGTTAGCAATATCAAAGCAAATATTTACTGATGGGACTGACAAGAAAATCTATATATTGCTACATGAATACTTCAACGAACAGTATTATTCAGCTATGAATTATTACATTAGAATAGATACCAAATAATTGTGATGTTTTATTCCTGTTTAACGTAACGGGACTGGTTAAAATCGCTAAAAACGTAAATTAATATTTAAGTTATTTACAAAGATTAAGTCCCATAAGCTTATAAATTTATCGTTCGAAATAGTTTCTTTTTGTCCTATAACAGAGGAACCCGGTGTGTTTTCCACCTATGCATACCTTATAGCAAGAACAAATGTTTCCGAAACAACCATTTTTCAATATCATTCCCACAGTCATGTTTACAAAAGCAAATATCACAGTGAAATGAGTGTTTTTTCGAAGAAAAAGGGCTCGTTTCGTGGGTAATTATTGTCTTGGGATAATATTAGCAATTTCTTGGTTTTAGCATATTTTTATGTAGCAAAAAGCTAATGGGACTTTAAATATCATACTTAAATACCAAGCAACAAAAAATTCCAACCGAACGCGCAAAAATGTTTTATTGCGAAGTACACATTACCCCTTTATCGACTTTACCTTATAAGTGTTAGCCATCTCTTATGTGTTGTGCATTTTATTGGTGCGGCATGATATATTAATGCGTTAATGACAAAAATGTGTTATTAAATCTCTTACAAACCTGGGCGCGAATTCAATTATTAAACCGTAAATATATGTGATTTTGATTGGCTATCTAAATTGAATGGGATGCGTCAAATTCGTGGATGTCATGAGACGATAATTACCTGACATGTTTATTGTTATTTTTTATTCTTCAATACTCGTATAATCATAAGCATTGATATGTTATTTACTGTTACATACTTTAAACATACATGTTTGAAAAGAATCATCATGCACATATAACATTTTTGTATTACTGGAAATACATTTGTATATTATGTTTTCATCCGAAGAATATATATTTTTTAGGAGAAAAGAAATGAAGAATATATAGAGGGTTTAAGCTCGTTTCCAATTCAATATAATTAATAATAATTATACTCGAATGATTTTTGTAATGGTTGAAATAAAAAAGTTTTTAAAAGGTTTTGCTCAGTAAAGAAAAAAGATAAATTATAACAAACTATATCACAACCGACCCAATTTATGTTATGCTGATTTAACTTTTATCAATTTATCAATGCTATTTCGTTTTGAAGCAGTTACTCATTCTGGAATATTGATGACCATTTTGTTTCAGACTTTATTTCTGCTTTAGTTTTCATCTATGTCTTATAGAGTCATGTTTTGGGTTCTTTAGATTTTAATAATTTGGTTGAATAATCATTCTTGTTGTGTGTATATTATAACCTCTTGAGTTAGTGCCTTCTTTACACTTCCATTATAAAATGTTATGTAACATAGTCTGATTTCCGTACTGTTTACTTATTTCTACATTATTTTCATTTTTATTTACACGTATCCAAGATCGCAATATATCTTCTAAAAATACAGTTGCATTGCTTATTGCTTTTGCATGATTTCCAGACATGTTACATTGAAATATTAGCTCTCCTCCTTTTTAACTAATATTGATTGATAAAAGATTTTCCAATGTCCATTATTGTTCTTATTTGTTAATCTTTTTATCCAGCATCCCTTTAGTGCATCAAGAAAATGGTTGACCATTCTTAGTTTTCCTAATGTATACGGGTTTGATGGAACAGTTAATGGGTAGATAAGTTTAGGAAGTGCAAATGTTTTCAAGATAGGACCTTTCCTGATAATGTTAACTTCCTATGTTGCCGTAGTTTTAAACAGTTATTGAAACTTTCAATTTTAGGTATCAATTTAGTGTAAGATTTTGATATTATCAAGCCAAGAGTTTGAGCTGAGATGTCGATTTAGATTGTTTGTCGACTATATGTGACTAGCCAGGCAATTTTTCGTCCAAATGACATACCTGGTCAAAATTGAGTTATTATCATTTTCTGCTACAGAAATATATGTAGATTCAGAAAACAACACATTTTTTGACATATTCAGGCGTTTTATGTTTTTTTGCTTTTTTTTAATAAATGTCATATTCAATTGTGAAACTTGATATTTAATGGATATTTCGGAATTTCCAATTCTAAAAATAGAACCAGTTCAGTATTCATTACACAACAGATAGATGCATTGCGTATTTTGTTCTTTCGTCCCTCCGTGTCGGGGGATGGAAACAACCTGGGCAGTTTTTGTCCCCACCCCATTTTCCTGACCCCCGGGCATTTCCCCGAACCCCCAGCAGTTTGTGTCCCACATATTTTAACAAATCCCTGTGCATTTCCCCCAACCCCCTGGCTATTTTTGTCCCTGTCCTTCGAACAAATTTTATCCAGAACCCTGGGCATTTCCCCTGACCCCTGGGTATTTCAGCTGACCCCCAGGCAATTTTTGTCCCGTTCCTTCGAACAAATTTTATCCTGTTCCCCGGGCAATTTATCCGGACCCCCAGGTAATTTTTGTCCCAACCTCTGGAAAGTTCTGAATTTCCAATTCTAAAAATAAAACCAGGTCAATATTCATCTACCAGAATTATAAGTTGTTATTTGTGATATACAGTCGAAACTCGTTATATCGAAGTTCGGGGGATCTGCCGAAATAGTTTGATATAAACAAACTTCGATATAGGAATTTCGATACCCGTGTTCATATTGTAGAGGTAAAGTCAGTGTGTTGTAATAATAAGGTAATCGTGTTATTTGGTGTATGGGATGGTAACGGGTAATGAGAATACGGCATTTATACCGGTACTTATACAGATTCTTTCAAAATATTCATTTTGTTTTATACATTTCAAATATGCGTATTTACACCATTGAATGTCATGGAAAATGAAACAAAAAGTGCCTATATTGGTTCAAATATATACAACTGTACAAAACTTTATTGAGAAGTAAGGCCTTCAGCCCATGATAATTAATTACATATTCGTGTATTTAACATGATATAATTAAGAGAAATACTACTCAGGATAATTATAGAGTGATGCAGTGGTTGAGTAAAACATAGTAATAATTTCATTACCAACAGAGATATAAGTTGTTTTTGGTATTTTTTAATTTGTTGGCACTAAGGGAAGCAACTGAAACAAAAAATATCATACATATTTTACAAATCACTGTAAAACAGTGTTTTAACGAAATTTCGTAACTGAAGCAATAAACAATATACAAATATACATGCATATTTTACATACCGGTATCAGGTAGTTGTAGTAGAGGTAGATGCAACTTCCTCGATAATCGTATACGTATTAAAATAAGGTGTCGTCGCCTAGCTGGCGTATAGATCATCAATAATTAATTGATATTCTATATCCTTAGCATAGCGGGAGAGTATTAGACGCCTGTTATTAAAATGGATGTTGTTTTTAGGATCACTCTCCGTCCGGCGTCCGGCGTCGTGCGTCGTGCGTTGTGCGTCGTGCGTCGTCAATTTTAGCAAAACTGGGTCAAAACGTTAATATCAACAAAATCTCGGACGAGTTCGATATTGGGCCATTTGGGGTCAAAAACTAGGTCACCAGGGCCAAATAAGGGAAAACCTTGTGAACACTTTAGAAATCATTGTTTTGAATTTATCTTCATTAAATTTGTCAGAATGTTTATTTTAATAATATGTAGGTCAAGTTTGAAAATGGGTAATTTCTGTAGTAAAATTAGGTCACTAGGGCAAATTGCTGGAAAACCTTGTGAACACTCTAGAAGTCACTGTTTTGATTGGATGATCATGAAACCTTGTCAGAATGTTTGTCTTTATAATATCTTGGACGAGTTCGAACATGGGTCATCTTGGGTCAAAAACTAGGTCGCTAGGTCAAATCTTATGAAAAACCATGTTAACACTGTAGATTTCACAGTTACTGTTGGATCTTCACCAAACTTTGTCAAATTGTTTGTTTTAATGATATAACGGTCAAGTATAAATATGGGTCATCTGGGGTCAAAAACTAGGTCACCAGGTCAACTCTTAGGAAAACTTTGTTAACACTGTAGATGTCAAAGTTTTAATTGGATCTTCACCAAACCTTGTCAAAATGTTTGCCTCAATGATATGTAGGTCAAGGATGAACATGGGTCAGCCGGGTTCAAAAACTGGGTCATAAGGTAAAATCTTAGGTAAAAATCTTGTAAAAGCTCTTAATGTCATAGTTTTAATTGGATCTTAGCCAAACCTTGTCAGATTGTTTGTCTTAATGATATTAAGGACAAGTTCAAATATGGGTCACCTAGGGTCAAAAACCAGGTCACAAGGTCAAATCTTAGGAAAACCTTATTAACACTGTAGATGTCAAATTTTGTTCGTATCTTCACCAAACCTAGTCAGGCTGTTTGTCTTAATGATATGTAAGACAAATTAGAACATAGGTGGTCTGGGGTCAAAAACTAGGTCACCGGTTCAAAACAATGTTTTAATGAGTGAACACAATCTGACTAAAGTATTCGATCTTCCTTACGGCAAGATCTGATGACGGTCTATACCAGTTTCTATTTTCAAAAGTCGGAATTTCCATGATCACTATTTATATCTATTTATAATTCAGCCAATCGTATAACTCGTTTCATCGGTACTTTGGCCGAATGAACTTTCTACCTGACGATGTTATTTAAACGTTAGTAAACATTAAATTACGTATAACATATTTGTCTGCAACCACGTTTTGATTTATTTAGTAATCCTGATCGATTCGGCCATAGTAGTACAGAAAATCTAATAAACACGCATGTCACATGGGCGCTATCATTACATTTAGTTGCGTAAGAATAGGTGTTCGTGATAACTACAAGTCAAATATTGTTTTTTACCGCGGTTAAAAATAGAATCAGATCACTTTCAGAATTATGAAAGTAAGGCGCTGATTGGCTAATGGAAAAGGTCACCTGAGGTGACCTTCTATAGGTCGTCTTCAGATCCTCATAGCGTAGCGGGTTTGAGGATATGATTTTAATCAGATTGGAGTGAACAGTGATTGTCATGTGAGCGATATAGGGCCATCTTGGCCCTCTTGTATTAATTATGGACTAATTCTTTTAAATGTAATCTTGTTAGAAAGCTGAAATATAGCCGATTTTAGAAGTGTACTTATTTTTTTTCCTATCCTATAAATTGATCGAGAAATGACAAGTTAAATGAGATTCCTTTTTTCCGTTTATCACGCCCTGGTGGAAACATGCCCGACTTTGTGAACATGTTCAAATAGAATTGTCATGTTTTCGTCAATAATTGACCAATTGTTTTTTAAGTAACCATGGTAAAAAGCTGAAAGATAGCTGATTTTAGAAATGTACTTATTTTTTCCTTATCTTATAAATTGATCGAGAAATGATGAGAGATTTTTTTTCGTTTTTCGCGCCGCGGTGAAAAAAAAATGCCCGACATTGTGCACATGTTTTAATAAATTGATCATTATCTTTTCAATTTGTTGTCCGATTGTTTTTAAAGCAACCTTGTTAGAAAGCTAATAGAAAACTGATTGTAGAAATGTACTTATTGTTTTTCTATCTTAAGAATTGATAAAACAAGGACGAGTTAAATGCTATTCAATATCGTATTTATTTTTCGTTTTCGAAATGGAAACATATGCCCAACTGTCTGTCACTGTTTTAATAAAATAGTCTTTTTTTTAATAGTCGATTTTTTCAAAATAACCTTGTTAGAAATCTGAAAGATAGCCAATTCTCTTTATCTTTTAAATTGATAGAGAAATGACGAGTTAAGTGCGATTCAATATTTTTTTCGTATCTGCCGCGGTGGAAACATACGCTCAGCGCTAATTATTACATGTTTTAATAAGATTGTAATTTTTCATCAATTGTAGTCGATTTTTCAAAAGAACTTTTATAATTGAGACTTTAGACATTCTTTATTAATATTTTTGTTTAATCCTATAAATTGTTCAAAAATTTAAGATGTGTTGAAAACGAAATGGCATAATTTTCTGTTCTGTTTTCTGAAAAAGTGTACATTGTTTTTCACACATTCTTTACATATTACACATTTTGTCTACAGAAAAACAACGCAGTAATTATTGAAGTAATATTTTAAGGTATTTACTAAGCAACACAAATTTGATAAGCTATCAAAATTGAATGGGATGCGTTGATTTCATGAGACGATAATGATCCGACACTTTTTAACATTTTAACATTGCATTCTTATTTGATGACGGATTTCAAAGCGGTTCTCGGTATTTTGTGGCGGAAATGTTATACTTGGGAATCGTGCATCAGAATTTTTATGCTTATTTTCATTTTTCATCTATGTCGTATTACGTAATAAACAGCGGGGTTCTTGGTACGGGATTTCCTTAAAGTCATGCAAGTATCTAACGAGCAGAGCATGTTATAAAAATATGAGGCATGATTCCCTGCATTATACATTTCATACATGATTATTCTCCTACTTCACTCCATAATGATTTCAGATGCGTCAAGGAGCTGAAAGTGTCAGTCTGCTAGGCTTTAAGTTGTATATGGAGTTCCAGAGCGGACATTAAGGGCCAACATTAATGGCAGAAATGGCCCCGACTGTGTCACAATAGGAGGGGAGCCTGTTCTCTCCATCTCCATGCATGAGGATGCAAAAATTGTTGCACATTTGAAACTATGGCTATGTGTGGCTAATGATAATAAGCCTGTTAGGTGCTCATTGAAAGGGAAGAGTAATATAATTGTTGCATGTTTTAGCCCAAAACAAGGTCTTTCAGCAATATATTTTGCTGACATTGAACCAGTTTGAGCCAGTAGATGACAATGAGTCATGCTGTGTTTGTGGTTTACACAAACCACTTGAAATGTCCAAATATCTTATTTTATTTGCACAATGTACTCAGTGTGATAGAATCAAGGGGGGGGGGGGGGTAAGCCAAGTCTCCACTCGGTACATTTGAAGTATTTCTGTGCAACTAATATTGTTGAAAAGGAAGACAAGTTCTATGTCCCCACTGTGTTGACTTTGAAGAATATTTAAATCATAACTAAAGAAACCTTGAAATTTGAAGTATTAGACAATAAATATATGTTATTAAAGTGTTAAAGTGTTCAAATTTCACTTTTTACATACTTTAATGAAATGACACCATAACCATATTTTTTTCATGCAGTTGGCCTTATTGTTCAAGAGAGCAAGTGCGAGTATGACGTCACCGATATTTTCTGGTCAAAAATAGATACTTGAATGAAATTTTCGATATCATTCAATAAAAAAGGGATTTATTTAAGTATTTAAAGTATGCATTTATCTATTTAATGTAAATTGCGTAAATTTTCGGCGAGATGTTTCTTGCGTCCACGAACATACCCAATTCTAGGATATGTACAGAGTAGTTATCGTTGTTCAGAAATTTGTAAATTACGTGCGATATTACTCTACTGACATATCTGCATAAAGCTACATGAAAATGGTAATATTACAAAAAACAGTATAGTCTAGTATAGTCTAAATATCATTTATTCTTGCAATGATACTTACCTAAAATCAATATTTCTCTATTTTGAGATATTGTGCATTAGGCTTGGAATTCCTTATGCTGGTGCTAGGTGGTTTGATTGTAAAGTTGTCCTTTCCAAAGAACCATTTAAACAAACCAAGTTGTGTAGATGTCTGTAACACTGATAAGAAATAACAAGAACAAATTTTATGTGTTTCCAAATTGTATTCATTTCTTGGAAAAAGAAGAATGCCTTCTATCAGGGTTACCATCAACTAAGACTGTAAAAATCCCTAACTTCCCAGTCCAAAGAGCATTTTTAACTGACATTTCTGTGCAGCTGAGCCGTTGATCGGTAACTTAAATATCTTTAAGACAAAGTATGAATAAAATATAGAAAAGGAAGCTTTCATTGCTCAGGGAACAGTGGTAATCTTGAGTACTTCTTCTTATTCCCAATCCTTGAATTTTTTCGGAACGGCATAGTGAACAACCTGGGCTGTAGATTTCAAGACCGAAAAAAGCAATACTTAAATAATGATACAAACATTAATGTACAAAGGATTTTAGGTGAGTCTTCACTGTGAAAAAGTATAAAAGTTCACCAACTAAACTTAGGTACTAAAAATTACCTGAACACAGAAATTAACAAAAAATTGCCATTTTTTCAATGATCATAACCAGAAATATGGGACACCAACACATTTAATAAATATTGGAAGTAACAGACGATTGTGTGCAGTATGTGTTCCCAGTATCATTTTTGGTATAAGAAGTGAGGAAAACCACTTCATGTATGTCGCAGTAAGAGGCATACATTTTTAAAAGTTGTCAATTCGACCCCTTTTTAGAGAAATTTCACAATTACACAGAGGAAACACTGTCAACAAAATCGCCTTAAAAATCAATGCAGATGATTCTTTAATGTATCAAGCATTGAAGAAAATTGATTTTGATCAAATGCATTCATCGGTCTTTACGCTTGTTCTGCACCAATTTACCACTTACTCACGTCTTTCCGCCAATTTTCCGCCATTTTTCAAAATACTCGATCTGCAATGTCAAACTTTTTCCCATTAATTTAGCCTAATCACAAGACGATACATCAAAATTATTCAGGCATGCTTAATCTCAAAGTACTTACCTATTACATTATACCATAAACATTTTCCATAGATAAGTAATGATACGGCATGAATCAATAAAAGTTATATTATAATACATTCTTTTAAATGCGACTGCGCATGCGCGCGTAGATAACGACAAGTGTTTCGACCAGATTTTTAGTTGCCGGTATGGAAAATCTGCATTTCATATTTTTTTCAGATTCAACGCCATTTTCAACATTACAGTCATATCATGACAGGTAGTTAACCTAACCAGCTTCCCTGAACTTCACAAATTATACTATGATATATGCTACCATATGTTCTATCCACAAGTTACTACCAAACTTCACCACATATTCCAGAGGTGGGGGCAATTAAACATGGGATGTATAATATTTTCAGTTAAATTTGTCACAGACAGTGTGAGCCTCACCTATGGTTTGAACTCACAACCGCTTGATCAGTAGACCTGGGGTGGTATTCACGAAAGATCTTAAGGATGAAATTTTCCTTAAGGTTGAAGTTTTTCCTTAAGTTAAAAGAGATTTTCCTTAAATCTAAAATAAATCTTAAATGGTATTCACAAAACATCTTAACTTAAGATTTTCCTTAAAACTCGCATAAGTGTTTATAATAGAACGTCAAATTCAGGCGGAATGTATTTGGTTTCTTCATAGTGTGAACATAATTATTGCGTCTGTCAAAAATTAGTATCTTCAATGTTATCCTTTTAAAGTGAAATTTACTGCTTGATGAGTATACTCATCTACAGATAGAAGCTGCATACAGCAAAACAGTCGTGCATCAATACTTATAAATCATTGAATGTCATGGAAAATGACACAAACAGTACCTATTTTGGTTCACATATATACAACTGTACTAAACATTATTAAAAATTAAGGCGTTAAGTTCATGATAATTAATTACATATACATGTTGGTATTTCAGGTCTATTTTTAGACTTCCTTAAGGTTAAGAAAATCCTTAGATAAGGAAATCCTAAACTTATGCTGAGGAAAATTTTAAGGATAAAAATTTCTTTATCCTTGGTTAAGGTAAAAATGTAAAGGATAAGGAAGTTCTTAAGGTAATACTTAAGATTCTTCGTGAATACCACCCCAGTGCTCTAACCACTGACCTAACAGGGCGGGCTATATGCATTTCATAAATGGATCTAAATTGTTAATGGCTTTATCTTTCCAATGTCCTTCATATGATATACAGTCAACCCAGTGTTAGTGGCCACCTTTGAATACAGGCCACACTGTGAGTAAAGGCCAGGCTTTTAAAAAATGTGATTGATATTTAGAAAGACTTCTGAAAAAAGACCACCTGTCAATAAAGGTCACATTATGTTATTAGCATGACTGGCCTTTGTTCACAGGTTTGACTTTATGTGTGTTGTTGAGATATTTATTTTATCTGGAGAAAAATGTTTCAATTTATTGTGACTGGACATTTGTGTGAAAAAAAGTATAACACCACTTAATTGATAAGGAAATTTTTATTCTAAGGAAAGTCAACAAATACCACCATCCTTAAAGTTTCAGTGGTAATAAAAGATAGATTCTAAGTTCTCCCTGCAGCATAAACTACAATACATATTTTCTTCTTTTCAAATGCATGCATACTTTTTTCTTTCTTTTCTCACTACCCAGGTATTTGACGCACAAACCTAAAGTTGTATGTATGTAATTCTGTGTAATGGGTTGATGGCCTACATTATTTAAATAAAGTTTTGTATTGTATATACAATGTATAGTCAAACCTGTAAACAAAGATCATCAGAAGGAAAGAAGAAATATGACTTTTGCTCAGTCATCCATTCATCACAGGTTTACCTATCATGCTATATTGATCCCAGGTAGCAATTAATTAACTTGGGTTTAACTTTACAACCTTAATAATTTATTACATTATGCAGTGCCACCTCCCTAGAGCGGCCCTCTCTTAAACAACCTCCCTTCAACAGAATGATTTTTCCCACTACAAAATTTAACTGATAATTTAACCTCTGAAAAACAACAACCTCTTAACAACAGCATAATTTTGCTACTCCCAAAAGGTGTTGCTTTTGAGAGGTTACGCAGTATATAAAATGCAAGAGTCAGGTACATGTTCTCAGGAATGGTTGTTATCTTAAATATGACTCAATTTTAATGTGGTTGCTTTGGTTTTTTTTTGGTTAATTGATAATTAATTAGGCAATATATAATTTGTGCAGCTGCTGTTCATGATGATTTAATGCTTTATGGTTTATAGGATTTTGTACAGCACAATTAACCTCTCCAGAGTCAATGGCCCATCTTGAGCAACAACCTCCCTTCTACAACAGTATGAGTTTTACCCACTGAACGATTTAAGAATTTATTTAACCTCTTTAGAGCAACAACCTCTCACCGGCAACATAATTTTGCTACTCCCAAAGGGTGTTGTTTGGGAAAGGTTGCATTGTATCTATCTTCAGGAAACACAGACTTGTAACTTTCTGTTCAGAATTAAAATGAATTGACACTTTTTATTTATCAATTGAATTCTGGGAGGTGAAATATATTCATATTTGGTATCAATTTGTTCCTAATTTTATGTAGATTAAGATGCATATGGTTATGTATTATTTAATTAAGTTTTTTTGTTCATAAAAATGCTCTTTTACTTCTTTTGCTTGAGGAAATATGTGTGGATAGCTTACAAAGACAATTAAAGTATAAACCTGGAGGGCATAAGTTCATAGTTCACCTTGTGTTTAGCAGGTATTTTTCTATTGAAAAGGTCACACTTGCTGTTGAAGATTTTGTCATTTGAATCAGAATTGTAACATAGACTTTAATTGGTGAATATTGTAAACATTCAAATTCTTTTTATAAGTTTGATATTGATTGGTTAACAAAGGGTCCTGACCAATCAGATTCACTCAGGTTTTAGCAGGAAGTGACCCTAGTTTTTGGTGTAAGTCAGGGTAACAAATATTGAAAGTTGTACTTTGTCCATTTATTTTAATGTGTTTTAAGGATATTGGATTTGTTGTAAGTAGTTTTTGATGATTCTCTTTGAACTTTCTTCTGCTCATATTTTGCAATAAAGATTTACCAATTGATGGCAGTTAGATAAAAAAAATACTCCCAATACAGAAGTGTCACTCACTTGCAAAATGAACTTGGTTGGCAGACTTTTATACCTTTGGGCATGTATTGCTCCACCTTATGGTGCTTCTGTCTAGTTCATTTTAGTTATTCCATAAAACATGTATACAAATATTCATGTAAGCAATTTATATTTTTCAGCATACAAAGATGAAGACTAAGCATCCTGTGGCAGCCACTGGACAAGAGGTAAGTGCTCAAGTTCTAAATCAGCCCTCTATAGCATTACCAATTTCGGATGACAAAATTCCATCGAAATCTGTTGTGTCAAGTGTGCTACTGCTATTTTGGCTTATAAGGCTTTTTTATTCTATTTTTTTATGAATGATGAGTCTAAACGAGATGCCAAAAATAAGTATTCTTTTAACACAGTAGCAAATTGGATAATCGACACATTACTCATTAGCATGTCAATGATATTCAATAAGTAAGGGCCCGCTCCTGCACAATTAATTCCTTTTTTTCACACCTTTATACATTTCAAATAATGAAACAACAAAAATAGCTGTACATCATCAGAATTGTCGTTCTCTCGCACAGTCGAGTGAAAACAGTAGCCTATTGATAGCTTCAAAAACACATCACAGACGATTTTTATTTTATCTATTTATTGTAATTTAAGCCGTGAACCGGGAAATGATATAATTATTGATGTATATGTACTGGATATTAGTTTAAGCATTTAATAAAACCACAAATCATATTTAGACAGGCTCTGAATAGGGCCCTTTTCATATATGACTGGACTTGACGTTTTGTATACAACTTGTCAGCAAAATAATTGTATATATGTTCGGAGTTCAGGTACCAGTGAGACTGTGCCACTGAGACATCGTCACGTCATATAAGACAGACGTTTCAACATCTTTCCAACAACAGTTGGTAAACATTAACAGTTCCAACTCTCGCCACTAACATACTTGAATATTTTGAGTTTTCATTATCATAATATCGAGCTTAATTGACGTTAATTACCATGAACGTGCTGACCAACGACCCGTATATAACTTTTTAGCTTATTAGTTTTGCAAGTATAAGTAAAACGCATTTCTTTAACGCACTGAGAATTTCTCATCGATATTAACGTAGTCCCCGGAAGTAGAATTATTCCTTATCAGGGGACATCACCATCGATTTACTAAGGGAAGTAACCTAGTTATGGGAAAGGGCCATAGACTTGTATAAGAAAATTTGAAAGTCTTCTTGTCAAAAACCACAAGGCCTAGAGGTTCAATATTTGGTATGTAGCATAGTCTAGTGGACCTCTACCAAGTTTGTTCAAATTATGGACCTGGGGTAAAATTTGGCTCTGCCCCGGGGTTAACTTGATTTTACAGAGACAATTATATAAGGCAAATTGTTAAAATCTTCTTGTCAGAAACTACAATGCAAAAGTTTATATAATTTGTGTGTATCATTGTCCAGTGGACCTCTACCTAGGTTGTTCAAATTATTTCCCTTGGGTCAAAATTGGTCCCATCCCATGGGTCCTTTGATTTATATATGCCCATATAGGAAAATGTAAAAAATGTTCTTGTCCAAAACCATGAGGCCTTGGGCTTAGATATTTTGGATGAGGCATTTTCTTGTGGATCTCTACCAAGCCCGGTCATGAGGGTCAGATGATTTCAACAACTACTTAACAGTCGGGATAGACAACTCTTTACCATGTCAAATAACTTTCCTTGATTTTATTATCCCCCAGTGTTAAAATGCTCAGGTTAGCGATATAGGGCCATCATGGCCCTCTTGTTTTTTAGCTCATCTGTCACATATTAACATGAGGAGTGATTGCGATCACCTTTGGTACATACATACATGTACATTGTATTCCACTTTTAAACCTCGAAGAAATTTCGTTATGATGATCATCTATAAAATCTAGGTCATGTGGGCATAAAAAACAGGTCATAAGGTCAAAGAAAAGACTTGAACAGGTTACAATTATGGAAACTATTCACAAATTTTTATGATTTTACCTGTTCAATCAGTTTGGTCTGAATATTTATCTTCAACAGGGAAATGTGTTAATGTTTTGGTGAAAAGTTAGTGACATGTTTGAGTAGTAGAACAACCTTGGGAACATACGAGAGGTCATATTATGTATTGATCAAACCATTAGTAAACTTCACCATACTGTTCATTTATATAAAATCTAGTTCAAATTCATTACTGGCTAATGTAAGGTCAGAAGGCCAAATGAAATCGAAGTAAAAGCTTGTCTGCTCTGTACCGGTCACGTTATATCTGTGTGCAAAAGAATATTACGCTTGAACAAAACAAGTGCGCCGTCTTTGATGCTTTGCATCAAAAGTAGTCTTATTAGTTAATTGCGTGACCGTCAGCCATTACAGAAGTGAAAGTTCCAATTACTGATAATCAGTATTTTGCTAATGGAGTATACGTAGTGTTTATGAATATGACTGTAAATAAATTCCATGGTTTAATTCTCGTGGACTGTAGAGTTTAAACTGTAGACTTTAGTAAATTATTTGATGAGCTGAAAACTATTCTTTGTAGCAGTTTAACAGGAAGTTCTCAGGTTTTTCACTTCCGATGTTACCTGTTTCTGAAATATGTAAACACTGTATTTGTCTGCTCTGCAGTAGCGAATACAATCAAAGCACTGGCAGTACTGTCAGAAGTGAAAGTTAAAATGTTATTGATAATATTTGGTAGATTTGTGTTAGATAATACCAAAAATCTCAACCAACTCTAGGCCACAAAGTTACAAACTCAAATGTATTTATTGTTTGGACTAATTATTTCCTCAAAAGAGTCAGTTTTGGCTCAGTGTAATAAAGACGTTTTGGTAATAGTCCACTTGTTATGCTCCCAATACTGTTCAAGTTGAAAGTAAACTCATACCTCCACTTCCTGTTCACTGTAATTAAATTAACACATCTGATTAATACCAGTACCTCGTAATTATATGTTATAGTAAAGTTAGTGCCTCCTTCATTAGGGTTAACTCTTAAGCAATTCTAGGGGTCCTGTGATGAAAGAATTCTTAAAATGCCCCGCATTCAGTCAAACGTGCTGATTATAATTCTGTTTTAATTATAAGTAATTCATTTTGCAAGATTGAGCTAGTACTTCCATACTTTATGTCTGTCCAGTAGGCGGAGTTACGATTAGCTGGTGTCCTCGCTCTCTTAGTGTCCTTTAGCGATTCCCTTGTGTATAGTGACATTGGGCACTGTTTATTGTCTTTATGAATGAAACATTTGTGCGGATCATCCTTATGAATGAAACTTTTGTGCTGATGAATACTGAATTATTAAACTAAAAAATTGTACAGTTTGAAATGCCATGACAATATAATAATTCAAAATGAACATAATCCAGAAATATATCCAACTTGTATCATAACAGCGATTGGTAGAGTTATACAACCAGTGGTACTCTTTTCAACATGAATGTTTGGAGTAGAGGTGTCACGTTTTTGTTAATACAAAACTGGGCGTATCACTATAGAAGCTCTTGCTTCGCTTTCGCTTCTAAAAACCATAGACTTAGACTTATCATGAAAATCACAATAGATATCTTACTCTGAATTAAAGGATGGTTGGTAGGATATTTGAGACATTAAATTGAAAATTGAGTAGGATTATAAGCCGCCATTGATATGGTTGTTCTTAATAAAAATGATGTTAGCTTAATAAAAATCTTCTACATTCAAACGAATTTGAAACCATGATGAAAGGAGAAAGGCAGAACCAAATCATAATGATATGTTAGCACAAAAACTCCTTTCCTCTCCATCATCATGGAAATCATGGTGAACTAGTCTCAAATCTTTCATCTCCTCCAAAGCGAGTTCATCCTTGCTTCACTGCAAGGTGGTGATAACCCTGTGGCAGATGAAATCACCAAAGCAAACCTTCTGAATAACATTTGTTGGGATCAAACACCTCTTGATGAATAATTGGGTGCTCGAACTCTGCAATGACATCGTTTCTGACATCAGGGCAAACATCTATCTATTTGCAGATGACACAAGCCTTTAAATAGTTGTCGGGGTTCACAAACACTGAATTCTGACCTACAAAGAATACCTCTTGAATAAAATTTGTTCAATTTTAATATCTTCATTTTTTAGGAGTAGGAGGGGGATTTGGATTTTTCTAGATTTTAATTTCTTAATTACAAACACCTCATTAAGATTTTAGTGCCCTTATTTTAACTTAAATTGTAGATTTTATAAAGCTGAGGAAAATCAACTGCCTGAATATTTCTACAAAACTTTTCTTATTCCAATAGTTATTTCTATTAGGTAAAATGTCTTGACTTGGAATAATTTGTAATTATATTTTTGTCATATTTTTGTAAGTGTAGGGTTCTTTTTTAAAGTTCTAGTTATGCCCCCATTTCAAAGAAATGAGGGTATATATTGCTGGATTGCTCATGTCTGTCTTTTTTGCTCGTTTTTAATCAAACCTTGTCTGGCCAATTCGACTGTATTGGCCTCTTAGGTCTTCACTTGGTTTGAAGGTTGGTCAAATACAGATAGATGACCACTGTTGATAAGGTCTATCAATAGGTCAAAGGTCAACTATCCATTTGCTCTTTAGGGAGCAATTGGTGTTTCACAAACACCTCATAAAGTGAGCGTTTTAGTACCATTATTCCATCTAAGATATATCAAATAACTTAAAGAAATTAGCTAATTGATTTTCCTTATGTTTATCAGAAAATAAAGCTAAGGAAAGATTGACTGCCTAACTAACTTTTACGCTTGTGAAACCAAACTGTATATTGAGGGCTCAGTGCAACACTGTCGTAGCTTGTTCTTATTTCAATATGAGTTAAGACACTGTCGTGTTGAGCCCTTGATATGCTGATGAAATAAGAAAGGGCAAACTAAACCACAATAAATTTGTTAGCACAAAATCTTATTTCCTCTTCATCGTCAAAGAAATCATGGTGAACTAGTCTCAAATATTTCATCTCCTCCAAATTGAGTTCATCTTTGCTTCACTGCATGATGGTGATAACACTGTGGAAGATGAAATCACCAAAGCAGACCTTCTGAATAACATTTGTCGGGATCAAACCCCTCTTGATGAATAATTAGGTATTCAAACTCTGCAAAATGATGTGAATGTCATCAGCCCTGTCTTGGACCACATTACAATTACAACCTCTAAGATAGAGGACATTATAAAATTTGAACTGTCCACTTGTCTGTGTGACTTTTTGACCAGTTGCTGTCCTCTTCAGTTTTTCCTAGCTCATGGAAAGACATTTTTGTCACTCCTTGAAGCCATTCTCATGTTGGCAATTGTCAACCTATATCTCTACTCTGTACCATAGGGAAAGTTCTTCAAAGGGTAGTCCACAGGCATACTTATACACATTAGTGACAATGATCTTCTAACTCTACTTTAAATCAGGCTTTGTACCTTGTGACTCAACAGTTAACCAACTGGCTTATCTATACAACTGCTTCACTGAGGCTGTCGATTCCAAAGCTGTATTGTGCGACATAACCAAGGCTTTTGACCATATTTTGCATCATGCTTTACTGGTCAGACTCAAATATTTTGGATTTTTTGACAGTCTTTTTAATTGGTTCTCTTCTAAGAGATAATCAGCAAACTGTTGTTCTGCCTAATGCACAAACAAATTGGAATGATATTAAAGATGGGACTCCACAGGAGTCAATTTTTGGCCCCTCATTTTCTTGATATTGATCAATGACATCGTTTCTGACATCAGGGCAAATGTATATCTATTTGCAGATGACACAAGCCTTTAAATAGTTGTCGGGGTTCCATTAACTGCTTCACAAACACTGAATTCTGACCTACAAAGAATACCTCTTGAATAAAATTTGTTCCATTTTAATAGCTTCATTTTTTAGGAGTTAGGAGGTGGATTTGGATTTTTCTAGATTTTAATTTCTTAATTACAAACACCTCATTAAGATAGCATTTTAGTGCCCTTATTTTAACTTAAATTGTAGATTTTATAAAGCTGAGGAAAATCAACTGCCTAAATATTTCTACAAAACTTTTCTTATTCCAATAGTTATTTCTATTAGGTAAAATGTCTTGAATTGGAATAATTTGTATTTATATTTTTGTCATATTTTTGTAAGTATAGGGTTCTTTTTTAAAGTTCTAGTTATGCCCCCATTTCAAAGAAATGAGGGTGTATATTGCTGGATTGCTAATGTCTGTCTTTTTTGCTCGTTTTTAATCAAACCTTGTCTGGCCAATTCGACTGTATTGGCCTCTTAGGTCTTCACTTGGTTTGAAGGTTGGTCAAATACAGATAGATGACCCCTGTTGATAAGGTCTATCAATAGGTCAAAGGTCAACTATCCATTTGCTCTTTAGGGAGCATTGGTGTTTCACAATCACCTCATTAAGTGAGCGTTTTAGTACCATTATTAAACTTAAGATATATCAAATTACTTAAAAAAACTTAGGTAGTTGATTTTTCTGAGCTTTATTCTCTACTAGTATTGTTACAAAACTTTATTCTTATGAACCTAGCAGTTATTTCTATTAGGTAAATTGTCTTGATATTGAAATGTTTTTCATTTATATTTTTGTCATATATTTCTAATTGTAGGGTTCTTTTTAAAAGTTCTATTTATGCCCCCATTTCAAAGAAATGAGGGTATATATTGCTGGATTGCTAATGTCTGTCTTTTTTGCTCGTTTTTAATCAAACCTTGTCTGGCCAATTCGACTGTATTGGCCTCTTAGGTCTTCACTTGGTTTGAAGGTTGGTCAAATACAGATAGATGACCCCAGTTGATAAGGTCTATCAATAGGTCAAAGGTCAACTATCCATTTGCTCTTTAGGGAGCAATTGGTGTTTCACAAACACCTCATAAAATGAGCGTTTTAGTACCATTATTTCATCTAAGATATATCAAATAACTTAAAGAAATTAGCTAATTGATTTTCCTTATGTTTATCAGAAAATAAAGCTAAGGAAAGATTGACTGCCTAACTAACTTTTACGCCTTCGAAACCAAACTGCATATTGAGAGCTCAGCGCAACACTGTCGTAACTTGTTCTTATTTCAATATGAGTTAAGACACTGTTGCGTTGAGCCCTCGATATGTTGATGAAATAAGAAAGGGCAAACTAAACCACAATAAATTTGTTAGCACAAAATCTTATTTCCTCTTCATCTTCAAAGAAATCATGGTGAACTTGTCTCAAATATTTCATCTCCTCCAAATTGAGTTCATCTTTGCTTCACTGCAAGATGGTGATAACACTGTGGAAGATGAAATCACCAAAGCAGACCTTCTGAATAACATTTGTCGGGATCAAACCCCTCTTGATGAATAATTAGGTATTCAAACTCTGCAAAATGATGTGAATGTCATCAGCCCTGTCTTGGACCACATTACAATTACAACCTCTAAGATAGAGGACATTATAAAATTTGAACTGTCCACTTGTCTGTGTGACTTTTTGACCAGTTGCTGTCCTCTTCAGTTTTTCCTAGCTCATGGAAAGACATTTTTGTCACTCCTTGAAGCCATTCTCATGTTGGCAATTGTCAACCTATATCTCTACTCTGTACCATAGGGAAAGTTCTTCAAAGGGGGGTAGTCCACAGGCATACTTATACACATTAGTGACAATGATCTTCTAACTCTACTTTAAATCAGGCTTTGTACCTTGTGACTCAACAGTTAACCAACTGGCTTATCTATACAACTTCTTCACTGAGGCTGTCGATTCCAAAGCTGTATTGTGCGACATAACCAAGGCTTTTGACCATATTTTGCATCATGCTTTACTGGTCAGACTCAAATATTTTGGATTTTTTGACAGTCTTTTTAATTGGTTCTCTTCTAAGAGATAATCAGCAAACTGTTGTTCTGCCTAATGCACAAACAAATTGGAATGATATTAAAGATGGGACTCCACAGGAGTCAATTTTTGGCCCCTCATTTTCTTGATATTGATCAATGACATCGTTTCTGACATCAGGGCAAATGTATATCTATTTGCAGATGACACAAGCCTTTAAATAGTTGTTGGGGTTCCATTAACTGCTTCACAAACACTGAATTCTGACCTACAAAGAATACCTCTTGAATAAAATTTGTTCCATTTTAATAGCTTCATTTTTTAGGAGTTAGGAGGTGGATTTGGATTTTTCTAGATTTTAATTTCTTAATTACAAACACCTCATTAAGATAGCATTTTAGTGCCCTTATTTTAACTTAAATTGTAGATTTTATAAAGCTATGGAAAATCAACTGCCTAAATATTTCTACAAAACTTTTCTTATTCCAATAGTTATTTCTATTAGGTAAAATGTCTTGAATTGGAATAATTTGTATTTATATTTTTGTCATATTTTTGTAAGTATAGGGTTCTTTTTTAAAGTTCTAGTTATGCCCCCATTTCAAAGAAATGAGGGTGTATATTGCTGGATTGCTAATGTCTGTCTTTTTTGCTCGTTTTTAATCAAACCATCTCTGGCCAATTCGACTGTATTGGCCTCTTAGGTCTTCACTTGGTTTGAAGGTTGGTCAAATACAGATAGATGACCCCTGTTGATAAGGTCTATCAATAGGTCAAAGGTCAACTATCCATTTGCTCTTTAGGGAGCATTGGTGTTTCACAATCACCTCATTAAGTGAGCGTTTTAGTACCATTATTAAACTTAAGATATATCAAATTACTTAAAAAAACTTAGGTAGTTGATTTTTCTGAGCTTTATTCTCTACTAGTATTGTTACAAAACTTTATTCTTATGAACCTAGCAGTTATTTCTATTAGGTAAATTGTCTTGATATTGAAATGTTTTTCATTTATATTTTTGTCATATTTTTCTAATTGTAGGGTTCTTTTTAAAAGTTCTAGTTATGCCCCCATTTCAAAGAAATGAGGGTATATATTGCTGGATTGCTAATGTCTGTCTTTTTTGCTCGTTTTTAATCAAACCTTGTCTGGCCAATTCGACTGTATTGGCCTCTTAGGTCTTCACTTGGTTTGAAGGTTGGTCAAATACAGATAGATGACCCCAGTTGATAAGGTCTATCAATAGGTCAAAGGTCAACTATCCATTAATATTGCTCTTTAGGGAGCAATTGGTGTTTCACAAACACCTCATAAAGTGAGCGTTTTAGTACCATTATTTCATCTAAGATATATCAAATAACTTAAAGAAATTAGCTAATTGATTTTCCTTATGTTTATCAGAAAATAAAGCTAAGGAAAGATTGACTGCCTAACTAACTTTTACGCCTTCGAAACCAAACTGCATATTGAGAGCTCAGCGCAACACTGTCGTAACTTGTTCTTATTTCAATATGAGTTAAGACACTGTTGCGTTGAGCCCTCGATATGTTGATGAAATAAGAAAGGGCAAACTAAACCACAATAAATTTGTTAGCACAAAATCTTATTTCCTCTTCATCTTCAAAGAAATCATGGTGAACTTGTCTCAAATATTTCATCTCCTCCAAATTGAGTTCATCTTTGCTTCACTGCATGATGGTGATAACACTGTGGAAGATGAAATCACCAAAGCAGACCTTCTGAATAACATTTGTCGGGATCAAACCCCTCCTGATGAATAATTAGGTATTCAAACTCTGCAAAATGATGTGAATGTCATCAGCCCTGTCTTGGACCACATTACAATTACAACCTCTAAGATAGAGGACATTATAAAATTTGAACTGTCCACTTGTCTGTGTGACTTTTTGACCAGTTGCTGTCCTCTTCAGTTTTTCCTAGCTCATGGAAAGACATTTTTGTCACTCCTTGAAGCCATTCTAATGTTGGCAATTGTCAACCTATATCTCTACTCTGTACCATAGGGAAAGTTCTTCAAAGGGTAGTCCACAGGCATACTTATACACATTAGTGACAATGATCTTCTAACTCTACTTTAAATCAGGCTTTGTACCTTGTGACTCAACAGTTAACCAACTGGCTTATCTATACAACTTCTTCTCTGAGGCTGTCGATTCCAAAGCTGTATTGTACGACATAACCAAGGCTTTTGACCATATTTTGCATCATGCTTTACTGGTCAGACTCAAATATTTTGGATTTTTTGACAGTCTTTTTAATTGGTTCTCTTCTAAGAGATAATCAGCAAACTGTTGTTCTGCCTAATGCACAAACAAATTGGAATGATATTAAAGATGGGACTCCACAGGAGTCAATTTTTGGCCCCTCATTTTCTTGATATTGATCAATGACATCGTTTCTGACGTCAGGGCAAATGTATATCTATTTGCAGATGACACAAGCCTTTAAATAGTTGTTGGGGTTCCATTAACTGCTTCACAAACACTGAATTCTGACCTACAAAGAATACCTCTTGAATAAAATTTGTTCCATTTTAATAGCTTCATTTTTTAGGAGTTAGGAGGTGGATTTGGATTTTTCTAGATTTTAATTTCTTAATTACAAACACCTCATTAAGATAGCATTTTAGTACCCTTATTTTAACTTAAATTGTAGATTTTATAAAGCTATGGAAAATCAACTGCCTAAATATTTCTACAAAACTTTTCTTATTCCAATAGTTATTTCTATTAGGTAAAATGTCTTGAATTGGAATAATTTGTATTTATATTTTTGTCATATTTTTGTAAGTATAGGGTTCTTTTTTAAAGTTCTAGTTATGCCCCCATTTCAAAGAAATGAGGGTGTATATTGCTGGATTGCTAATGTCTGTCTTTTTGCTCGTTTTTAATAAAACCTTGTCTGGCCAATTCGACTGTATTGGCCTCTTAGGTCTTCACTTGGTTTGAAGGTTGGTCAAATACAGATAGATGACCCCTGTTGATAAGGTCTATCAATAGGTCAAAGGTCAACTATCCATTTGCTCTTTAGGGAGCATTGGTGTTTCACAATCACCTCATTAAGTGAGCGTTTTAGTACCATTATTAAACTTAAGATATATCAAATTACTTAAAAAAACTTAGGTAGTTGATTTTTCTGAGCTTTATTCTCTACTAGTATTGTTACAAAACTTTATTCTTATGAACCTAGCAGTTATTTCTATTAGGTAAATTGTCTTGATATTGAAATGTTTTTCATTTATATTTTTGTCATATTTTTCTAATTGTAGGGTTCTTTTTAAAAGTTCTAGTTATGCCCCCATTTCAAAGAAATGAGGGTATATATTGCTGGATTGCTAATGTCTGTCTTTTTTGCTCGTTTTTAATCAAACCTTGTCTGGCCAATTCGACTGTATTGGCCTCTTAGGTCTTCACTTGGTTTGAAGGTTGGTCAAATACAGATAGATGACCCCAGTTGATAAGGTCTATCAATAGGTCAAAGGTCAACTATCCATTAATATTGCTCTTTAGGGAGCAATTGGTGTTTCACAAACACCTCATAAAGTGAGCGTTTTAGTACCATTATTTCATCTAAGATATATCAAATAACTTAAAGAAATTAGCTAATTGATTTTCCTAAAGTTTATCAGAAAATAAAGCTAAGGAAAGATTGACTGCCTAACTAACTTTTACGCCTTCGAAACCAAACTGCATATTGAGAGCTCAGCGCAACACTGTCGTAACTTGTTCTTATTTCAATATGAGTTAAGACACTGTTGCGTTGAGCCCTCGATATGTTGATGAAATAAGAAAGGGCAAACTAAACCACAATAAATTTGTTAGCACAAAATCTTATTTCCTCTTCATCTTCAAAGAAATCATGGTGAACTTGTCTCAAATATTTCATCTCCTCCAAATTGAGTTCATCTTTGCTTCACTGCATGATGGTGATAACACTGTGGAAGATGAAATCACCAAAGCAGACCTTCTGAATAACATTTGTCGGGATCAAACCCCTCTTGATGAATAATTAGGTATTCAAACTCTGCAAAATGATGTGAATGTCATCAGCCCTGTCTTGGACCACATTACAATTACAACCTCTAAGATAGAGGACATTATAAAATTTGAACTGTCCACTTGTCTGTGTGACTTTTTGACCAGTTGCTGTCCTCTTCAGTTTTTCCTAGCTCATGGAAAGACATTTTTGTCACTCCTTGAAGCCATTCTAATGTTGGCAATTGTCAACCTATATCTCTACTCTGTACCATAGGGAAAGTTCTTCAAAGGGTAGTCCACAGGCATACTTATACACATTAGTGACAATGATCTTCTAACTCTACTTTAAATCAGGCTTTGTACCTTGTGACTCAACAGTTAACCAACTGGCTTATCTATACAACTTCTTCTCTGAGGCTGTCGATTCCAAAGCTGTATTGTACGACATAACCAAGGCTTTTGACCATATTTTGCATCATGCTTTACTGGTCAGACTCAAATATTTTGGATTTTTTGACAGTCTTTTTAATTGGTTCTCTTCTAAGAGATAATCAGCAAACTGTTGTTCTGCCTAATGCACAAACAAATTGGAATGATATTAAAGATGGGACTCCACAGGAGTCAATTTTTGGCCCCTCATTTTCTTGATATTGATCAATGACATCGTTTCTGACGTCAGGGCAAATGTATATCTATTTGCAGATGACACAAGCCTTTAAATAGTTGTTGGGGTTCCATTAACTGCTTCACAAACACTGAATTCTGACCTACAAAGAATACCTCTTGAATAAAATTTGTTCCATTTTAATAGCTTCATTTTTTAGGAGTTAGGAGGTGGATTTGGATTTTTCTAGATTTTAATTTCTTAATTACAAACACCTCATTAAGATAGCATTTTAGTACCCTTATTTTAACTTAAATTGTAGATTTTATAAAGCTATGGAAAATCAACTGCCTAAATATTTCTACAAAACTTTTCTTATTCCAATAGTTATTTCTATTAGGTAAAATGTCTTGAATTGGAATAATTTGTATTTATATTTTTGTCATATTTTTGTAAGTATAGGGTTCTTTTTTAAAGTTCTAGTTATGCCCCCATTTCAAAGAAATGAGGGTGTATATTGCTGGATTGCTAATGTCTGTCTTTTTGCTCGTTTTTAATAAAACCTTGTCTGGCCAATTCGACTGTATTGGCCTCTTAGGTCTTCACTTGGTTTGAAGGTTGGTCAAATACAGATAGATGACCCCTGTTGATAAGGTCTATCAATAGGTCAAAGGTCAACTATCCATTTGCTCTTTAGGGAGCATTGGTGTTTCACAATCACCTCATTAAGTGAGCGTTTTAGTACCATTATTAAACTTAAGATATATCAAATTACTTAAAAAAACTTAGGTAGTTGATTTTTCTGAGCTTTATTCTCTACTAGTATTGTTACAAAACTTTATTCTTATGAACCTAGCAGTTATTTCTATTAGGTAAATTGTCTTGATATTGAAATGTTTTTCATTTATATTTTTGTCATATTTTTCTAATTGTAGGGTTCTTTTTAAAAGTTCTAGTTATGCCCCCATTTCAAAGAAATGAGGGTATATATTGCTGGATTGCTAATGTCTGTCTTTTTTGCTCGTTTTTAATCAAACCTTGTCTGGCCAATTCGACTGTATTGGCCTCTTAGGTCTTCACTTGGTTTGAAGGTTGGTCAAATACAGATAGATGACCCCAGTTGATAAGGTCTATCAATAGGTCAAAGGTCAACTATCCATTAATATTGCTCTTTAGGGAGCAATTGGTGTTTCACAAACACCTCATAAAGTGAGCGTTTTAGTACCATTATTTCATCTAAGATATATCAAATAACTTAAAGAAATTAGCTAATTGATTTTCCTAAAGTTTATCAGACGATAAAGCTAAGGAAAGATTGACTGCCTAACTAACTTTTACGCCTTCGAAACCAAACTGCATATTGAGAGCTCAGCGCAACACTGTCGTAACTTGTTCTTATTTCAATATGAGTTAAGACACTGTTGCGTTGAGCCCTCGATATGTTGATGAAATAAGAAAGGGCAAACTAAACCACAATAAATTTGTTAGCACAAAATCTCATTTCCTCTTCATCTTCTAAGAAATCATGGTGAACTAGTCTCAAATATTTCATCTCCTCCAAATTGAGTTCATCTTTGCTTCACTGCAAGATGGTGATAACACTGTGGAAGATGAAATCACCAAAGCAGACCTTCTGAATAACATTTGTCGGGATCAAACCCCTCTTGATGAATAATTAGGTATTCAAACTCTGCAAAATGATGTGAATGTCATCAGCCCTGTCTTGGACCACATTACAATTACAACCTCTAAGATAGAGGACATTATAAAATTTGAACTGTCCACTTGTCTGTGTGACTTTTTGACCAGTTGCTGTCCTCTTCAGTTTTTCCTAGCTCATGGAAAGACATTTTTGTCACTCCTTGAAGCCATTCTCATGTTGGCAATTGTCAACCTATATCTCTACTCTGTACCATAGGGAAAGTTCTTCAAAGGGTAGTCCACAGGCATACTTATACACATTAGTGACAATGATCTTCTAACTCTACTTTAAATCAGGCTTTGTACCTTGTGACTCAACAGTTAACCAACTGGCTTATCTATACAACTTCTTCACTGAGGCTGTCGATTCCAAAGCTGTATTGTGCGACATAACCAAGGCTTTTGACCATATTTTGCATCATGCTTTACTGGTCAGACTCAAATATTTTGGATTTTTTGACAGTCTTTTTAATTGGTTCTCTTCTAAGAGATAATCAGCAAACTGTTGTTCTGCCTAATGCACAAACAAATTGGAATGATATTAAAGATGGGACTCCACAGGAGTCAATTTTTGGCCCCTCATTTTCTTGATATTGATCAATGACATCGTTTCTGACATCAGGGCAAATGTATATCTATTTGCAGATGACACAAGCCTTTAAATAGTTGTTGGGGTTCCATTAACTGCTTCACAAACACTGAATTCTGACCTACAAAGAATACCTCTTGAATAAAATTTGTTCCATTTTAATAGCTTCATTTTTTAGGAGTTAGGAGGTGGATTTGGATTTTTCTAGATTTTAATTTCTTAATTACAAACACCTCATTAAGATAGCATTTTAGTGCCCTTATTTTAACTTAAATTGTAGATTTTATAAAGCTATGGAAAATCAACTGCCTAAATATTTCTACAAAACTTTTCTTATTCCAATAGTTATTTCTATTAGGTAAAATGTCTTGAATTGGAATAATTTGTATTTATATTTTTGTCATATTTTTGTAAGTATAGGGTTCTTTTTTAAAGTTCTAGTTATGCCCCCATTTCAAAGAAATGAGGGTGTATATTGCTGGATTGCTAATGTCTGTCTTTTTTGCTCGTTTTTAATCAAACCTTCTCTGGCCAATTCGACTGTATTGGCCTCTTAGGTCTTCACTTGGTTTGAAGGTTGGTCAAATACAGATAGATGACCCCTGTTGATAAGGTCTATCAATAGGTCAAAGGTCAACTATCCATTTGCTCTTTAGGGAGCATTGGTGTTTCACAATCACCTCATTAAGTGAGCGTTTTAGTACCATTATTAAACTTAAGATATATCAAATTACTTAAAAAAACTTAGGTAGTTGATTTTTCTGAGCTTTATTCTCTACTAGTATTGTTACAAAACTTTATTCTTATGAACCTAGCAGTTATTTCTATTAGGTAAATTGTCTTGATATTGAAATGTTTTTCATTTATATTTTTGTCATATTTTTCTAATTGTAGGGTTCTTTTTAAAAGTTCTAGTTATGCCCCCATTTCAAAGAAATGAGGGTATATATTGCTGGATTGCTAATGTCTGTCTTTTTTGCTCGTTTTTAATCAAACCTTGTCTGGCCAATTCGACTGTATTGGCCTCTTAGGTCTTCACTTGGTTTGAAGGTTGGTCAAATACAGATAGATGACCCCAGTTGATAAGGTCTATCAATAGGTCAAAGGTCAACTATCCATTAATATTGCTCTTTAGGGAGCAATTGGTGTTTCACAAACACCTCATAAAGTGAGCGTTTTAGTACCATTATTTCATCTAAGATATATCAAATAACTTAAAGAAATTAGCTAATTGATTTTCCTAAAGTTTATCAGAAAATAAAGCTAAGGAAAGATTGACTGCCTAACTAACTTTTACGCCTTCGAAACCAAACTGCATATTGAGAGCTCAGCGCAACACTGTCGTAACTTGTTCTTATTTCAATATGAGTTAAGACACTGTTGCGTTGAGCCCTCGATATGTTGATGAAATAAGAAAGGGCAAACTAAACCACAATAAATTTGTTAGCACAAAATCTTATTTCCTCTTCATCTTCAAAGAAATCATGGTGAACTTGTCTCAAATATTTCATCTCCTCCAAATTGAGTTCATCTTTGCTTCACTGCATGATGGTGATAACACTGTGGAAGATGAAATCACCAAAGCAGACCTTCTGAATAACATTTGTCGGGATCAAACCCCTCTTGATGAATAATTAGGTATTCAAACTCTGCAAAATGATGTGAATGTCATCAGCCCTGTCTTGGACCACATTACAATTACAACCTCTAAGATAGAGGACATTATAAAATTTGAACTGTCCACTTGTCTGTGTGACTTTTTGACCAGTTGCTGTCCTCTTCAGTTTTTCCTAGCTCATGGAAAGACATTTTTGTCACTCCTTGAAGCCATTCTCATGTTGGCAATTGTCAACCTATATCTCTACTCTGTACCATAGGGAAAGTTCTTCAAAGGGTAGTCCACAGGCATACTTATACACATTAGTGACAATGATCTTCTAACTCTACTTTAAATCAGGCTTTGTACCTTGTGACTCAACAGTTAACCAACTGGCTTATCTATACAACTTCTTCTCTGAGGCTGTCGATTCCAAAGCTGTATTGTACGACATAACCAAGGCTTTTGACCATATTTTGCATCATGCTTTACTGGTCAGACTCAAATATTTTGGATTTTTTGACAGTCTTTTTAATTGGTTCTCTTCTAAGAGATAATCAGCAAACTGTTGTTCTGCCTAATGCACAAACAAATTGGAATGATATTAAAGATGGGACTCCACAGGAGTCAATTTTTGGCCCCTCATTTTCTTGATATTGATCAATGACATCGTTTCTGACGTCAGGGCAAATGTATATCTATTTGCAGATGACACAAGCCTTTAAATAGTTGTTGGGGTTCCATTAACTGCTTCACAAACACTGAATTCTGACCTACAAAGAATACCTCTTGAATAAAATTTGTTCCATTTTAATAGCTTCATTTTTTAGGAGTTAGGAGGTGGATTTGGATTTTTCTAGATTTTAATTTCTTAATTACAAACACCTCATTAAGATAGCATTTTAGTACCCTTATTTTAACTTAAATTGTAGATTTTATAAAGCTATGGAAAATCAACTGCCTAAATATTTCTACAAAACTTTTCTTATTCCAATAGTTATTTCTATTAGGTAAAATGTCTTGAATTGGAATAATTTGTATTTATATTTTTGTAAGTATAGGGTTCTTTTTTAAAGTTCTAGTTATGCCCCCATTTCAAAGAAATGAGGGTGTATATTGCTGGATTGCTAATGTCTGTCTTTTTGCTCGTTTTTAATAAAACCTTGTCTGGCCAATTCGACTGTATTGGCCTCTTAGGTCTTCACTTGGTTTGAAGGTTGGTCAAATACAGATAGATGACCCCTGTTGATAAGGTCTATCAATAGGTCAAAGGTCAACTATCCATTTGCTCTTTAGGGAGCATTGGTGTTTCACAATCACCTCATTAAGTGAGCGTTTTAGTACCATTATTAAACTTAAGATATATCAAATTACTTAAAAAAACTTAGGTAGTTGATTTTTCTGAGCTTTATTCTCTACTAGTATTGTTACAAAACTTTATTCTTATGAACCTAGCAGTTATTTCTATTAGGTAAATTGTCTTGATATTGAAATGTTTTTCATTTATATTTTTGTCATATTTTTCTAATTGTAGGGTTCTTTTTAAAAGTTCTAGTTATGCCCCCATTTCAAAGAAATGAGGGTATATATTGCTGGATTGCTAATGTCTGTCTTTTTTGCTCGTTTTTAATCAAACCTTGTCTGGCCAATTCGACTGTATTGGCCTCTTAGGTCTTCACTTGGTTTGAAGGTTGGTCAAATACAGATAGATAACCCCAGTTGATAAGGTCTATCAATAGGTCAAAGGTCAACTATCCATTAATATTGCTCTTTAGGGAGCAATTGGTGTTTCACAAACACCTCATAAAGTGAGCGTTTTAGTACCATTATTTCATCTAAGATATATCAAATAACTTAAAGAAATTAGCTAATTGATTTTCCTAAAGTTTATCAGACGATAAAGCTAAGGAAAGATTGACTGCCTAACTAACTTTTACGCCTTCGAAACCAAACTGCATATTGAGAGCTCAGCGCAACACTGTCGTAACTTGTTCTTATTTCAATATGAGTTAAGACACTGTTGCGTTGAGCCCTCGATATGTTGATGAAATAAGAAAGGGCAAACTAAACCACAATAAATTTGTTAGCACAAAATCTCATTTCCTCTTCATCTTCTAAGAAATCATGGTGAACTAGTCTCAAATATTTCATCTCCTCCAAATTGAGTTCATCTTTGCTTCACTGCAAGATGGTGATAACACTGTGGAAGATGAAATCACCAAAGCAGACCTTCTGAATAACATTTGTCGGGATCAAACCCCTCTTGATGAATAATTAGGTATTCAAACTCTGCAAAATGATGTGAATGTCATCAGCCCTGTCTTGGACCACATTACAATTACAACCTCTAAGATAGAGGACATTATAAAATTTGAACTGTCCACTTGTCTGTGTGACTTTTTGACCAGTTGCTGTCCTCTTCAGTTTTTCCTAGCTCATGGAAAGACATTTTTGTCACTCCTTGAAGCCATTCTCATGTTGGCAATTGTCAACCTATATCTCTACTCTGTACCATAGGGAAAGTTCTTCAAAGGGTAGTCCACAGGCATACTTATACACATTAGTGACAATGATCTTCTAACTCTACTTTAAATCAGGCTTTGTACCTTGTGACTCAACAGTTAACCAACTGGCTTATCTATACAACTTCTTCACTGAGGCTGTCGATTCCAAAGCTGTATTGTGCGACATAACCAAGGCTTTTGACCATATTTTGCATCATGCTTTACTGGTCAGACTCAAATATTTTGGATTTTTTTACAGTCTTTTTAATTGGTTCTCTTCTAAGAGATAATCAGCAAACTGTTGTTCTGCCTAATGCACAAACAAATTGGAATGATATTAAAGATGGGACTCCACAGGAGTCAATTTTTGGCCCCTCATTTTCTTGATATTGATCAATGACATCGTTTCTGACATCAGGGCAAATGTATATCTATTTGCAGATGACACAAGCCTTTAAATAGTTGTTGGGGTTCCATTAACTGCTTCACAAACACTGAATTCTGACCTACAAAGAATACCTCTTGAATAAAATTTGTTCCATTTTAATAGCTTCATTTTTTAGGAGTTAGGAGGTGGATTTGGATTTTTCTAGATTTTAATTTCTTAATTACAAACACCTCATTAAGATAGCATTTTAGTGCCCTTATTTTAACTTAAATTGTAGATTTTATAAAGCTATGGAAAATCAACTGCCTAAATATTTCTACAAAACTTTTCTTATTCCAATAGTTATTTCTATTAGGTAAAATGTCTTGAATTGGAATAATTTGTATTTATATTTTTGTCATATTTTTGTAAGTATAGGGTTCTTTTTTAAAGTTCTAGTTATGCCCCCATTTCAAAGAAATGAGGGTGTATATTGCTGGATTGCTAATGTCTGTCTTTTTTGCTCGTTTTTAATCAAACCTTCTCTGGCCAATTCGACTGTATTGGCCTCTTAGGTCTTCACTTGGTTTGAAGGTTGGTCAAATACAGATAGATGACCCCTGTTGATAAGGTCTATCAATAGGTCAAAGGTCAACTATCCATTTGCTCTTTAGGGAGCATTGGTGTTTCACAATCACCTCATTAAGTGAGCGTTTTAGTACCATTATTAAACTTAAGATATATCAAATTACTTAAAAAAACTTAGGTAGTTGATTTTTCTGAGCTTTATTCTCTACTAGTATTGTTACAAAACTTTATTCTTATGAACCTAGCAGTTATTTCTATTAGGTAAATTGTCTTGATATTGAAATGTTTTTCATTTATATTTTTGTCATATTTTTCTAATTGTAGGGTTCTTTTTAAAAGTTCTAGTTATGCCCCCATTTCAAAGAAATGAGGGTATATATTGCTGGATTGCTAATGTCTGTCTTTTTTGCTCGTTTTTAATCAAACCTTGTCTGGCCAATTCGACTGTATTGGCCTCTTAGGTCTTCACTTGGTTTGAAGGTTGGTCAAATACAGATAGATGACCCCAGTTGATAAGGTCTATCAATAGGTCAAAGGTCAACTATCCATTAATATTGCTCTTTAGGGAGCAATTGGTGTTTCACAAACACCTCATAAAGTGAGCGTTTTAGTACCATTATTTCATCTAAGATATATCAAATAACTTAAAGAAATTAGCTAATTGATTTTCCTAAAGTTTATCAGAAAATAAAGCTAAGGAAAGATTGACTGCCTAACTAACTTTTACGCCTTCGAAACCAAACTGCATATTGAGAGCTCAGCGCAACACTGTCGTAACTTGTTCTTATTTCAATATGAGTTAAGACACTGTTGCGTTGAGCCCTCGATATGTTGATGAAATAAGAAAGGGCAAACTAAACCACAATAAATTTGTTAGCACAAAATCTTATTTCCTCTTCATCTTCAAAGAAATCATGGTGAACTTGTCTCAAATATTTCATCTCCTCCAAATTGAGTTCATCTTTGCTTCACTGCATGATGGTGATAACACTGTGGAAGATGAAATCACCAAAGCAGACCTTCTGAATAACATTTGTCGGGATCAAACCCCTCTTGATGAATAATTAGGTATTCAAACTCTGCAAAATGATGTGAATGTCATCAGCCCTGTCTTGGACCACATTACAATTACAACCTCTAAGATAGAGGACATTATAAAATTTGAACTGTCCACTTGTCTGTGTGACTTTTTGACCAGTTGCTGTCCTCTTCAGTTTTTCCTAGCTCATGGAAAGACATTTTTGTCACTCCTTGAAGCCATTCTAATGTTGGCAATTGTCAACCTATATCTCTACTCTGTACCATAGGGAAAGTTCTTCAAAGGGTAGTCCACAGGCATACTTATACACATTAGTGACAATGATCTTCTAACTCTACTTTAAATCAGGCTTTGTACCTTGTGACTCAACAGTTAACCAACTGGCTTATCTATACAACTTCTTCTCTGAGGCTGTCGATTCCAAAGCTGTATTGTACGACATAACCAAGGCTTTTGACCATATTTTGCATCATGCTTTACTGGTCAGACTCAAATATTTTGGATTTTTTGACAGTCTTTTTAATTGGTTCTCTTCTAAGAGATAATCAGCAAACTGTTGTTCTGCCTAATGCACAAACAAATTGGAATGATATTAAAGATGGGACTCCACAGGAGTCAATTTTTGGCCCCTCATTTTCTTGATATTGATCAATGACATCGTTTCTGACGTCAGGGCAAATGTATATCTATTTGCAGATGACACAAGCCTTTAAATAGTTGTTGGGGTTCCATTAACTGCTTCACAAACACTGAATTCTGACCTACAAAGAATACCTCTTGAATAAAATTTGTTCCATTTTAATAGCTTCATTTTTTAGGAGTTAGGAGGTGGATTTGGATTTTTCTAGATTTTAATTTCTTAATTACAAACACCTCATTAAGATAGCATTTTAGTGTCCTTATTTTAACTTAAATTGTAGATTTTATAAAGCTATGGAAAATCAACTGCCTAAATATTTCTACAAAACTTTTCTTATTCCAATAGTTATTTCTATTAGGTAAAATGTCTTGAATTGGAATAATTTGTATTTATATTTTTGTCATATTTTTGTAAGTATAGGGTTCTTTTTTAAAGTTCTAGTTATGCCCCCATTTCAAAGAAATGAGGGTGTATATTGCTGGATTGCTAATGTCTGTCTTTTTTGCTCGTTTTTAATCAAACCTTGTCTGGCCAATTCGACTGTATTGGCCTCTTAGGTCTTCACTTGGTTTGAAGGTTGGTCAAATACAGATAGATGACCCCTGTTGATAAGGTCTATCAATAGGTCAAAGGTCAACTATCCATTAATATTGCTCTTTAGGGAGCAATTGGTGTTTCACAAACACCTCATAAAGTGAGCGTTTTAGTACCATTATTTCATCTAAGATATATCAAATAACTTAAAGAAATTAGCTAATTGATTTTCCTTATGTTTATCAGAAAATAAAGCTAAGGAAAGATTGACTGCCTAACTAACTTTTACGCCTTCGAAACCATACTGCATATTGAGAGCTCAGCGCAACACTCGTAACTTGTTCTTATTTCAATATGAGTTAAGACACTGTTGCGTTGAGCCCTCGATATGTTGATGAAATAGGAAAGGGCAAACTAAACCACAATAAATTTGTTAGCACAAAATCTTATTTCCTCTTCATCTTCAAAGAAATCATGGTGAACTTGTCTCAAATATTTCATCTCCTCCAAATTGAGTTCATCTTTGCTTCACTGCAAGATGGTGATAACACTGTGGAAGATGAAATCACCAAAGCAGACCTTCTGAATAACATTTGTCGGGATCAAACCCCTCTTGATGAATAATTAGGTATTCAAACTCTGCAAAATGATGTGAATGTCGTCAGCCCTGTCTTGGACCACATTATAATTACAACCTCTAAGATAGAGGATATTATAAAATTTGAACTGTCCACTTGTCTGTGTGACTTTTTGACCAGTTGCTGTCCTCTTCAGTTTTTCCTAGCTCATGGAAAGACATTTTTGTCACTCCTTGAAGCCATTCTCATGTTGGCAATTGTCAACCTATATCTCTACTCTGTACCATAGGGAAAGTTCTTCAAAGGGTAGTCCACAGGCATACTTATACACATTAGTGACAATGATCTTCTAACTCTACTTTAAATCAGGCTTTGTACCTTGTGACTCAACAGTTAACCAACTGGCTTATCTATACAACTTCTTCACTGAGGCTGTCGATTCCAAAGCTGTATTGTGCGACATAACCAAGGCTTTTGACCATATTTTGCATCATGCTTTACTGGTCAGACTCAAATATTTTGGATTTTTTGACAGTCTTTTTAATTGGTTCTCTTCTAAGAGATAATCAGCAAACTGTTGTTCTGCCTAATGCACAAACAAATTGGAATGATATTAAAGATGGGACTCCACAGGAGTCATTTTTTGGCCCCTCATTTTCTTGATATTGATCAATGACATCGTTTCTGACATCAGGGCAAATGTATATCTATTTGCAGATGACACAAGCCTTTAAATAGTTGTTGGGGTTCCATTAACTGCTTCACAAACACTGAATTCTGACCTACAAAGAATACCTCTTGAATAAAATTTGTTCCATTTTAATAGCTTCATTTTTTAGGAGTAGTAGGTGGATTTGGATTTTTCTAGATTTTAATTTCTTAATTACAAACACCTCATTAAGATAGCATTTTAGTGCCCTTATTTTAACTTAAATTGTAGATTTTATAAAGCTGAGGAAAATCAACTGCCTAAATATTTCTACAAAACTTTTCTTATTCCAATAGTTATTTCTATTAGGTAAAATGTCTTGAATTGGAATAATTTGTATTTATATTTTTGTCATATTTTTGTAAGTATAGGGTTCTTTTTTAAAGTTCTAGTTATGCCCCCATTTCAAAGACATGAGGGTGTCTATTGCTGGATTGCTAATGTCTGTCTTTTTTGCTCGTTTTTAATCAAACCTTGTCTGGCCAATTCGACTGTATTGGCCTCTTAGGTCTTCACTTGGTTTGAAGGTTGGTCAAATACAGATAGATGACCCCTGTTGATAAGGTCTATCAATAGGTCAAAGGTCAACTATCCATTTGCTCTTTAGGGAGCATTGGTGTTTCACAATCACCTCATTAAGTGAGCGTTTTAGTACCATTATTAAACTTAAGATATATCAAATTACTTAAAAAAACTTAGGTAGTTGATTTTTCTGAGCTTTATTCTCTACTAGTATTGTTACAAAACTTTATTCTTATGAACCTAGCAGTTATTTCTATTAGGTAAATTGTCTTGATATTGAAATGTTTTTCATTTATATTTTTGTCATATTTTTCTAATTGTAGGGTTCTTTTTAAAAGTTCTAGTTATGCCCCAATTTCAAAGAAATGAGGGTATATATTGCTGGATTGCTAATGTCTGTCTTTTTTGCTCGTTTTTAATCAAACCTTGTCTGGCCAATTCGACTGTATTGGCCTCTTAGGTCTTCACTTGGTTTGAAGGTTGGTCAAATACAGATAGATGACCCCAGTTGATAAGGTCTATCAATAGGTCAAAGGTCAACTATCCATTAATATTGCTCTTTAGGGAGCAATTGGTGTTTCACAAACACCTCATAAAGTGAGCGTTTTAGTACCATTATTTCATCTAAGATATATCAAATAACTTAAAGAAATTAGCTAATTGATTTTCCTAAAGTTTATCAGAAAATAAAGCTAAGGAAAGATTGACTGCCTAACTAACTTTTACGCCTTCGAAACCAAACTGCATATTGAGAGCTCAGCGCAACACTGTCGTAACTTGTTCTTATTTCAATATGAGTTAAGACACTGTTGCGTTGAGCCCTCGATATGTTGATGAAATAAGAAAGGGCAAACTAAACCACAATAAATTTGTTAGCACAAAATCTTATTTCCTCTTCATCTTCAAAGAAATCATGGTGAACTTGTCTCAAATATTTCATCTCCTCCAAATTGAGTTCATCTTTGCTTCACTGCATGATGGTGATAACACTGTGGAAGATGAAATCACCAAAGCAGACCTTCTGAATAACATTTGTCGGGATCAAACCCCTCTTGATGAATAATTAGGTATTCAAACTCTGCAAAATGATGTGAATGTCATCAGCCCTGTCTTGGACCACATTACAATTACAACCTCTAAGATAGAGGACATTATAAAATTTGAACTGTCCACTTGTCTGTGTGACTTTTTGACCAGTTGCTGTCCTCTTCAGTTTTTCCTAGCTCATGGAAAGACATTTTTGTCACTCCTTGAAGCCATTCTCATGTTGGCAATTGTCAACCTATATCTCTACTCTGTACCATAGGGAAAGTTCTTCAAAGGGTAGTCCACAGGCATACTTATACACATTAGTGACAATGATCTTCTAACTCTACTTTAAATCAGGCTTTGTACCTTGTGACTCAACAGTTAACCAACTGGCTTATCTATACAACTTCTTCACTGAGGCTGTCGATTCCAAAGCTGTATTGTACGACATAACCAAGGCTTTTGACCATATTTTGCATCATGCTTTACTGGTCAGACTCAAATATTTTGGATTTTTTGACAGTCTTTTTAATTGGTTCTCTTCTAAGAGATAATCAGCAAACTGTTGTTCTGCCTAATGCACAAACAAATTGGAATGATATTAAAGATGGGACTCCACAGGAGTCAATTTTTGGCCCCTCATTTTCTTGATATTGATCAATGACATCGTTTCTGACATCAGGGCAAATGTATATCTATTTGCAGATGACACAAGCCTTTAAATAGTTGTTGGGGTTCCATTAACTGCTTCACAAACACTGAATTCTGACCTACAAAGAATACCTCTTGAATAAAATTTGTTCCATTTTAATAGCTTCATTTTTTAGGAGTTAGGAGGTGGATTTGGATTTTTCTAGATTTTAATTTCTTAATTACAAACACCTCATTAAGATAGCATTTTAGTGCCCTTATTTTAACTTAAATTGTAGATTTTATAAAGCTATGGAAAATCAACTGCCTAAATATTTCTACAAAACTTTTCTTATTCCAATAGTTATTTCTATTAGGTAAAATGTCTTGAATTGGAATAATTTGTATTTATATTTTTGTCATATTTTTGTAAGTATAGGGTTCTTTTTTAAAGTTCTAGTTATGCCCCCATTTCAAAGAAATGAGGGTGTATATTGCTGGATTGCTAATGTCTGTCTTTTTTGCTCGTTTTTAATCAAACCTTGTCTGGCCAATTCGACTGTATTGGCCTCTTAGGTCTTCACTTGGTTTGAAGGTTGGTCAAATACAGATAGATGACCCCTGTTGATAAGGTCTATCAATAGGTCAAAGGTCAACTATCCATTTGCTCTTTAGGGAGCATTGGTGTTTCACAATCACCTCATTAAGTGAGCGTTTTAGTACCATTATTAAACTTAAGATATATCAAATTACTTAAAAAAACTTAGGTAGTTGATTTTTCTGAGCTTTATTCTCTACTAGTATTGTTACAAAACTTTATTCTTATGAACCTAGCAGTTATTTCTATTAGGTAAATTGTCTTGATATTGAAATGTTTTTCATTTATATTTTTGTCATATTTTTCTAATTGTAGGGTTCTTTTTAAAAGTTCTAGTTATTCCCCCATTTCAAAGAAATGAGGGTATATATTGCTGGATTGCTAATGTCTGTCTTTTTTGCTCGTTTTTAATCAAACCTTGTCTGGCCAATTCGACTGTATTTGCCTCTTAGGTCTTCACTTGGTTTGAAGGTTGGTCAAATACAGATAGATGACCCCAGTTGATAAGGTCTATCAATAGGTCAAAGGTCAACTATCCATTGATATTGCTCTTTAGGGAGCAATTGGTGTTTCACAAACACCTCATAAAGTGAGCGTTTTAGTACCATTATTTCATCTAAGATATATCAAATAACTTAAAGAAATTAGCTAATTGATTTTCCTAAAGTTTATCAGAAAATAAAGCTAAGGAAAGATTGACTGCCTAACTAACTTTTACGCCTTCGAAACCAAACTGCATATTGAGAGCTCAGCGCAACACTCGTAACTTGTTCTTATTTCAATATGAGTTAAGACACTGTTGCGTTGAGCCCTCGATATGTTGATGAAATAGGAAAGGGCAAACTAAACCACAATAAATTTGTTAGCACAAAATCTTATTTCCTCTTCATCTTCAAAGAAATCATGGTGAACTTGTCTCAAATATTTCATCTCCTCCAAATTGAGTTCATCTTTGCTTCACTGCAAGATGGTGATAACACTGTGGAAGATGAAATCACCAAAGCAGACCTTCTGAATAACATTTGTCGGGATCAAACCCCTCTTGATGAATAATTAGGTATTCAAACTCTGCAAAATGATGTGAATGTCATCAGCCCTGTCTTGGACCACATTATAATTACAACCTCTAAGATAGAGGATATTATAAAATTTGAACTGTCCACTTGTCTGTGTGACTTTTTGACCAGTTGCTGTCCTCTTCAGTTTTTCCTAGCTCATGGAAAGACATTTTTGTCACTCCTTGAAGCCATTCTCATGTTGGCAATTGTCAACCTATATCTCTACTCTGTACCATAGGGAAAGTTCTTCAAAGGGTAGTCCACAGGCATACTTATACACATTAGTGACAATGATCTTCTAACTCTACTTTAAATCAGGCTTTGTACCTTGTGACTCAACAGTTAACCAACTGGCTTATCTATACAACTTCTTCACTGAGGCTGTCGATTCCAAAGCTGTATTGTGCGACATAACCAAGGCTTTTGACCATATTTTGCATCATGCTTTACTGGTCAGACTCAAATATTTTGGATTTTTTGACAGTCTTTTTAATTGGTTCTCTTCTAAGAGATAATCAGCAAACTGTTGTTCTGCCTAATGCACAAACAAATTGGAATGATATTAAAGATGGGACTCCACAGGAGTCAATTTTTGGCCCCTCATTTTCTTGATATTGATCAATGACATCGTTTCTGACATCAGGGCAAATGTATATCTATATGCAGATGACACAAGCCTTTAAATAGTTGTCGGGGTTCCATTAACTGCTTCACAAACACTGAATTCTGACCTACAAAGAATACCTCTTGAATAAAATTTGTTCCATTTTAATAGCTTCATTTTTTAGGAGTAGGAGGTGGATTTGGATTTTTCTAGATTTTAATTTCTTAATTACAAACACCTCATTAAGATAGCATTTTAGTGCCCTTATTTTAACTTAAATTGTAGATTTTATAAAGCTGAGGAAAATCAACTGCCTAAATATTTCTACAAAACTTTTCTTATTCCAATAGTTATTTCTATTAGGTAAAATGTCTTGAATTGGAATAATTTGTATTTATATTTTTGTCATATTTTTGTAAGTATAGGGTTCTTTTTTAAAGTTCTAGTTATGCCCCCATTTCAAAGACATGAGGGTGTCTATTGCTGGATTGCTAATGTCTGTCTTTTTTGCTCGTTTTTAATCAAACCTTGTCTGGCCAATTCGACTGTATTGGCCTCTTAGGTCTTCACTTGGTTTGAAGGTTGGTCAAATACAGATAGATGACCCCTGTTGATAAGGTCTATCAATAGGTCAAAGGTCAACTATCCATTTGCTCTTTAGGGAGCATTGGTGTTTCACAATCACCTCATTAAGTGAGCGTTTTAGTACCATTATTAAACTTAAGATATATCAAATTACTTAAAAAAACTTAGGTAGTTGATTTTTCTGAGCTTTATTCTCTACTAGTATTGTTACAAAACTTTATTCTTATGAACCTAGCAGTTATTTCTATTAGGTAAATTGTCTTGATATTGAAATGTTTTTCATTTATATTTTTGTCATATTTTTCTAATTGTAGGGTTCTTTTTAAAAGTTCTAGTTATTCCCCCATTTCAAAGAAATGAGGGTATATATTGCTGGATTGCTAATGTCTGTCTTTTTTGCTCGTTTTTAATCAAACCTTGTCTGGCCAATTCGACTGTATTTGCCTCTTAGGTCTTCACTTGGTTTGAAGGTTGGTCAAATACAGATAGATGACCCCAGTTGATAAGGTCTATCAATAGGTCAAAGGTCAACTATCCATTGATATTGCTCTTTAGGGAGCAATTGGTGTTTCACAAACACCTCATAAAGTGAGCGTTTTAGTACCATTATTTCATCTAAGATATATCAAATAACTTAAAGAAATTAGCTAATTGATTTTCCTTATGTTTATCAGAAAATAAAGCTAAGGAAAGATTGACTGCCTAACTAACTTTTACGCCTTCGAAACCAAACTGCATATTGAGAGCTCAGCGCAACACTGTCGTAACTTGTTCTTATTTCAATATGAGTTAAGACACTGTTGCGTTGAGCCCTCGATATGTTGATGAAATAAGAAAGGGCAAACTAAACCACAATAAATTTGTTAGCACAAAATCTTATTTCCTCTTCATCTTCAAAGAAATCATGGTGAACTTGTCTCAAATATTTCATCTCCTCCAAATTGAGTTCATCTTTGCTTCACTGCATGATGGTGATAACACTGTGGAAGATAAAATCACCAAAGCAGACCTTCTGAATAACATTTGTCGGGATCAAAAACCTCTTGATGAATAATTAGGTATTCAAACTCTGCAAAATGATGTGAATGTCATCAGCCCTGTCTTGGACCACATTACAATTACAACCTCTAAGATAGAGGACATTATAAAATTTGAACTGTCCACTTGTCTGTGTGACTTTTTGACCAGTTGCTGTCCTCTTCAGTTTTTCCTAGCTCATGGAAAGACATTTTTGTCACTCCTTGAAGCCATTCTCATGTTGGCAATTGTCAACCTATATCTCTACTCTGTACCATAGGGAAAGTTCTTCAAAGGGTAGTCCACAGGCATACTTATACACATTAGTGACAATGATCTTCTAACTCTACTTTAAATCAGGCTTTGTACCTTGTGACTCAACAGTTAACCAACTGGCTTATCTATACAACTTCTTCACTGAGGCTGTCGATTCCAAAGCTGTATTGTACGACATAACCAAGGCTTTTGACCATATTTTGCATCATGCTTTACTGGTCAGACTCAAATATTTTGGATTTTTTGACAGTCTTTTTAATTGGTTCTCTTCTAAGAGATAATCAGCAAACTGTTGTTCTGCCTAATGCACAAACAAATTGGAATGATATTAAAGATGGGACTCCACAGGAGTCAATTTTTGGCCCCTCATTTTCTTGATATTGATCAATGACATCGTTTCTGACATCAGGGCAAATGTATATCTATTTGCAGATGACACAAGCCTTTAAATAGTTGTTGGGGTTCCATTAACTGCTTCACAAACACTGAATTCTGACCTACAAAGAATACCTCTTGAATAAAATTTGTTCCATTTTAATAGCTTCATTTTTTAGGAGTTAGGAGGTGGATTTGGATTTTTCTAGATTTTAATTTCTTAATTACAAACACCTCATTAAGATAGCATTTTAGTGCCCTTATTTTAACTTAAATTGTAGATTTTATAAAGCTATGGAAAATCAACTGCCTAAATATTTCTACAAAACTTTTCTTATTCCAATAGTTATTTCTATTAGGTAAAATGTCTTGAATTGGAATAATTTGTATTTATATTTTTGTCATATTTTTGTAAGTATAGGGTTCTTTTTTAAAGTTCTAGTTATGCCCCCATTTCAAAGAAATGAGGGTGTATATTGCTGGATTGCTAATGTCTGTCTTTTTTGCTCGTTTTTAATCAAACCTTGTCTGGCCAATTCGACTGTATTGGCCTCTTAGGTCTTCACTTGGTTTGAAGGTTGGTCAAATACAGATAGATGACCCCTGTTGATAAGGTCTATCAATAGGTCAAAGGTCAACTATCCATTAATATTGCTCTTTAGGGAGCAATTGGTGTTTCACAAACACCTCATAAAGTGAGCGTTTTAGTACCATTATTTCATCTAAGATATATCAAATAACTTAAAGAAATTAGCTAATTGATTTTCCTTATGTTTATCAGAAAATAAAGCTAAGGAAAGATTGACTGCCTAACTAACTTTTACGCCTTCGAAACCAAACTGCATATTGAGAGCTCAGCGCAACACTCGTAACTTGTTCTTATTTCAATATGAGTTAAGACACTGTTGCGTTGAGCCCTCGATATGTTGATGAAATAGGAAAGGGCAAACTAAACCACAATAAATTTGTTAGCACAAAATCTTATTTCCTCTTCATCTTCAAAGAAATCATGGTGAACTTGTCTCAAATATTTCATCTCCTCCAAATTGAGTTCATCTTTGCTTCACTGCAAGATGGTGATAACACTGTGGAAGATGAAATCACCAAAGCAGACCTTCTGAATAACATTTGTCGGGATCAAACCCCTCTTGATGAATAATTAGGTATTCAAACTCTGCAAAATGATGTGAATGTCGTCAGCCCTGTCTTGGACCACATTATAATTACAACCTCTAAGATAGAGGATATTATAAAATTTGAACTGTCCACTTGTCTGTGTGACTTTTTGACCAGTTGCTGTCCTCTTCAGTTTTTCCTAGCTCATGGAAAGACATTTTTGTCACTCCTTGAAGCCATTCTCATGTTGGCAATTGTCAACCTATATCTCTACTCTGTACCATAGGGAAAGTTCTTCAAAGGGTAGTCCACAGGCATACTTATACACATTAGTGACAATGATCTTCTAACTCTACTTTAAATCAGGCTTTGTACCTTGTGACTCAACAGTTAACCAACTGGCTTATCTATACAACTTCTTCACTGAGGCTGTCGATTCCAAAGCTGTATTGTGCGACATAACCAAGGCATTTGACCATATTTTGCATCATGCTTTACTGGTCAGACTCAAATATTTTTGATTTTTTGACAGTCTTTTTAATTGGTTCTCTTCTAAGAGATAATCAGCAAACTGTTGTTCTGCCTAATGCACAAACAAATTGGAATGATATTAAAGATGGGACTCCACAGGAGTCATTTTTTGGCCCCTCATTTTCTTGATATTGATCAATGACATCGTTTCTGACATCAGGGCAAATGTATATCTATTTGCAGATGACACAAGCCTTTAAATAGTTGTCGGGGTTCCATTAACTGCTTCACAAACACTGAATTCTGACCTACAAAGAATACCTCTTGAATAAAATTTGTTCCATTTTAATAGCTTCATTTTTTAGGAGTAGTAGGTGGATTTGGATTTTTCTAGATTTTAATTTCTTAATTACAAACACCTCATTAAGATAGCATTTTAGTGCCCTTATTTTAACTTAAATTGTAGATTTTATAAAGCTGAGGAAAATCAACTGCCTAAATATTTCTACAAAACTTTTCTTATTCCAATAGTTATTTCTATTAGGTAAAATGTCTTGAATTGGAATAATTTGTATTTATATTTTTGTCATATTTTTGTAAGTATAGGGTTCTTTTTTAAAGTTCTAGTTATGCCCCCATTTCAAAGACATGAGGGTGTCTATTGCTGGATTGCTAATGTCTGTCTTTTTTGCTCGTTTTTAATCAAACCTTGTCTGGCCAATTCGACTGTATTGGCCTCTTAGGTCTTCACTTGGTTTGAAGGTTGGTCAAATACAGATAGATGACCCCTGTTGATAAGGTCTATCAATAGGTCAAAGGTCAACTATCCATTTGCTCTTTAGGGAGCATTGGTGTTTCACAATCACCTCATTAAGTGAGCGTTTTAGTACCATTATTAAACTTAAGATATATCAAATTACTTAAAAAAACTTAGGTAGTTGATTTTTCTGAGCTTTATTCTCTACTAGTATTGTTACAAAACTTTATTCTTATGAACCTAGCAGTTATTTCTATTAGGTAAATTGTCTTGATATTGAAATGTTTTTCATTTATATTTTTGTCATATTTTTCTAATTGTAGGGTTCTTTTTAAAAGTTCTAGTTATGCCCCCATTTCAAAGAAATGAGGGTATATATTGCTGGATTGCTAATGTCTGTCTTTTTTGCTCGTTTTTAATCAAACCTTGTCTGGCCAATTCGACTGTATTGGCCTCTTAGGTCTTCACTTGGTTTGAAGGTTGGTCAAATACAGATAGATGACCCCTGTTGATAAGGTCTATCAATAGGTCAAAGGTCAACTATCCATTAATATTGCTCTTGAGGGAGCAATTGGTGTTTCACAAACACCTCATAAAGTGAGCGTTTTAGTACCATTATTTCATCTAAGATATATCAAATAACTTAAAGAAATTAGCTAATTGATTTTCCTAAAGTTTATCAGAAAATAAAGCTAAGGAAAGATTGACTGCCTAACTAACTTTTACGCCTTCGAAACCAAACTGCATATTGAGAGCTCAGCGCAACACTGTCGTAACTTGTTCTTATTTCAATATGAGTTAAGACACTGTTGCGTTGAGCCCTCGATATGTTGATGAAATAAGAAAGGGCAAACTAAACCACAATAAATTTGTTAGCACAAAATCTTATTTCCTCTTCATCTTCTAAGAAATCATGGTGAACTTGTCTCAAATATTTCATCTCCTCCAAATTGAGTTCATCTTTGCTTCACTGCATGATGGTGATAACACTGTGGAAGATGAAATCACCAAAGCAGACCTTCTGAATAACATTTGTCGGGATCAAAAACCTCTTGATGAATAATTAGGTATTCAAACTCTGCAAAATGATGTGAATGTCATCAGCCCTGTCTTGGACCACATTACAATTACAACCTCTAAGATAGAGGACATTATAAAATTTGAACTGTCCACTTGTCTGTGTGACTTTTTGACCAGTTGCTGTCCTCTTCAGTTTTTCCTAGCTCATGGAAAGACATTTTTGTCACTCCTTGAAGCCATTCTCATGTTGGCAATTGTCAACCTATATCTCTACTCTGTACCATAGGGAAAGTTCTTCAAAGGGTAGTCCACAGGCATACTTATACACATTAGTGACAATGATCTTCTAACTCTACTTTAAATCAGGCTTTGTACCTTGTGACTCAACAGTTAACCAACTGGCTTATCTATACAACTTCTTCACTGAGGCTGTCGATTCCAAAGCTGTATTGTACGACATAACCAAGGCTTTTGACCATATTTTGCATCATGCTTTACTGGTCAGACTCAAATATTTTTGATTTTTTGACAGTCTTTTTAATTGGTTCTCTTCTAAGAGATAATCAGCAAACTGTTGTTCTGCCTAATGCACAAACAAATTGGAATGATATTAAAGATGGGACTCCACAGGAGTCAATTTTTGGCCCCTCATTTTCTTGATATTGATCAATGACATCGTTTCTGACATCAGGGCAAATGTATATCTATTTGCAGATGACACAAGCCTTTAAATAGTTGTTGGGGTTCCATTAACTGCTTCACAAACACTGAATTCTGACCTACAAAGAATACCTCTTGAATAAAATTTGTTCCATTTTAATAGCTTCATTTTTTAGGAGTTAGGAGGTGGATTTGGATGTTTCTAGATTTTAATTTCTTAATTACAAACACCTCATTAAGATAGCATTTTAGTGCCCTTATTTTAACTTAAATTGTAGATTTTATAAAGCTATGGAAAATCAACTGCCTAAATATTTCTACAAAACTTTTCTTATTCCAATAGTTATTTCTATTAGGTAAAATGTCTTGAATTGGAATAATTTGTATTTATATTTTTGTCATATTTTTGTAAGTATAGGGTTCTTTTTTAAAGTTCTAGTTATGCCCCCATTTCAAAGAAATGAGGGTGTATATTGCTGGATTGCTAATGTCTGTCTTTTTTGCTCGTTTTTAATCAAACCTTGTCTGGCCAATTCGACTGTATTGGCCTCTTAGGTCTTCACTTGGTTTGAAGGTTGGTCAAATACAGATAGATGACCCCTGTTGATAAGGTCTATCAATAGGTCAAAGATCAACTATCCATTAATATTGCTCTTTAGGGAGCAATTGGTGTTTCACAAACACCTCATAAAGTGAGCGTTTTAGTACCATTATTTCATCTAAGATATATCAAATAACTTAAAGAAATTAGCTAATTGATTTTCCTAAAGTTTATCAGAAAATAAAGCTAAGGAAAGATTGACTGCCTAACTAACTTTTACGCCTTCGAAACCAAACTGCATATTGAGAGCTCAGCGCAACACTCGTAACTTGTTCTTATTTCAATATGAGTTAAGACACTGTTGCGTTGAGCCCTCGATATGTTGATGAAATAGGAAAGGGCAAACTAAACCACAATAAATTTGTTAGCACAAAATCTTATTTCCTCTTCATCTTCAAAGAAATCATGGTGAACTTGCCTCAAATATTTCATCTCCTCCAAATTGAGTTCATCTTTGCTTCACTGCAAGATGGTGATAACACTGTGGAAGATGAAATCACCAAAGCAGACCTTCTGAATAACATTTGTCGGGATCAAACCCCTCTTGATGAATAATTAGGTATTCAAACTCTGCAAAATGATGTGAATGTCGTCAGCCCTGTCTTGGACCACATTATAATTACAACCTCTAAGATAGAGGATATTATAAAATTTGAACTGTCCACTTGTCTGTGTGACTTTTTGACCAGTTGCTGTCCTCTTCAGTTTTTCCTAGCTCATGGAAAGACATTTTTGTCACTCCTTGAAGCCATTCTCATGTTGGCAATTGTCAACCTATATCTCTACTCTGTACCATAGGGAAAGTTCTTCAAAGAGTAGTCCACAGGCATACTTATACACATTAGTGACAATGATCTTCTAACTCTACTTTAAATCAGGCTTTGTACCTTGTGACTCAACAGTTAACCAACTTGCTTATCTATACAACTTCTTCACTGAGGCTGTCGATTCCAAAGCTGTATTGTGCGACATAACCAAGGCTTTTGACCATATTTTGAATCATGCTTTACTGGTCAGACTCAAATATTTTGGATTTTTTGACAGTCTTTTTAATTGGTTCTCTTCTAAGAGATAATCAGCAAACTGTTGTTCTGCCTAATGCACAAACAAATTGGAATGATATTAAAGATGGGACTCCACAGGAGTCATTTTTTGGCCCCTCATTTTCTTGATATTGATCAATGACATCGTTTCTGACATCAGGGCAAATGTATATCTATTTGCAGATGACACAAGCCTTTAAATAGTTGTCGGGGTTCCATTAACTGCTTCACAAACACTGAATTCTGACCTACAAAGAATACCTCTTGAATAAAATTTGTTCCATTTTAATAGCTTCATTTTTTAGGAGTAGTAGGTGGATTTGGATTTTTCTAGATTTTAATTTCTTAATTACAAACACCTCATTAAGATAGCATTTTAGTGCCCTTATTTTAACTTAAATTGTAGATTTTATAAAGCTGAGGAAAATCAACTGCCTAAATATTTCTACAAAACTTTTCTTATTCCAATAGTTATTTCTATTAGGTAAAATGTCTTGAATTGGAATAATTTGTATTTATATTTTTGTCATATTTTTGTAAGTATAGGGTTCTTTTTTAAAGTTCTAGTTATGCCCCCATTTCAAAGACATGAGGGTGTCTATTGCTGGATTGCTAATGTCTGTCTTTTTTGCTCGTTTTTAATCAAACCTTGTCTGGCCAATTCGACTGTATTGGCCTCTTAGGTCTTCACTTGGTTTGAAGGTTGGTCAAATACAGATAGATGACCCCTGTTGATAAGGTCTATCAATAGGTCAAAGGTCAACTATCCATTTGCTCTTTAGGGAGCATTGGTGTTTCACAATCACCTCATTAAGTGAGCGTTTTAGTACCATTATTAAACTTAAGATATATCAAATTACTTAAAAAAACTTAGGTAGTTGATTTTTCTGAGCTTTATTCTCTACTAGTATTGTTACAAAACTTTATTCTTATGAACCTAGCAGTTATTTCTATTAGGTAAATTGTCTTGATATTGAAATGTTTTTCATTTATATTTTTGTCATATTTTTCTAATTGTAGGGTTCTTTTTAAAAGTTCTAGTTATGCCCCCATTTCAAAGAAATGAGGGTATATATTGCTGGATTGCTAATGTCTGTCTTTTTTGCTCGTTTTTAATCAAACCTTGTCTGGCCAATTCGACTGTATTGGCCTCTTAGGTCTTCACTTGGTTTGAAGGTTGGTCAAATACAGATAGATGACCCCTGTTGATAAGGTCTATCAATAGGTCAAAGGTCAACTATCCATTAATATTGCTCTTGAGGGAGCAATTGGTGTTTCACAAACACCTCATAAAGTGAGCGTTTTAGTACCATTATTTCATCTAAGATATATCAAATAACTTAAAGAAATTAGCTAATTGATTTTCCTAAAGTTTATCAGAAAATAAAGCTAAGGAAAGATTGACTGCCTAACTAACTTTTACGCCTTCGAAACCAAACTGCATATTGAGAGCTCAGCGCAACACTGTCGTAACTTGTTCTTATTTCAATATGAGTTAAGACACTGTTGCGTTGAGCCCTCGATATGTTGATGAAATAAGAAAGGGCAAACTAAACCACAATAAATTTGTTAGCACAAAATCTTATTTCCTCTTCATCTTCTAAGAAATCATGGTGAACTTGTCTCAAATATTTCATCTCCTCCAAATTGAGTTCATCTTTGCTTCACTGCATGATGGTGATAACACTGTGGAAGATGAAATCACCAAAGCAGACCTTCTGAATAACATTTGTCGGGATCAAAAACCTCTTGATGAATAATTAGGTATTCAAACTCTGCAAAATGATGTGAATGTCATCAGCCCTGTCTTGGACCACATTACAATTACAACCTCTAAGATAGAGGACATTATAAAATTTGAACTGTCCACTTGTCTGTGTGACTTTTTGACCAGTTGCTGTCCTCTTCAGTTTTTCCTAGCTCATGGAAAGACATTTTTGTCACTCCTTGAAGCCATTCTCATGTTGGCAATTGTCAACCTATATCTCTACTCTGTACCATAGGGAAAGTTCTTCAAAGGGTAGTCCACAGGCATACTTATACACATTAGTGACAATGATCTTCTAACTCTACTTTAAATCAGGCTTTGTACCTTGTGACTCAACAGTTAACCAACTGGCTTATCTATACAACTTCTTCACTGAGGCTGTCGATTCCAAAGCTGTATTGTACGACATAACCAAGGCTTTTGACCATATTTTGCATCATGCTTTACTGGTCAGACTCAAATATTTTGGATTTTTTGACAGTCTTTTTAATTGGTTCTCTTCTAAGAGATAATCAGCAAACTGTTGTTCTGCCTAATGCACAAACAAATTGGAATGATATTAAAGATGGGACTCCACAGGAGTCAATTTTTGGCCCCTCATTTTCTTGATATTGATCAATGACATCGTTTCTGACATCAGGGCAAATGTATATCTATTTGCAGATGACACAAGCCTTTAAATAGTTGTTGGGGTTCCATTAACTGCTTCACAAACACTGAATTCTGACCTACAAAGAATACCTCTTGAATAAAATTTGTTCCATTTTAATAGCTTCATTTTTTAGGAGTTAGGAGGTGGATTTGGATTTTTCTAGATTTTAATTTCTCAATTACAAACACCTCATTAAGATAGCATTTTAGTGCCCTTATTTTAACTTAAATTGTAGATTTTATAAAGCTATGGAAAATCAACTGCCTAAATATTTCTACAAAACTTTTCTTATTCCAATAGTTATTTCTATTAGGTAAAATGTCTTGAATTGGAATAATTTGTATTTATATTTTTGTCATATTTTTGTAAGTATAGGGTTCTTTTTTAAAGTTCTAGTTATGCCCCCATTTCAAAGAAATGAGGGTGTATATTGCTGGATTGCTAATGTCTGTCTTTTTTGCTCGTTTTTAATCAAACCTTGTCTGGCCAATTCGACTGTATTGGCCTCTTAGGTCTTCACTTGGTTTGAAGGTTGGTCAAATACAGATAGATGACCCCTGTTGATAAGGTCTATCAATAGGTCAAAGGTCAACTATCCATTAATATTGCTCTTTAGGGAGCAATTGGTGTTTCACAAACACCTCATAAAGTGAGCGTTTTAGTACCATTATTTCATCTAAGATATATCAAATAACTTAAAGAAATTAGCTAATTGATTTTCCTCATGTTTATCAGAAAATAAAGCTAAGGAAAGATTGACTGCCTAACTAACTTTTACGCCTTCGAAACCAAACTGCATATTGAGAGCTCAGCGCAACACTCGTAACTTGTTCTTATTTCAATATGAGTTAAGACACTGTTGCGTTGAGCCCTCGATATGTTGATGAAATAGGAAAGGGCAAACTAAACCACAATAAATTTGTTAGCACAAAATCTTATTTCCTCTTCATCTTCAAAGAAATCATGGTGAACTTGTCTCAAATATTTCATCTCCTCCAAATTGAGTTCATCTTTGCTTCACTGCAAGATGGTGATAACACTGTGGAAGATGAAATCACCAAAGCAGACCTTCTGAATAACATTTGTCGGGATCAAACCCCTCTTGATGAATAATTAGGTATTCAAACTCTGCAAAATGATGTGAATGTCGTCAGCCCTGTCTTGGACCACATTATAATTACAACCTCTAAGATAGAGGATATTATAAAATTTGAACTGTCCACTTGTCTGTGTGACTTTTTGACCAGTTGCTGTCCTCTTCAGTTTTTCCTAGCTCATGGAAAGACATTTTTGTCACTCCTTGAAGCCATTCTCATGTTGGCAATTGTCAACCTATATCTCTACTCTGTACCATAGGGAAAGTTCTTCAAAGGGTAGTCCACAGGCATACTTATACACATTAGTGACAATGATCTTCTAACTCTACTTTAAATCAGGCTTTGTACCTTGTGACTCAACAGTTAACCAACTGGCTTATCTATACAACTTCTTCACTGAGGCTGTCGATTCCAAAGCTGTATTGTACGACATAACCAAGGCTTTTGACCATATTTTGCATCATGCTTTACTGGTCAGACTCAAATATTTTGGATTTTTTGACAGTCTTTTTAATTGGTTCTCTTCTAAGAGATAATCAGCAAACTGTTGTTCTGCCTAATGCACAAACAAATTGGAATGATATTAAAGATGGGACTCCACAGGAGTCAATTTTTGGCCCCTCATTTTCTTGATATTGATCAATGACATCGTTTCTGACATCAGGGCAAATGTATATCTATTTGCAGATGACACAAGCCTTTAAATAGTTGTTGGGGTTCCATTAACTGCTTCACAAACACTGAATTCTGACCTACAAAGAATACCTCTTGAATAAAATTTGTTCCATTTTAATAGCTTCATTTTTTAGGAGTTAGGAGGTGGATTTGGATTTTTCTAGATTTTAATTTCTTAATTACAAACACCTCATTAAGATAGCATTTTAGTGCCCTTATTTTAACTTAAATTGTAGATTTTATAAAGCTATGGAAAATCAACTGCCTAAATATTTCTACAAAACTTTTCTTATTCCAATAGTTATTTCTATTAGGTAAAATGTCTTGAATTGGAATAATTTGTATTTATATTTTTGTCATATTTTTGTAAGTATAGGGTTCTTTTTTAAAGTTCTAGTTATGCCCCCATTTCAAAGAAATGAGGGTGTATATTGCTGGATTGCTAATGTCTGTCTTTTTTGCTCGTTTTTAATCAAACCTTGTCTGGCCAATTCGACTGTATTGGCCTCTTAGGTCTTCACTTGGTTTGAAGGTTGGTCAAATACAGATAGATGACCCCTGTTGATAAGGTCTATCAATAGGTCAAAGGTCAACTATCCATTAATTTTGCTCTTTAGGGAGCAATTGGTGTTTCACAAACACCTCATAAAGTGAGCGTTTTAGTACCATTATTTCATCTAAGATATATCAAATAACTTAAAGAAATTAGCTAATTGATTTTCCTTATGTTTATCAGAAAATAAAGCTAAGGAAAGATTGACTGCCTAACTAACTTTTACGCCTTCGAAACCAAACTGCATATTGAGAGCTCAGCGCAACACTCGTAACTTGTTCTTATTTCAATATGAGTTAAGACACTGTTGCGTTGAGCCCTCGATATGTTGATGAAATAGGAAAGGGTAAACTAAACCACAATAAATTTGTTAGCACAAAATCTTATTTCCTCTTCATCTTCAAAGAAATCATGGTGAACTTGTCTCAAATATTTCATCTCCTCCAAATTGAGTTCATCTTTGCTTCACTGCAAGATGGTGATAACACTGTGGAAGATGAAATCACCAAAGCAGACCTTCTGAATAACATTTGTCGGGATCAAACCCCTCTTGATGAATAATTAGGTATTCAAACTCGGCAAAATGATGTGAATGTCGTCAGCCCTGTCTTGGACCACATTATAATTACAACCTCTAAGATAGAGGATATTATAAAATTTGAACTGTCCACTTGTCTGTGTGACTTTTTGACCAGTTGCTGTCCTCTTCAGTTTTTCCTAGCTCATGGAAAGACATTTTTGTCACTCCTTGAAGCCATTCTCATGTTGGCAATTGTCAACCTATATCTCTACTCTGTACCATAGGGAAAGTTCTTCAAAGGGTAGTCCACAGGCATACTTATACACATTAGTGACAATGATCTTCTAACTCTACTTTAAATCAGGCTTTGTACCTTGTGACTCAACGGTTAACCAACTGGCTTATCTATACAACTTCTTCACTGAGGCTGTCGATTCCAAAGCTGTATTGTGCGACATAACCAAGGCTTTTGACCATATTTTGCATCATGCTTTACTGGTCAGACTCAAATATTTTGGATTTTTTGACAGTCTTTTTAATTGGTTCTCTTCTAAGAGATAATCAGCAAACTGTTGTTCTGCCTAATGCACAAACAAATTGGAATGATATTAAAGATGGGACTCCACAGGAGTCATTTTTTGGCCCCTCATTTTCTTGATATTGATCAATGACATCGTTTCTGACATCAGGGCAAATGTATATCTATTTGCAGATGACACAAGCCTTTAAATAGTTGTCGGGGTTCCATTAACTGCTTCACAAACACTGAATTCTGACCTACAAAGAATACCTCTTGAATAAAATTTGTTCCATTTTAATAGCTTCATTTTTTAGGAGTAGTAGGTGGATTTGGATTTTTCTAGATTTTAATTTCTTAATTACAAACACCTCATTAAGATAGCATTTTAGTGCCCTTATTTTAACTTAAATTGTAGATTTTATAAAGCTGAGGAAAATCAACTGCCTAAATATTTCTACAAAACTTTTCTTATTCCAATAGTTATTTCTATTAGGTAAAATGTCTTGAATTGGAATAATTTGTATTTATATTTTTGTCATATTTTTGTAAGTATAGGGTTCTTTTTTAAAGTTCTAGTTATGCCCCCATTTCAAAGACATGAGGGTGTCTATTGCTGGATTGCTAATGTCTGTCTTTTTTGCTCGTTTTTAATCAAACCTTGTCTGGCCAATTCGACTGTATTGGCCTCTTAGGTCTTCACTTGGTTTGAAGGTTGGTCAAATACAGATAGATGACCCCTGTTGATAAGGTCTATCAATAGGTCAAAGGTCAACTATCCATTTGCTCTTTAGGGAGCATTGGTGTTTCACAATCACCTCATTAAGTGAGCGTTTTAGTACCATTATTAAACTTAAGATATATCAAATTACTTAAAAAACTTAGGTAGTTGATTTTTCTGAGCTTTATTCTCTACTAGTATTGTTACAAAACTTTATTCTTATGAACCTAGCAGTTATTTCTATTAGGTAAATTGTCTTGATATTGAAATGTTTTTCATTTATATTTTTGTCATATTTTTCTAATTGTAGGGTTCTTTTTAAAAGTTCTAGTTATGCCCCCATTCCAAAGAAATGAGGGTATATATTGCTGGATTGCTAATGTCTGTCTTTTTTGCTCGTTTTTAATCAAACCTTGTCTGGCCAATTCGACTGTATTGGCCTCTTAGGTCTTCACTTGGTTTGAAGGTTGGTCAAATACAGATAGATGACCCCTGTTGATAAGGTCTATCAATAGGTCAAAGGTCAACTATCCATTAATATTGCTCTTTAGGGAGCAATTGGTGTTTCACAAACACCTCATAAAGTGAGCGTTTTAGTACCATTATTTCATCTAAGATATATCAAATAACTTAAAGAAATTAGCTAATTGATTTTCCTAAAGTTTATCAGAAAATAAAGCTAAGGAAAGATTGACTGCCTAACTAACTTTTACGCCTTCGAAACCAAACTGCATATTGAGAGCTCAGCGCAACACTCGTAACTTGTTCTTATTTCAATATGAGTTAAGACACTGTTGCGTTGAGCCCTCGATATGTTGATGAAATAGGAAAGGGCAAACTAAACCACAATAAATTTGTTAGCACAAAATCTTATTTCCTCTTCATCTTCAAAGAAATCATGGTGAACTTGTCTCAAATATTTCATCTCCTCCAAATTGAGTTCATCTTTGCTTCACTGCAAGATGGTGATAACACTGTGGAAGATGAAATCACCAAAGCAGACCTTCTGAATAACATTTGTCGGGATCAAACCCCTCTTGATGAATAATTAGGTATTCAAACTCTGCAAAATGATGTGAATGTCGTCAGCCCTGTCTTGGACCACATTATAATTACAACCTCTAAGATAGAGGATATTATAAAATTTGAACTGTCCACTTGTCTGTGTGACTTTTTGACCAGTTGCTGTCCTCTTCAGTTTTTCCTAGCTCATGGAAAGACATTTTTGTCACTCCTTGAAGCCATTCTCATGTTGGCAATTGTCAACCTATATCTCTACTCTGTACCATAGGGAAAGTTCTTCAAAGGGTAGTCCACAGGCATACTTATACACATTAGTGACAATGATCTTCTAACTCTACTTTAAATCAGGCTTTGTACCTTGTGACTCAACGGTTAACCAACTGGCTTATCTATACAACTTCTTCACTGAGGCTGTCGATTCCAAAGCTGTATTGTGCGACATAACCAAGGCTTTTGACCATATTTTGCATCATGCTTTACTGGTCAGACTCAAATAATTTGGATTTTTTGACAGTCTTTTTAATTGGTTCTCTTCTAAGAGATAATCAGCAAACTGTTGTTCTGCCTAATGCACAAACAAATTGGAATGATATTAAAGATGGGACTCCACAGGAGTCATTTTTTGGCCCCTCATTTTCTTGATATTGATCAATGACATCGTTTCTGACATCAGGGCAAATGTATATCTATTTGCAGATGACACAAGCCTTTAAATAGTTGTCGGGGTTCCATTAACTGCTTCACAAACACTGAATTCTGACCTACAAAGAATACCTCTTGAATAAAATTTGTTCCATTTTAATAGCTTCATTTTTTAGGAGTAGTAGGTGGATTTGGATTTTTCTAGATTTTAATTTCTTAATTACAAACACCTCATTAAGATAGCATTTTAGTGCCCTTATTTTAACTTAAATTGTAGATTTTATAAAGCTGAGGAAAATCAACTGCCTAAATATTTCTACAAAACTTTTCTTATTCCAATAGTTATTTCTATTAGGTAAAATGTCTTGAATTGGAATAATTTGTATTTATATTTTTGTCATATTTTTGTAAGTATAGGGTTCTTTTTTAAAGTTCTAGTTATGCCCCCATTTCAAAGACATGAGGGTGTCTATTGCTGGATTGCTAATGTCGGTCTTTTTTGCTCGTTTTTAATCAAACCTTGTCTGGCCAATTCGACTGTATTGGCCTCTTAGGTCTTCACTTGGTTTGAAGGTTGGTCAAATACAGATAGATGACCCCTGTTGATAAGGTCTATCAATAGGTCAAAGGTCAACTATCCATTTGCTCTTTAGGGAGCATTGGTGTTTCACAATCACCTCATTAAGTGAGCGTTTTAGTACCATTATTAAACTTAAGATATATCAAATTACTTAAAAAACTTAGGTAGTTGATTTTTCTGAGCTTTATTCTCTACTAGTATTGTTACAAAACTTTATTCTTATGAACCTAGCAGTTATTTCTATTAGGTAAATTGTCTTGATATTGAAATGTTTTTCATTTATATTTTTGTCATATTTTTCTAATTGTAGGGTTCTTTTTAAAAGTTCTAGTTATGCCCCCATTCCAAAGAAATGAGGGTATATATTGCTGGATTGCTAATGTCTGTCTTTTTTGCTCGTTTTTAATCAAACCTTGTCTGGCCAATTCGACTGTATTGGCCTCTTAGGTCTTCACTTGGTTTGAAGGTTGGTCAAATACAGATAGATGACCCCTGTTGATAAGGTCTATCAATAGGTCAAAGGTCAACTATCCATTAATATTGCTCTTTAGGGAGCAATTGGTGTTTCACAAACACCTCATAAAGTGAGCGTTTTAGTACCATTATTTCATCTAAGATATATCAAATAACTTAAAGAAATTAGCTAATTGATTTTCCTAAAGTTTATCAGAAAATAAAGCTAAGGAAAGATTGACTGCCTAACTAACTTTTACGCCTTCGAAACCAAACTGCATATTGAGAGCTCAGCGCAACACTGTCGTAACTTGTTCTTATTTCAATATGAGTTAAGACACTGTTGCGTTGAGCCCTCGATATGTTGATGAAATAAGAAAGGGCAAACTAAACCACAATAAATTTGTTAGCACAAAATCTTATTTCCTCTTCATCTTCTAAGAAATCATGGTGAACTTGTCTCAAATATTTCATCTCCTCCAAATTGAGTTCATCTTTGCTTCACTGCAAGATGGTGATAACACTGTGGAAGATGAAATCACCAAAGCAGACCTTCTGAATAACATTTGTCGGGATCAAACCCCTCTTGATGAATAATTAGGTATTCAAACTCTGCAAAATGATGTGAATGTCGTCAGCCCTGTCTTGGACCACATTATAATTACAACCTCTAAGATAGAGGATATTATAAAATTTGAACTGTCCACTTGTCTGTGTGACTTTTTGACCAGTTGCTGTCCTCTTCAGTTTTTCCTAGCTCATGGAAAGACATTTTTGTCACTCCTTGAAGCCATTCTCATGTTGGCAATTGTCAACCTATATCTCTACTCTGTACCATAGGGAAAGTTCTTCAAAGGGTAGTCCACAGGCATACTTATACACATTAGTGACAATGATCTTCTAACTCTACTTTAAATCAGGCTTTGTACCTTGTGACTCAACAGTTAACCAACTGGCTTATCTATACAACTTCTTCACTGAGGCTGTCGATTCCAAAGCTGTATTGTGCGACATAACCAAGGCTTTTGACCATATTTTGCATCATGCTTTACTGGTCAGACTCAAATATTTTGGATTTTTTGACAGTCTTTTTAATTGGTTCTCTTCTAAGAGATAATCAGCAAACTGTTGTTCTGCCTAATGCACAAACAAATTGGAATGATATTAAAGATGGGACTCCACAGGAGTCAATTTTTGGCCCCTCATTTTCTTGATATTGATCAATGACATCGTTTCTGACATCAGGGCAAATGTATATCTATTTGCAGATGACACAAGCCTTTAAATAGTTGTTGGGGTTCCATTAACTGCTTCACAAACACTGAATTCTGACCTACAAAGAATACCTCTTGAATAAAATTTGTTCCATTTTAATAGCTTCATTTTTTAGGAGTTAGGAGGTGGATTTGGATTTTTCTAGATTTTAATTTCTCAATTACAAACACCTCATTAAGATAGCATTTTAGTGCCCTTATTTTAACTTAAATTGTAGATTTTATAAAGCTATGGAAAATCAACTGCCTAAATATTTCTACAAAACTTTTCTTATTCCAATAGTTATTTCTATTAGGTAAAATGTCTTGAATTGGAATAATTTGTATTTATATTTTTGTCATATTTTTGTAAGTATAGGGTTCTTTTTTAAAGTTCTAGTTATGCCCCCATTTCAAAGAAATGAGGGTGTATATTGCTGGATTGCTAATGTCTGTCTTTTTTGCTCGTTTTTAATCAAACCTTGTCTGGCCAATTCGACTGTATTGGCCTCTTAGGTCTTCACTTGGTTTGAAGGTTGGTCAAATACAGATAGATGACCCCTGTTGATAAGGTCTATCAATAGGTCAAAGGTCAACTATCCATTAATATTGCTCTTTAGGGAGCAATTGGTGTTTCACAAACACCTCATAAAGTGAGCGTTTTAGTACCATTATTTCATCTAAGATATATCAAATAACTTAAAGAAATTAGCTAATTGATTTTCCTTATGTTTATCAGAAAATAAAGCTAAGGAAAGATTGACTGCCTAACTAACTTTTACGCCTTCGAAACCAAACTGCATATTGAGAGCTCAGCGCAACACTGTCGTAACTTGTTCTTATTTCAATATGAGTTAAGACACTGTTGCGTTGAGCCCTCGATATGTTGATGAAATAAGAAAGGGCAAACTAAACCACAATAAATTTGTTAGCACAAAATCTTATTTCCTCTTCATCTTCTAAGAAATCATGGTGAACTTGTCTCAAATATTTCATCTCCTCCAAATTGAGTTCATCTTTGCTTCACTGCAAGATGGTGATAACACTGTGGAAGATGAAATCACCAAAGCAGACCTTCTGAATAACATTTGTCGGGATCAAACCCCTCTTGATGAATAATTAGGTATTCAAACTCTGCAAAATGATGTGAATGTCGTCAGCCCTGTCTTGGACCACATTATAATTACAACCTCTAAGATAGAGGATATTATAAAATTTGAACTGTCCACTTGTCTGTGTGACTTTTTGACCAGTTGCTGTCCTCTTCAGTTTTTCCTAGCTCATGGAAAGACATTTTTGTCACTCCTTGAAGCCATTCTCATGTTGGCAATTGTCAACCTATATCTCTACTCTGTACCATAGGGAAAGTTCTTCAAAGGGTAGTCCACAGGCATACTTATACACATTAGTGACAATGATCTTCTAACTCTACTTTAAATCAGGCTTTGTACCTTGTGACTCAACAGTTAACCAACTGGCTTATCTATACAACTTCTTCACTGAGGCTGTCGATTCCAAAGCTGTATTGTGCGACATAACCAAGGCTTTTGACCATATTTTGCATCATGCTTTACTGGTCAGACTCAAATATTTTGGATTTTTTGACAGTCTTTTTAATTGGTTCTCTTCTAAGAGATAATCAGCAAACTGTTGTTCTGCCTAATGCACAAACAAATTGGAATGATATTAAAGATGGGACTCCACAGGAGTCAATTTTTGGCCCCTCATTTTCTTGATATTGATCAATGACATCGTTTCTGACATCAGGGCAAATGTATATCTATTTGCAGATGACACAAGCCTTTAAATAGTTGTTGGGGTTCCATTAACTGCTTCACAAACACTGAATTCTGACCTACAAAGAATACCTCTTGAATAAAATTTGTTCCATTTTAATAGCTTCATTTTTTAGGAGTTAGGAGGTGGATTTGGATTTTTCTAGATTTTAATTTCTCAATTACAAACACCTCATTAAGATAGCATTTTAGTGCCCTTATTTTAACTTAAATTGTAGATTTTATAAAGCTATGGAAAATCAACTGCCTAAATATTTCTACAAAACTTTTCTTATTCCAATAGTTATTTCTATTAGGTAAAATGTCTTGAATTGGAATAATTTGTATTTATATTTTTGTCATATTTTTGTAAGTATAGGGTTCTTTTTTAAAGTTCTAGTTATGCCCCCATTTCAAAGAAATGAGGGTGTATATTGCTGGATTGCTAATGTCTGTCTTTTTTGCTCGTTTTTAATCAAACCTTGTCTGGCCAATTCGACTGTATTGGCCTCTTAGGTCTTCACTTGGTTTGAAGGTTGGTCAAATACAGATAGATGACCCCTGTTGATAAGGTCTATCAATAGGTCAAAGGTCAACTATCCATTAATATTGCTCTTTAGGGAGCAATTGGTGTTTCACAAACACCTCATAAAGTGAGCGTTTTAGTACCATTATTTCATCTAAGATATATCAAATAACTTAAAGAAATTAGCTAATTGATTTTCCTTATGTTTATCAGAAAATAAAGCTAAGGAAAGATTGACTGCCTAACTAACTTTTACGCCTTCGAAACCAAACTGCATATTGAGAGCTCAGCGCAACACTGTCGTAACTTGTTCTTATTTCAATATGAGTTAAGACACTGTTGCGTTGAGCCCTCGATATGTTGATGAAATAAGAAAGGGCAAACTAAACCACAATAAATTTGTTAGCACAAAATCTTATTTCCTCTTCATCTTCTAAGAAATCATGGTGAACTTGTCTCAAATATTTCATCTCCTCCAAATTGAGTTCATCTTTGCTTCACTGCAAGATGGTGATAACACTGTGGAAGATGAAATCACCAAAGCAGACCTTCTGAATAACATTTGTCGGGATCAAACCCCTCTTGATGAATAATTAGGTATTCAAACTCTGCAAAATGATGTGAATGTCGTCAGCCCTGTCTTGGACCACATTATAATTACAACCTCTAAGATAGAGGATATTATAAAATTTGAACTGTCCACTTGTCTGTGTGACTTTTTGACCAGTTGCTGTCCTCTTCAGTTTTTCCTAGCTCATGGAAAGACATTTTTGTCACTCCTTGAAGCCATTCTCATGTTGGCAATTGTCAACCTATATCTCTACTCTGTACCATAGGGAAAGTTCTTCAAAGGGTAGTCCACAGGCATACTTATACACATTAGTGACAATGATCTTCTAACTCTACTTTAAATCAGGCTTTGTACCTTGTGACTCAACAGTTAACCAACTGGCTTATCTATACAACTTCTTCACTGAGGCTGTCGATTCCAAAGCTGTATTGTGCGACATAACCAAGGCTTTTGACCATATTTTGCATCATGCTTTACTGGTCAGACTCAAATATTTTGGATTTTTTGACAGTCTTTTTAATTGGTTCTCTTCTAAGAGATAATCAGCAAACTGTTGTTCTGCCTAATGCACAAACAAATTGGAATGATATTAAAGATGGGACTCCACAGGAGTCAATTTTTGGCCCCTCATTTTCTTGATATTGATCAATGACATCGTTTCTGACATCAGGGCAAATGTATATCTATTTGCAGATGACACAAGCCTTTAAATAGTTGTTGGGGTTCCATTAACTGCTTCACAAACACTGAATTCTGACCTACAAAGAATACCTCTTGAATAAAATTTGTTCCATTTTAATAGCTTCATTTTTTAGGAGTTAGGAGGTGGATTTGGATTTTTCTAGATTTTAATTTCTTAATTACAAACACCTCATTAAGATAGCATTTTAGTGCCCTTATTTTAACTTAAATTGTAGATTTTATAAAGCTATGGAAAATCAACTGCCTAAATATTTCTACAAAACTTTTCTTATTCCAATAGTTATTTCTATTAGGTAAAATGTCTTGAATTGGAATAATTTGTATTTATATTTTTGTCATATTTTTGTAAGTATAGGGTTCTTTTTTAAAGTTCTAGTTATGCCCCCATTTCAAAGAAATGAGGGTGTATATTGCTGGATTGCTAATGTCTGTCTTTTTTGCTCGTTTTTAATCAAACCTTGTCTGGCCAATTCGACTGTATTGGCCTCTTAGGTCTTCACTTGGTTTGAAGGTTGGTCAAATACAGATAGATGACCCCTGTTGATAAGGTCTATCAATAGGTCAAAGGTCAACTATCCATTAATATTGCTCTTTAGGGAGCAATTGGTGTTTCACAAACACCTCATAAAGTGAGCGTTTTAGTACCATTATTTCATCTAAGATATATCAAATAACTTAAAGAAATTAGCTAATTGATTTTCCTTATGTTTATCAGAAAATAAAGCTAAGGAAAGATTGACTGCCTAACTAACTTTTACGCCTTCGAAACCAAACTGCATATTGAGAGCTCAGCGCAACACTGTCGTAACTTGTTCTTATTTCAATATGAGTTAAGACACTGTTGCGTTGAGCCCTCGATATGTTGATGAAATAAGAAAGGGCAAACTAAACCACAATAAATTTGTTAGCACAAAATCTTATTTCCTCTTCATCTTCAAAGAAATCATGGTGAACTTGTCTCAAATATTTCATCTCCTCCAAATTGAGTTCATCTTTGCTTCACTGCAAGATGGTGATAACACTGTGGAAGATGAAATCACCAAAGCAGACCTTCTGAATAACATTTGTCGGGATCAAACCCCTCTTGATGAATAATTAGGTATTCAAACTCTGCAAAATGATGTGAATGTCGTCAGCCCTGTCTTGGACCACATTATAATTACAACCTCTAAGATAGAGGATATTATAAAATTTGAACTGTCCACTTGTCTGTGTGACTTTTTGACCAGTTGCTGTCCTCTTCAGTTTTTCCTAGCTCATGGAAAGACATTTTTGTCACTCCTTGAAGCCATTCTCATGTTGGCAATTGTCAACCTATATCTCTACTCTGTACCATAGGGAAAGTTCTTCAAAGGGTAGTCCACAGGCATACTTATACACATTAGTGACAATGATCTTCTAACTCTACTTTAAATCAGGCTTTGTACCTTGTGACTCAACAGTTAACCAACTGGCTTATCTATACAACTTCTTCACTGAGGCTGTCGATTCCAAAGCTGTATTGTGCGACATAACCAAGGCTTTTGACCATATTTTGCATCATGCTTTACTGGTCAGACTCAAATATTTTGGATTTTTTGACAGTCTTTTTAATTGGTTCTCTTCTAAGAGATAATCAGCAAACTGTTGTTCTGCCTAATGCACAAACAAATTGGAATGATATTAAAGATGGGACTCCACAGGAGTCAATTTTTGGCCCCTCATTTTCTTGATATTGATCAATGACATCGTTTCTGACATCAGGGCAAATGTATATCTATTTGCAGATGACACAAGCCTTTAAATAGTTGTTGGGGTTCCATTAACTGCTTCACAAACACTGAATTCTGACCTACAAAGAATACCTCTTGAATAAAATTTGTTCCATTTTAATAGCTTCATTTTTTAGGAGTTAGGAGGTGGATTTGGATTTTTCTAGATTTTAATTTCTCAATTACAAACACCTCATTAAGATAGCATTTTAGTGCCCTTATTTTAACTTAAATTGTAGATTTTATAAAGCTATGGAAAATCAACTGCCTAAATATTTCTACAAAACTTTTCTTATTCCAATAGTTATTTCTATTAGGTAAAATGTCTTGAATTGGAATAATTTGTATTTATATTTTTGTCATATTTTTGTAAGTATAGGGTTCTTTTTTAAAGTTCTAGTTATGCCCCCATTTCAAAGAAATGAGGGTGTATATTGCTGGATTGCTAATGTCTGTCTTTTTTGCTCGTTTTTAATCAAACCTTGTCTGGCCAATTCGACTGTATTGGCCTCTTAGGTCTTCACTTGGTTTGAAGGTTGGTCAAATACAGATAGATGACCCCTGTTGATAAGGTCTATCAATAGGTCAAAGGTCAACTATCCATTAATATTGCTCTTTAGGGAGCAATTGGTGTTTCACAAACACCTCATAAAGTGAGCGTTTTAGTACCATTATTTCATCTAAGATATATCAAATAACTTAAAGAAATTAGCTAATTGATTTTCCTTATGTTTATCAGAAAATAAAGCTAAGGAAAGATTGACTGCCTAACTAACTTTTACGCCTTCGAAACCAAACTGCATATTGAGAGCTCAGCGCAACACTCGTAACTTGTTCTTATTTCAATATGAGTTAAGACACTGTTGCGTTGAGCCCTCGATATGTTGATGAAATAGGAAAGGGTAAACTAAACCACAATAAATTTGTTAGCACAAAATCTTATTTCCTCTTCATCTTCAAAGAAATCATGGTGAACTTGTCTCAAATATTTCATCTCCTCCAAATTGAGTTCATCTTTGCTTCACTGCAAGATGGTGATAACACTGTGGAAGATGAAATCACCAAAGCAGACCTTCTGAATAACATTTGTCGGGATCAAACCCCTCTTGATGAATAATTAGGTATTCAAACTCTGCAAAATGATGTGAATGTCGTCAGCCCTGTCTTGGACCACATTATAATTACAACCTCTAAGATAGAGGATATTATAAAATTTGAACTGTCCACTTGTCTGTGTGACTTTTTGACCAGTTGCTGTCCTCTTCAGTTTTTCCTAGCTCATGGAAAGACATTTTTGTCACTCCTTGAAGCCATTCTCATGTTGGCAATTGTCAACCTATATCTCTACTCTGTACCATAGGGAAAGTTCTTCAAAGGGTAGTCCACAGGCATACTTATACACATTAGTGACAATGATCTTCTAACTCTACTTTAAATCAGGCTTTGTACCTTGTGACTCAACGGTTAACCAACTGGCTTATCTATACAACTTCTTCACTGAGGCTGTCGATTCCAAAGCTGTATTGTACGACATAACCAAGGTTTTTGACCATATTTTGCATCATGCTTTACTGGTCAGACTCAAATAATTTGGATTTTTTGACAGTCTTTTTAATTGGTTCTCTTCTAAGAGATAATCAGCAAACTGTTGTTCTGCCTAATGCACAAACAAATTGGAATGATATTAAAGATGGGACTCCACAGGAGTCATTTTTTGGCCCCTCATTTTCTTGATATTGATCAATGACATCGTTTCTGACATCAGGGCAAATGTATATCTATTTGCAGATGACACAAGCCTTTAAATAGTTGTCGGGGTTCCATTAACTGCTTCACAAACACTGAATTCTGACCTACAAAGAATACCTCTTGAATAAAATTTGTTCCATTTTAATAGCTTCATTTTTTAGGAGTAGTAGGTGGATTTGGATTTTTCTAGATTTTAATTTCTTAATTACAAACACCTCATTAAGATAGCATTTTAGTGCCCTTATTTTAACTTAAATTGTAGATTTTATAAAGCTGAGGAAAATCAACTGCCTAAATATTTCTACAAAACTTTTCTTATTCCAATAGTTATTTCTATTAGGTAAAATGTCTTGAATTGGAATAATTTGTATTTATATTTTTGTCATATTTTTGTAAGTATAGGGTTGTTTTTTAAAGTTCTAGTTATGCCCCCATTTCAAAGACATGAGGGTGTCTATTGCTGGATTGCTAATGTCTGTCTTTTTTGCTCGTTTTTAATCAAACCTTGTCTGGCCAATTCGACTGTATTGGCCTCTTAGGTCTTCACTTGGTTTGAAGGTTGGTCAAATACAGATAGATGACCCCTGTTGATAAGGTCTATCAATAGGTCAAAGGTCAACTATCCATTTGCTCTTTAGGGAGCATTGGTGTTTCACAATCACCTCATTAAGTGAGCGTTTTAGTACCATTATTAAACTTAAGATATATCAAATTACTTAAAAAAACTTAGGTAGTTGATTTTTCTGAGCTTTATTCTCTACTAGTATTGTTACAAAACTTTATTCTTATGAACCTAGCAGTTATTTCTATTAGGTAAATTGTCTTGATATTGAAATGTTTTTCATTTATATTTTTGTCATATTTTTCTTATTGTAGGGTTCTTTTTAAAAGTTCTAGTTATGCCCCCATTTCAAAGAAATGAGGGTATATATTGCTGGATTGCTAATGTCTGTCTTTTTTGCTCGTTTTTAATCAAACCTTGTCTGGCCAATTCGACTGTATTGGCCTCTTAGGTCTTCACTTGGTTTGAAGGTTGGTCAAATACAGATAGATGACCCCTGTTGATAAGGTCTATCAATAGGTCAAAGGTCAACTATCCATTAATATTGCTCTTTAGGGAGCAATTGGTGTTTCACAAACACCTCATAAAGTGAGCGTTTTAGTACCATTATTTCATCTAAGATATATCAAATAACTTAAAGAAATTAGCTAATTGATTTTCCTAAAGTTTATCAGAAAATAAAGCTAAGGAAAGATTGACTGCCTAACTAACTTTTACGCCTTCGAAACCAAACTGCATATTGAGAGCTCAGCGCAACACTCGTAACTTGTTCTTATTTCAATATGAGTTAAGACACTGTTGCGTTGAGCCCTCGATATGTTGATGAAATAGGAAAGGGCAAACTAAACCACAATAAATTTGTTAGCACAAAATCTTATTTCCTCTTCATCTTCAAAGAAATCATGGTGAACTTGTCTCAAATATTTCATCTCCTCCAAATTGAGTTCATCTTTGCTTCACTGCAAGATGGTGATAACACTGTGGAAGATGAAATCACCAAAGCAGACCTTCTGAATAACATTTGTCGGGATCAAACCCCTCTTGATGAATAATTAGGTATTCAAACTCTGCAAAATGATGTGAATGTCGTCAGCCCTGTCTTGGACCACATTATAATTACAACCTCTAAGATAGAGGATATTATAAAATTTGAACTGTCCACTTGTCTGTGTGACTTTTTGACCAGTTGCTGTCCTCTTCAGTTTTTCCTAGCTCATGGAAAGACATTTTTGTCACTCCTTGAAGCCATTCTCATGTTGGCAATTGTCAACCTATATCTCTACTCTGTACCATAGGGAAAGTTCTTCAAAGGGTAGTCCACAGGCATACTTATACACATTAGTGACAATGATCTTCTAACTCTACTTTAAATCAGGCTTTGTACCTTGTGACTCAACGGTTAACCAACTGGCTTATCTATACAACTTCTTCACTGAGGCTGTCGATTCCAAAGCTGTATTGTGCGACATAACCAAGGCTTTTGACCATATTTTGCATCATGCTTTACTGGTCAGACTCAAATAATTTGGATTTTTTGACAGTCTTTTTAATTGGTTCTCTTCTAAGAGATAATCAGCAAACTGTTGTTCTGCCTAATGCACAAACAAATTGGAATGATATTAAAGATGGGACTCCACAGGAGTCATTTTTTGGCCCCTCATTTTCTTGATATTGATCAATGACATCGTTTCTGACATCAGGGCAAATGTATATCTATTTGCAGATGACACAAGCCTTTAAATAGTTGTCGGGGTTCCATTAACTGCTTCACAAACACTGAATTCTGACCTACAAAGAATACCTCTTGAATAAAATTTGTTCCATTTTAATAGCTTCATTTTTTAGGAGTAGTAGGTGGATTTGGATTTTTCTAGATTTTAATTTCTTAATTACAAACACCTCATTAAGATAGCATTTTAGTGCCCTTATTTTAACTTAAATTGTAGATTTTATAAAGCTGAGGAAAATCAACTGCCTAAATATTTCTACAAAACTTTTCTTATTCCAATAGTTATTTCTATTAGGTAAAATGTCTTGAATTGGAATAATTTGTATTTATATTTTTGTCATATTTTTGTAAGTATAGGGTTCTTTTTTAAAGTTCTAGTTATGCCCCCATTTCAAAGACATGAGGGTGTCTATTGCTGGATTGCTAATGTCTGTCTTTTTTGCTCGTTTTTAATCAAACCTTGTCTGGCCAATTCGACTGTATTGGCCTCTTAGGTCTTCACTTGGTTTGAAGGTTGGTCAAATACAGATAGATGACCCCTGTTGATAAGGTCTATCAATAGGTCAAAGGTCAACTATCCATTTGCTCTTTAGGGAGCATTGGTGTTTCACAATCACCTCATTAAGTGAGCGTTTTAGTACCATTATTAAACTTAAGATATATCAAATTACTTAAAAAAACTTAGGTAGTTGATTTTTCTGAGCTTTATTCTCTACTAGTATTGTTACAAAACTTTATTCTTATGAACCTAGCAGTTATTTCTATTAGGTAAATTGTCTTGATATTGAAATGTTTTTCATTTATATTTTTGTCATATTTTTCTAATTGTAGGGTTCTTTTTAAAAGTTCTAGTTATGCCCCCATTTCAAAGAAATGAGGGTATATATTGCTGGATTGCTAATGTCTGTCTTTTTTGCTCGTTTTTAATCAAACCTTGTCTGGCCAATTCGACTGTATTGGCCTCTTAGGTCTTCACTTGGTTTGAAGGTTGGTCAAATACAGATAGATGACCCCTGTTGATAAGGTCTATCAATAGGTCAAAGGTCAACTATCCATTAATATTGCTCTTTAGGGAGCAATTGGTGTTTCACAAACACCTCATAAAGTGAGCGTTTTAGTACCATTATTTCATCTAAGATATATCAAATAATTTAAAGAAATTAGCTAATTGATTTTCCTAAAGTTTATCAGAAAATAAAGCTAAGGAAAGATTGACTGCCTAACTAACTTTTACGCCTTCGAAACCAAACTGCATATTGAGAGCTCAGCGCAACACTGTCGTAACTTGTTCTTATTTCAATATGAGTTAAGACACAGTTGCGTTGAGCCCTCGATATGTTGATGAAATAAGAAAGGGCAAACTAAACCACAATAAATTTGTTAGCACAAAATCTTATTTCCTCTTCATCTTCTAAGAAATCATGGTGAACTTGTCTCAAATATTTCATCTCCTCCAAATTGAGTTCATCTTTGCTTCACTGCAAGATGGTGATAACACTGTGGAAGATGAAATCACCAAAGCAGACCTTCTGAATAACATTTGTCGGGATCAAACCCCTCTTGATGAATAATTAGGTATTCAAACTCTGCAAAATGATGTGAATGTCGTCAGCCCTGTCTTGGACCACATTATAATTACAACCTCTAAGATAGAGGATATTATAAAATTTGAACTGTCCACTTGTCTGTGTGACTTTTTGACCAGTTGCTGTCCTCTTCAGTTTTTCCTAGCTCATGGAAAGACATTTTTGTCACTCCTTGAAGCCATTCTCATGTTGGCAATTGTCAACCTATATCTCTACTCTGTACCATAGGGAAAGTTCTTCAAAGGGTAGTCCACAGGCATACTTATACACATTAGTGACAATGATCTTCTAACTCTACTTTAAATCAGGCTTTGTACCTTGTGACTCAACAGTTAACCAACTGGCTTATCTATACAACTTCTTCACTGAGGCTGTCGATTCCAAAGCTGTATTGTACGACATAACCAAGGCTTTTGACCATATTTTGCATCATGCTTTACTGGTCAGACTCAAATATTTTGGATTTTTTGACAGTCTTTTTAATTGGTTCTCTTCTAAGAGATAATCAGCAAACTGTTGTTCTGCCTAATGCACAAACAAATTGGAATGATATTAAAGATGGGACTCCACAGGAGTCAATTTTTGGCCCCTCATTTTCTTGATATTGATCAATGACATCGTTTCTGACATCAGGGCAAATGTATATCTATTTGCAGATGACACAAGCCTTTAAATAGTTGTTGGGGTTCCATTAACTGCTTCACAAACACTGAATTCTGACCTACAAAGAATACCTCTTGAATAAAATTTGTTCCATTTTAATAGCTTCATTTTTTAGGAGTTAGGAGGTGGATTTGGATTTTTCTAGATTTTAATTTCTTAATTACAAACACCTCATTAAGATAGCATTTTAGTGCCCTTATTTTAACTTAAATTGTAGATTTTATAAAGCTATGGAAAATCAACTGCTTAATATTTCTACAAAACTTTTCTTATTCCAATAGTTATTTCTATTAGGTAAAATGTCTTGAATTGGAATAATTTGTATTTATATTTTTGTCATATTTTTGTAAGTATAGGGTTCTTTTTTAAAGTTCTAGTTATGCCCCCATTTCAAAGAAATGAGGGTGTATATTGCTGGATTGCTAATGTCTGTCTTTTTTGCTCGTTTTTAATCAAACCTTGTCTGGCCAATTCGACTGTATTGGCCTCTTAGGTCTTCACTTGGTTTGAAGGTTGGTCAAATACAGATAGATGACCCCTGTTGATAAGGTCTATCAATAGGTCAAAGGTCAACTATCCATTTGCTCTTTAGGGAGCATTGGTGTTTCACAATCACCTCATTAAGTGAGCGTTTTAGTACCATTATTAAACTTAAGATATATCAAATTACTTAAAAAAACTTAGGTAGTTGATTTTTCTGAGCTTTATTCTCTACTAGTATTGTTACAAAACTTTATTCTTATGAACCTAGCAGTTATTTCTATTAGGTAAATTGTCTTGATATTGAAATGTTTTTCATTTATATTTTTGTCATATTTTTCTAATTGTAGGGTTCTTTTTAAAAGTTCTAGTTATGCCCCCATTTCAAAGAAATGAGGGTATATATTGCTGGATTGCTAATGTCTGTCTTTTTGCTCGTTTTTAATCAAACCTTGTCTGGCCAATTCGACTGTATTGGCCTCTTAGGTCTTCACTTGGTTTGAAGGTTGGTCAAATACAGATAGATGACCCCTGTTGATAAGGTCTATCAATAGGTCAAAGGTCAACTATCCATTAATATTGCTCTTTAGGGAGCAATTGGTGTTTCACAAACACCTCATAAAGTGAGCGTTTTAGTACCATTATTTCATCTAAGATATATCAAATAATTTAAAGAAATTAGCTAATTGATTTTCCTAAAGTTTATCAGAAAATAAAGCTAAGGAAAGATTGACTGCCTAACTAACTTTTACGCCTTCGAAACCAAACTGCATATTGAGAGCTCAGCGCAACACTGTCGTAACTTGTTCTTATTTCAATATGAGTTAAGACACTGTTGCGTTGAGCCCTCGATATGTTGATGAAATAAGAAAGGGCAAACTAAACCACAATAAATTTGTTAGCACAAAATCTTATTTCCTCTTCATCTTCTAAGAAATCATGGTGAACTTGTCTCAAATATTTCATCTCCTCCAAATTGAGTTCATCTTTGCTTCACTGCAAGATGGTGATAACACTGTGGAAGATGAAATCACCAAAGCAGACCTTCTGAATAACATTTGTCGGGATCAAACCCCTCTTGATGAATAATTAGGTATTCAAACTCTGCAAAATGATGTGAATGTCGTCAGCCCTGTCTTGGACCACATTATAATTACAACCTCTAAGATAGAGGATATTATAAAATTTGAACTGTCCACTTGTCTGTGTGACTTTTTGACCAGTTGCTGTCCTCTTCAGTTTTTCCTAGCTCATGGAAAGACATTTTTGTCACTCCTTGAAGCCATTCTCATGTTGGCAATTGTCAACCTATATCTCTACTCTGTACCATAGGGAAAGTTCTTCAAAGGGTAGTCCACAGGCATACTTATACACATTAGTGACAATGATCTTCTAACTCTACTTTAAATCAGGCTTTGTACCTTGTGACTCAACAGTTAACCAACTGGCTTATCTATACAACTTCTTCACTGAGGCTGTCGATTCCAAAGCTGTATTGTACGACATAACCAAGGCTTTTGACCATATTTTGCATCATGCTTTACTGGTCAGACTCAAATATTTTGGATTTTTTGACAGTCTTTTTAATTGGTTCTCTTCTAAGAGATAATCAGCAAACTGTTGTTCTGCCTAATGCACAAACAAATTGGAATGATATTAAAGATGGGACTCCACAGGAGTCAATTTTTGGCCCCTCATTTTCTTGATATTGATCAATGACATCGTTTCTGACATCAGGGCAAATGTATATCTATTTGCAGATGACACAAGCCTTTAAATAGTTGTTGGGGTTCCATTAACTGCTTCACAAACACTGAATTCTGACCTACAAAGAATACCTCTTGAATAAAATTTGTTCCATTTTAATAGCTTCATTTTTTAGGAGTTAGGAGGTGGATTTGGATTTTTCTAGATTTTAATTTCTTAATTACAAACACCTCATTAAGATAGCATTTTAGTGCCCTTATTTTAACTTAAATTGTAGATTTTATAAAGCTATGGAAAATCAACTGCCTAAATATTTCTACAAAACTTTTCTTATTCCAATAGTTATTTCTATTAGGTAAAATGTCTTGAATTGGAATAATTTGTATTTATATTTTTGTCATATTTTTGTAAGTATAGGGTTCTTTTTTAAAGTTCTAGTTATGCCCCCATTTCAAAGAAATGAGGGTGTATATTGCTGGATTGCTAATGTCTGTCTTTTTTGCTCGTTTTTAATCAAACCTTGTCTGGCCAATTCGACTGTATTGGCCTCTTAGGTCTTCACTTGGTTTGAAGGTTGGTCAAATACAGATAGATGACCCCTGTTGATAAGGTCTATCAATAGGTCAAAGGTCAACTATCCATTAATATTGCTCTTTAGGGAGCAATTGGTGTTTCACAAACACCTCATAAAGTGAGCGTTTTAGTACCATTATTTCATCTAAGATATATCAAATAACTTAAAGAAATTAGCTAATTGATTTTCCTTATGTTTATCAGAAAATAAAGCTAAGGAAAGATTGACTGCCTAACTAACTTTTACGCCTTCGAAACCAAACTGCATATTGAGAGCTCAGCGCAACACTCGTAACTTGTTCTTATTTCAATATGAGTTAAGACACTGTTGCGTTGAGCCCTCGATATGTTGATGAAATAGGAAAGGGTAAACTAAACCACAATAAATTTGTTAGCACAAAATCTTATTTCCTCTTCATCTTCAAAGAAATCATGGTGAACTTGTCTCAAATATTTCATCTCCTCCAAATTGAGTTCATCTTTGCTTCACTGCAAGATGGTGATAACACTGTGGAAGATGAAATCACCAAAGCAGACCTTCTGAATAACATTTGTCGGGATCAAACCCCTCTTGATGAATAATTAGGTATTCAAACTCTGCAAAATGATGTGAATGTCGTCAGCCCTGTCTTGGACCACATTATAATTACAACCTCTAAGATAGAGGATATTATAAAATTTGAACTGTCCACTTGTCTGTGTGACTTTTTGACCAGTTGCTGTCCTCTTCAGTTTTTCCTAGCTCATGGAAAGACATTTTTGTCACTCCTTGAAGCCATTCTCATGTTGGCAATTGTCAACCTATATCTCTACTCTGTACCATAGGGAAAGTTCTTCAAAGGGTAGTCCACAGGCATACTTATACACATTAGTGACAATGATCTTCTAACTCTACTTTAAATCAGGCTTTGTACCTTGTGACTCAACAGTTAACCAACTGGCTTATCTATACAACTTCTTCACTGAGGCTGTCGATTCCAAAGCTGTATTGTGCGACATAACCAAGGCTTTTGACCATATTTTGCATCATGCTTTACTGGTCAGACTCAAATATTTTGGATTTTTTGACAGTCTTTTTAATTGGTTCTCTTCTAAGAGATAATCAGCAAACTGTTGTTCTGCCTAATGCACAAACAAATTGGAATGATATTAAAGATGGGACTCCACAGGAGTCATTTTTTGGCCCCTCATTTTCTTGATATTGATCAATGACATCGTTTCTGACATCAGGGCAAATGTATATCTATTTGCAGATGACACAAGCCTTTACATAGTTGTCGGGGTTCCATTAACTGCTTCACAAACACTGAATTCTGACCTACAAAGAATACCTCTTGAATAAAATTTGTTCCATTTTAATAGCTTCATTTTTTAGGAGTAGTAGGTGGATTTGGATTTTTCTAGATTTTAATTTCTTAATTACAAACACCTCATTAAGATAGCATTTTAGTGCCCTTATTTTAACTTAAATTGTAGATTTTATAAAGCTGAGGAAAATCAACTGCCTAAATATTTCTACAAAACTTTTCTTATTCCAATAGTTATTTCTATTAGGTAAAATGTCTTGAATTGGAATAATTTGTATTTATATTTTTGTCATATTTTTGTAAGTATAGGGTTCTTTTTTAAAGTTCTAGTTATGCCCCCATTTCAAAGACATGAGGGTGTCTATTGCTGGATTGCTAATGTCTGTCTTTTTTGCTCGTTTTTAATCAAACCTTGTCTGGCCAATTCGACTGTATTGGCCTCTTAGGTCTTCACTTGGTTTGAAGGTTGGTCAAATACAGATAGATGACCCCTGTTGATAAGGTCTATCAATAGGTCAAAGGTCAACTATCCATTTGCTCTTTAGGGAGCATTGGTGTTTCACAATCACCTCATTAAGTGAGCGTTTTAGTACCATTATTAAACTTAAGATATATCAAATTACTTAAAAAAACTTAGGTAGTTGATTTTTCTGAGCTTTATTCTCTACTAGTATTGTTACAAAACTTTATTCTTATGAACCTAGCAGTTATTTCTATTAGGTAAATTGTCTTGATATTGAAATGTTTTTCATTTATATTTTTGTCATATTTTTCTAATTGTAGGGTTCTTTTTAAAAGTTCTAGTTATGCCCCCATTTCAAAGAAATGAGGGTATATATTGCTGGATTGCTAATGTCTGTCTTTTTTGCTCGTTTTTAATCAAACCTTGTCTGGCCAATTCGACTGTATTGGCCTCTTAGGTCTTCACTTGGTTTGAAGGTTGGTCAAATACAGATAGATGACCCCTGTTGATAAGGTCTATCAATAGGTCAAAGGTCAACTATCCATTAATATTGCTCTTTAGGGAGCAATTGGTGTTTCACAAACACCTCATAAAGTGAGCGTTTTAGTACCATTATTTCATCTAAGATATATCAAATAACTTAAAGAAATTAGCTAATTGATTTTCCTAAAGTTTATCAGAAAATAAAGCTAAGGAAAGATTGACTGCCTAACTAACTTTTACGCCTTCGAAACCAAACTGCATATTGAGAGCTCAGCGCAACACTGTCGTAACTTGTTCTTATTTCAATATGAGTTAAGACACTGTTGCGTTGAGCCCTCGATATGTTGATGAAATAAGAAAGGGCAAACTAAACCACAATAAATTTGTTAGCACAAAATCTTATTTCCTCTTCATCTTCAAAGAAATCATGGTGAACTTGTCTCAAATATTTCATCTCCTCCAAATTGAGTTCATCTTTGCTTCACTGCAAGATGGTGATAACACTGTGGAAGATGAAATCACCAAAGCAGACCTTCTGAATAACATTTGTCGGGATCAAACCCCTCTTGATGAATAATTAGGTATTCAAACTCTGCAAAATGATGTGAATGTCATCAGCCCTGACTTGGACCACATTACAATTACAACCTCTAAGATAGAGGACATTATAAAATTTGAACTGTCCACTTGTCTGTGTGACTTTTTGACCAGTTGCTGTCCTCTTCAGTTTTTCCTAGCTCATGGAAAGACATTTTTGTCACTCCTTGAAGCCATTCTCATGTTGGCAATTGTCAACCTATATCTCTACTCTGTACCATAGGGAAAGTTCTTCAAAGGGTAGTCCACAGGCATACTTTTACACATTAGTGACAATGATCTTCTAACTCTACTTTATATCAGGCTTTGTACCTTGTGACTCAACAGTTAACCAACTGGCTTATCTATACAACTTCTTCACTGAGGCTGTCGATTCCAAAGCTGTATTGTGCGACATAACCAAGGCTTTTGACCATATTTTGCATCATGCTTTACTGGTCAGACTCAAATATTTTGGATTTTTTGACAGTCTTTTTAATTGGTTCTCTTCTAAGAGATAATCAGCAAACTGTTGTTCTGCCTAATGCACAAACAAATTGGAATGATATTAAAGATGGGACTCCACAGGAGTCAATTTTTGGCCCCTCATTTTCTTGATATTGATCAATGACATCGTTTCTGACATCAGGGCAAATGTATATCTATTTGCAGATGACACAAGCCTTTAAATAGTTGTCGGGGTTCCATTAACTGCTTCACAAACACTGAATTCTGACCTACAAAGAATACCTCTTGAATAAAATTTGTTCCATTTTAATAGCTTCATTTTTTAGGAGTTAGGAGGTGGATTTGGATTTTTCTAGATTTTAATTTCTTAATTACAAACACCTCATTAAGATAGCATTTTAGTGCCCTTATTTTAACTTAAATTGTAGATTTTATAAAGCTATGGAAAATCAACTGCCTAAATATTTCTACAAAACTTTTCTTATTCCAATAGTTATTTCCATTAGGTAAAATGTCTTGAATTGGAATAATTTGTATTTATATTTTTGTCATATTTTTGTAAGTATAGGGTTCTTTTTTAAAGTTCTAGTTATGCCCCCATTTCAAAGAAATGAGGGTGTATATTGCTGGATTGCTAATGTCTGTCTTTTTTGCTCGTTTTTAATCAAACCTTGTCTGGCCAATTCGACTGTATTGGCCTCTTAGGTCTTCACTTGATTTGAAGGTTCGTCAAATACAGATAGATGACCCCTGTTGATAAGGTCTATCAATAGGTCAAAGGTCAACTATCCATTAATATTGCTCTTTAGGGAGCAATTGGTGTTTCACAAACACCTCATAAAGTGAGCGTTTTAGTACCATTATTTCATCTAAGATATATCAAATAACTTAAAGAAATTAGCTAATTGATTTTCCTTATGTTTATCAGAAAATAAAGCTAAGGAAAGATTGACTGCCTAACTAACTTTTACGCCTTCGAAACCAAACTGCATATTGAGAGCTCAGCGCAACACTGTCGTAACTTGTTCTTATTTCAATATGAGTTAAGACACTGTTGGGTTGAGCCCTCGATATGTTGATGAAATAGGAAAGGGCAAACTAAACCACAATAAATTTGTTAGCACAAAATCTTATTTCCTCTTCATCTTCAAAGAAATCATGGTGAACTTGTCTCAAATATTTCATCTCCTCCAAATTGAGTTCATCTTTGCTTCACTGCAAGATGGTGATAACACTGTGGAAGATGAAATCACCAAAGTAGACCTTCTGAATAACATTTGTCGGGATCAAACCCCTCTTGATGAATAATTAGGTATTCAAACTCTGCAAAATGATGTGAATGTCATCAGCCCTGTCTTGGACCACATTACAATTACAACCTCTAAGATAGAGGATATTGATGGGAATAAGAAATGAGGGTATATATTGCTGGATTGCTAATGTCTGTCTTTTTTGCTCGTTTTTAATCAAACATTGTCTGGCCAATTCGACTGTATTGGCCTCTTAGGTCTTCACTTGGTTTGAAGGTTGGTCAAATACAGATAGATGACCCCTGTTGATAAGGTCTATCAATAGGTCAAAGGTCAACTATCCATTTGCTCTTTAGGGAGCATTGGTGTTTCACAAACACCTCATTAAGTGAGCGTATTAGTACCATTATTAAACTTAAGATATATCAAATTACTTAAAAAAACTTAGGTAGTTGATTTTTCTCAGCTTTATTCTCTAAGGGTATTTTCACAATACAAGTACATTATTCTCATCCCAGAAGCTATTTCTATTAGTTACAATGTCATGATTTGTTTAATTATGATATTAAGATAAAACATTATGTACCATTTTCAGATAGGGAAAGCGAGTCCCATTATTTCTTTTGTTGGAGGTATTGGTAGCTAAGCACATGCTTAGTAGGTTCCTTTCATTACATGCCTACTTTCTACTCAATGAAAATCGTTTTCATTAAACTCATACTTGAAATAGAGGTTTTGTGGATCTGTCTTTCTGTACTGTCACCATATTACTTGTGTCCACAGAATGTTTTACCTCTTTTAATCCAAAGAATATTTGGGCATCATTAACTTTGTCTGGGTTTGATATCCACAAAGTCAAAATGCTTTAATGGTACAACAGTGTATGGCCTTTTCCTTCTGGTGGCCTCACTATGATATCTCACTGACTGGATAGTTACAGTGTAACCTTCTTGAATGGTCACCTCAGAAATACAGCCACCTTCCTGTTAGAGCCTGTATATTACCAATCCAGATTGATGTTTTACTCTATTTCTACTCTCTCAGCAACAGTCACCTCCTGACAACAGCCATTCTTGTCCTTCCAATTGGTGTCTGTTTTAGGAAGGTTGCACTGTTAACAGATGAACACTTTACTGTTGTAGCATGGATGGAATCACTGGTATAACCAGAATCATGCAATGCATTATGGTCAATAATGTCTATGTTATTCACAGTATTAATAGAATGCAATAATAAGAATACATTAAACATGTTCCTACTCTGACCAGTACAGCTCTCTGATAATTGTCATGAAGAGGTTATATTATCAAGATGCAGAATTGGTAATTCTTGTTTAACTCACTCTTGGCTTCTCACTGGAGATGATATTCCAGAAAGTATTCCATGGGATGCACCACATTCTATCAGACATGTTCTTGTTGGCTGCATTGACCTTCAACCAATTCGTAAAAAACATTTTAGCGTTGAAGACAAGAACGCACTTTTTGAAACTGTAAAACCTGAAACCATTATCAATTGTTTAGAGTCGTTATTCATAAAAGTGGCATCATCCACAAACAGTGAATGTTTTATTGGAATTTTTCTTTCTGAATATAGTTTGATAGATTTTCGATGGGAAGAAGAGGACAGTCTTGTCTAACTCAGCTTCAGAAAATAACCATTGCTTATAACTATACAGTTTATATCATTATAAAATATTTTTACAGACGTAATGAGAGATTCGCCAAAATTAAAGTGATGTAAACATTGTATCCAAACAAATGTGATCAAGGGTATCGAAGGCCTATTCGAAGTCGGCAAATAGGAGTAATCCCGGTATTTGTTTTTACAGCGCATATTCTATTATTTCGAATGTCAAACGTACATTTTCTACAATCTATCTGCCTTTAATAAAATCTGTTTGTGAGCAGCTTATAATAGATTTAATGATGCATTTATGCATTTATTATGTTTGCGATGGCTTTTGTAGCAATTTTGTAATCAACGTTAAACAGTCTTATTGGGCGCCAATTACTCAATATTGTTAGGTCTTTATTTGGTTTTGGTAGGAGGGAGATAGTACTCTGCTTTTGTTAATATGTTAATTGCCCTGTGATATATGAATGAATTAAAGAATTCATGTAATATTTTTTAATGTCTTGCCAAAATACTTTGAACAATCCACCTGTGATTCCATCGGAACCGGGGTCTGCTTCTTCATTTCACTAAGGGCTTCAAAATATTATTTTTCATTTAATATACCTTCACAGCCTACTGTTTCAATTTACTTAGATGTGCATTGGAACGTTATCTTTTGTATTGTACAATATTGCAATTACAGTAAAACCCCGATTATCCGAAGTCGTCGGGACCGAAAAATTACTTCGGATAATCCGGGGTTTCGGATAATCCAGGGTAAGGGAAATCTAGACAAACGTATGAAAATAAAGGGAGATCACTCCCATATATGTGGCGTACACGTTCAGAACAAAATTAATGTGTTATGATTCATATTTTATTTTCGAAAAAATACATTTTAGGATAAACATGTGTATGTTTAACGTAAAAACAAATGTATGAGTAGTTTGTACTATTCTTTATTAGTCAAAGTCACGAGGATCCCAAAGTGAAACTACGAATACAAATGAATACCCAAAACGGTAGCACATATCTTTTACAATTAAAGCACGGTAATCCATCGATAAAAAGAAATCATGAAATGAAATATAAACGGGATATAGAATAAGCAGACTATTTAGATAAATTATATACAGAAATAAAATAAAAGTTTCATTTTATCGCTACAGTCACAGACACTTACGAGCGTCACACAAATCGTTGTCGTCCTAAGATATCCTAGCATATCGTGTTTGTATTCATTTTCCGAAAATGGGATGAATTTGAAATCGAGTGCCGGTGATTAATATTGGTTATGTGTATTGTTTGTCGATTTAGCAAACTTCAAAAGTAAAATGAACATTTTTAATGTTAGTAGCTTATTAAAGTGAAATTATGATGCAATTTATAAATGAAGCGAAAAATAAATAGAAGGTGAATGATCTAACCGAGTCCGTATCGCAATAGGCTAATTTTGTTCCCATTACTGCAAACAATGATCCAAACCAACAATCCATTGTTCACGTACAGTGGTTTGATAATTTGTTGTTCGCACCCTTTGTCACGCTAAGAAATCCTACAATGGATTTAACTGACCGATCAGAGTTAATTGTCGACTTCGGATAACAGGTGTGAAAATACGCATTCGGATGATTGTGGGGACCAGTTTATCACTTCGGATAAGCCATGGTATTCGGATTAGACGATTCGGATAATCGAGGTTTATTTGCATTGAATTATATAGAGGGAAATTCGGGACTGAAATTTCATTTCGGATGAGACCAGGTTTTCGGATAATCCGAGTTCGGATAATCGAGGTTTTACTGTAGTCCTAAAATCTTATTATTAATAATCATTATTATTATTATTATATATCACATTTATAGAGCACTCTTTTTATAAAAATATACGTTCAGAAATGCTTTTCAGTAAAAATTCATATATAATGTAATGCACAATAAAAACTAATATAACACAATGCTAGGATAAGGCATATAACATTAGTTAAAACATGCTTAAAATTCTAAACACAGGTTTCTAGAAAACAGACATCAGGTTAATCAGATAAAAAGTAAATGAAATGTGCCACCTTCAAATAATGATAATATAAAAATTCAAATTCTTACTACTAAAACATAATTGGCTCATAGCGATGCTACAATGTTTGAAGCAATCCTTTTTTAAAATATGCAAGTTACACAGTCACATTAAACAATTTTTTTATAGTCACTAACCAAAATGTTTTATAAAAAATATGTTTTTAATGATTTTTTGAAAGATAAGAGTGTATCACAGTTTCTAAGATCGTTTGGTAGAGCATTCCACAATTTTGGAGCTGCATGTTGGAAACTTCTATCACCGTAAATAATGTTATTGTGTCATTTGTGTATATGTTTTGCTCTCCGACTGTGGAGGAGAATAAATATCTATATACATGTAATTGCTTGTAGAAGTTTGTCTGAGCCTTTAATGTTTCATTTTGAGAAGTAATTTCATTATCATTTATTCTTAATTTATACATTATTGTTTTCTATTCTGCATTTGTTATTTCTAAGGCTGCAAAATATTTACCATTTCTTTCGTTTCTTTCTATACTTACTGCTTTAGCTCGTATTAAAATTCAATTTATTCTTTTTTCTATGATCTGATTTAACTCTTGTTGCTTTTTATCCATCTCTGATATTCTTGCATCGAAATTTGCATTTTCAATAGTTATATTTAGTTCATGTTCCAACATACTTATAGTATCATTTAATTCCTTTCAAGTTTATTTTCCTTTCGTTTTTTATTAGTTTTGTATCTCATAGTAACATTCCGGATGGTTCCTTTTATAATTTCCCCAAAGTGTGTTTGGGTCTGTTTCTTTATTTATCTCCACAATGTCTTTGATGTTATTTACAATCATTGTTTGATATTCCTTTTTTTAACTAAGATGCTGTTGTTAAGTTTAAAGTAGCCTGGTCCCATTTTTACATTTATGCATTCAAATTCAAGATCAATAAGTAAATGGTCAGTCTTATAACCTGGCTTATATTACATTTTTTTTACTTTATTAATTAAACTTTTTGATAATAAAAACTAGTCTAACTGCCTGAAACCCTTAATGGATAAATAACATGCACTGTTTCATTTGTATCTATTCAGAATAATGACATTTGCCTTCATAGAAAATAGAATACAACAATATTGTTCAAACTTGGATAAAAGTCATCGAAAAGTCATTGAAAAAATGTAAATGACGACGGTTAATCTTTCGAAAAAGATACAACGTAGTTGACGTCGACAACTTAACAACTTCCTGACCTGCGCCGTTGACGCTTACATAATATGTTTTATAATAATTATAAAAGTATTATATGTCACAAGGACACAATTATTTTATGTACTATAATAGATAATAAGTACATTGAAAATGTAAGTAGCGCAGAAATGAAGATTTTAGCTTGTTTATTTTATTTAGTAAGAGCATGTGTCTACGACCGTTATGTACACACCTCGTATACACATCTTGTTTCACTAAATAATAAAATGTTTATTTCCTATGCTTAAGCTTGTTATTTAAACAACAAATGGTAAGGGTGTCTTCTAAAAATTAGTTTCATTTTGCTTATAACATAAAGATGTGTTATAAGAGAACATATTAAACTAGAAGTAAATGACTGATGTGTGTTACGTACACAATTAGTGTAACTCTTTCTATATGAAGCAATGTGTGTTTGTACAACAAAAAGTCCTTTCGAAAAAAAAAATTCAATTCAAAACATGTATTTCATAGGATTTAGGCTATTGTCATATTAATTACACAATTATTCAATTATATTAGCTAAATGTCCACAAATATCCAATATATTATTGATTGAATTTATATAACACGGTTACCTTAATCTACTGTTAAACAATAAGAAAGCACGATGCGCAATTGCATTACTTATATCTCCACAACATGTCTCCACTTTAACCGATTCTTTCACCTTTGTCTTGTCTAAGACTTTCCTCGTCATAAGGGCAGCCACAGGTGTCAGACAAATTTAAACTTTTAATTTATATGCGTGTTGCACCAGCATTTGACAAATGTCTTTCACAATTGAAGATGCATGATGTTAAGATAATAAATTGTTTAAGCCACTTAACGTTGAACATTGTATGAAACATTCTCTGGAGATATATGATAAACGCAAGACTTCAAATATGATTACAAATTACGTTCCGTTCATACAATGTGCAGTTTGTAGACGGACCCGTTGTTGTTTACTTTCAACATCAGTACCAGTATTCTCGATATTATCAATCATAAAAGCTCCCATATTGTTTCGTAAAATAGTAACTTAATGTGTGCTTTTGTTAGTCCCAGTCTTGGAAGAACTGAACTCATCGTGTTAGGTCTAAGTGTTAAGCTTTGTTGTCATAACTCAGTTGATATACATGTACATATAAATTGTTTATTATAATTGTATGTTATGAAATCATGTTCTGTTCATATAACAATATATAGAGATACACAAACTATAGCCTAAAGGCTCGCAATATATGAATTACTTTTACTAAAGGGTATCTACGAGATAGATATCTCTCTCATAATATTGCGATAGTTATTCATTTGATTCCCATCATAATACTGTAGAACCTTCGCCATTATGTCTCAGACTGCTCCCAACTGGAATCCGGTCAGACATAATTAGACACTTTTATTACTGAAGATATATTCACCTATCTTCCGAAGAATAAAGCCTGTATTAGATTGGTAATATTCAAAGTTAATTCATGCACCAACAAATGTGCTGTTAAATCTTATACGACAGTTAATCGAATTATGAGAAAAGATTAATGCAGTTTAGTTTAGCAGTATGTTAGTTCGCATTTTAGGTTAACAGACCAACTTTCCTTCAGAGAATGATTGTCAATTTCAACTTATTCATATAACTTACCGTGGGAACATAAAACATACAACTGTAAATACATCTGTATATAATTGTTTTAAACAATGCTGCTATAGTTCTAGCAGTGAATTGTGTCCTGTAGATATCGGCTTGACTAAAGAGGTCCTTGTTGACACGTAGTGCTCTACAGCAAGGAACTATTGAAAGGTATAGCTTAAGAAATATATTGGTAAAGTTCCACATTTCATTTTCCATGCGAAGGCTACTTCAACACTCGTTTTTCAATATTTAAGTGATACAGTTACCTGACGTTGTTATTTTACACAAATACGATATGTGATAATGTAATTATATACACATCTTGTTCTTCAATAAGAACTAGTTGTTTACGTTACCCTTATATTCACTTTGTAAATAGTTATTAAAGCTGCAGCACACTCGCCATCGGAAAACTCAATTAAAACTCTTCTCCTACTGAAGCTCTAGCTGTTTCTAAATTGTAATCATGAAGTCCAAATAACAAGAAAATTTGAAACGATGAGATGCATAATGCAATAATTTACAATTTTGGCTTTGCACATCACACAAATTATATTAATACGTTCCCCGAATTTGGAGTGTTTACAATGACTTTGTAATATTCTTCTCCGGCTATGAGCAATTTACAATGCATTGCATAATGGGCGATGGCTTCATACTAAATTATATATCAATCAAAATTGATGAAAATAAAATTTTAGTCAAGCGGTTTTAGTTGACTCTTGTGATAGTGATCTTACCGTTGGATTGCAATTCACGCATATTCGAATTCACTAATGGATGTAGGTTTTTACATGAATTTCCGGTCTGTTTAGAGATGGATTTCAAAACGGTGTTTGACATTTTGTAGTATAAGGTTTGGGACTGGGAACTCTGTCTCAGATTTTTGATATTTGATTGTGTTATTGATCTGTAGAGTATTGCGTAATTTTCGATGCTTTCGGATAGCTGAATACCTTTGAACTCGAATATTTCGAAAATGGGGAAACATGTACTTATAAACTTTTAAAGACTTGAAGACAATGCATATCATTAAACAGGATAAGACAAAGTATGCAAAAATGAACATACAAACTCTGTTCAAAATTTCGAAATTTACGTGCAGTATGAGTTTATACTTGTTATAGAGTAACGAATAACTGATTTTCAAAACTAATCTTATACTGTCACCAAGTACCCTAATAAGTCAGTATGGCTTTACTAAAGTGTCTCTAAATGGGTAAAATTTAAAAGTGCCTTGGGGCCAGTCACGTCGCTTAAGAAAAGAAGCACTTTCAAAATGATCGTAATTGATTGTTCAATGTTCAAACGTATTAACCAGCGATAATTTTAAATGCGGTGAAATTTTTATGATAGATACTTAAACACTATCATCGGAAACAGACAGAGAAATGCCATTCTCCATGAAGGTATTAAAGCTCAATTCGAGGATTTCAGGAGTTTTAATGAATTTTTATTCGCGAAGTTATGCACCTCCTATTTCGATTTTTCTGGTAAATTTGCTTCTAATCAACGATAAGTAATCATCCAGTCAGTGCTTATCAGACATTATGCACGGAATGCCCTGTTTAACACTATCCAATCTCGATGAGATAAAAGTCTTATCTGAAGCTATATATCAACCCTTTTTATTGTGTAATATCATGTACTAACAAATACTCGTATTTGTAAATGAGTGCTTTTATCGCAAATTTGTTTCGGAAAATGATTTCGCGAAATCTGATCCCATTAATTGCAATATTATTCATGGATGAGGACTCGTTAACAAGATGGATATAATATTTATGAGATAAATTAATCACAAAATGGAATATTAATATCATAATACGATGACATAATTAGTACAACGAGTAATGTTATCCCATTTTGGTATGCTACATTACGTTTTACAATATGTGCATGTACATTATATCTTCAATTAAATCCCATGATTTGATTTCGTTGAATAAAACATAATTTTATTGATGTGTGCATATAAATGCTTCCATCTCTCTGCATTGCATAATATTTTACCTTTTTATGATCGATAATAATTAACTTCAATTCACAAAAACAGCTAAGTTCGAACAAACTTACTTTTATACAAATGTATACCCCGTAAATGTCAAATGTTTCAAATGTAATGTAACTGAATGAGTTTCTCTTTGAAGCGATTGAGCTGGATATGAATTAGCCTCGTTAAGTCTGACATAGAAAAAGAACAACTGAATTGTATCATTGTTGAATTTTCAAAAAGACTTATATCTGCATGTATCATTTGTTTAAAACATTCGCCTGTCGAAAAATAATCTTTCTCTGTTCAGTACTGTAAACGGATTTTTTAAAAAAAAACGTCAAATAAAGTCATTTACTCAGACAATGTGATATTAGTGCACATTAAGACGACGTGTCAAAATTATCTCTACAATGAACTCGCTTCAATACAACTGCACTCCAATTGCTGAACTGTCGACATTACAGCACACAGTCACGTATGTTGAGAAAATTACGACGGGATAAAATGATAAAACATTTCTCAGGCAACATAATTCGTTTGTGATATGTTATGTTACGTAATGATGTTATATGTCTGTAATTGTGCGCTGTAATTGCAGCAATTGATCCCTGTTTCAATACGAAGAACATCATATTGCTAGATACATGCATTTCAGTACTAGTATATCAGTCAATGGTGGTGTTTTCTTTTGCGTTGAGACTTAACGGGTTTCGTAGTGTGTTAGCTTTGTTAGACGGAAGACATTTTTACGCAATTTGACCTGGAACAATGGGTGATCCCAAAAATACATTTTGTAGTAGTACAAATTTATGGTTGTTGGTTTTTTATCATGCTGCTTTACTCGTACAGATTACAAATAATTGTTTACCGTGTGTTATTAAAACTTTTATTGAATCTTCTGTTTTCTTGTTATGTTGCTATAGCAGTAATTAATACGGACATGGTTTGCTCAAAAGTTTGCACTCCGGATATATTTGTCTCAGAATTCTGTGAAAGTCACATTGTTGTGTACATATTAATGATAATTCGCTTTTCTATCATATGTAAGTGTAAGGCTTACTTTCGAAGATTCCTAACTACCGTTTCTGAAAACCTATTTCTTGGCACGTTCAAAACATCGGCGTACCCCAAGCAACGATTACACATAAGATACATTTGATTTTCGATTATCTAAATGCCTCACAAACACGAACAATACATATGAAACAAACTATCTGACACCAATTCGAGTATTCGAAAGTAGCAGAGATAGACCTTACATACAAAATTAAACAAATCTTCTCGCTCAATAATGATTGAGCTAACTCCGTATGGAAATTCAGATTATCAAAATAAGACGTAATTTGATATTCACCCACGAATATTGTTTTATCTATTTCTGCATAGAATTTGTGTTTACATAATTTTGGGAGCATGCAAGATTCGTTCCGGAACAATCACTCCACGATGACGATGTAATATCTAACACTGCAGTGACAGCGACTGCTAATTAACTACTGTAACTGTTAAATGGCCAATTTTATATATCTCAGCTGTATGCAACATACTTTTATTTCTAGCTGAAATAAGAAGGTATCACCCTCAGTCTTAGTGGACAATAGAAACTTACTAGTCCAATCGATCCATGCGTCACCTAGCATAATATGCTCACTGTAATAACACGTGATCATTTAGAACTAATGATTAAATAAATCTTAATTAACACAAGCGTGGATCTGTCTGCTTTCATTTTCAAAACAACAAAACAATCCTCTTTTAAGAAACTGACCATAAAAGTGCATTGATTTCGGGATTGCATATTACTTGTATAGGAAATACGAAGAACGAAGAATACTTAGTAGATAACCGAATGCCGTGAAGGAAAGGAACAGAACGAATGATATAATCCATTACTAGGGTTTGTTCATGATTTGGGATTTACGAACTTGGAAATTAATTATTTATCAGAAATTTAAGTAGACGAAATTATTGTAATATATGTAGTGATGCAATGCATTCCCCACGAATTGTTTAATTTCACTACTAGAAATAATTATTATCTGAATAAAAACATACTGAAGACGACAATGAAATATACTGCGGAAACTGTCGTATTTGGAAGTAAAAGGAAGTCACACTTACCTCGCCATGGGAGGACCCGATGGTTCAGCGTAACAACTGCCATAGGTGGATTTCAGGCCTTTTTCAGGAGGGGTCCTACCATCATTCTAGCCCAGTCCCGAGACCGGTTCCAGTCTCGTTTTTATTCACCACTTCGTCCTTATGTACAATCACCACAATACGTTTGCTTAAGTTTAAACATAATTGTTTTGAGATTGCTTAAGTCCAGGCACTGGAAGTGATATAAAATCAGAAAATGTAAAGTAAAACCCTGCTAGATAGTGTAACAGCAGTCAATCTTCTTGTTAGGAGACAGAAAGGAAACAAGAACAATCCGAACATGCTAATCATCAAAACAGCAACAGCGAAGTGTTAACAGTTGTACAGTTAAATGATTTTTTTACAAAACCAAACTTTCTCTTGCGTGGTCTCTTTCTACATGAGTTATAAGTACAACTTACTAAATAAACGCAATTCCATTCATTGTAAAACTAACCATTTGATGATGTATTAAACCTTTTTTATTCTGATAAATGTGATACCTGATCATCAGTTAGGCCCAATAACACCAGAGTTCTGACGTCATGTGGTAGCGATCATTCTTTACGTCTGTAACACTCGGAATAATCATTCAAACAAGTTATAACGCATTTCGCCATAAAAACAGGACATATTAGTTTTAATAAGCGTCTGGTTACTTTCTTATTATATCTCAAAATTAAAGCATTACATGCCTGGTTTTATTTCAGATTTTAATTGCTTTTAAATATTTCGATAGCTCTAGTGCCAGTAAATTTGTTGCGACTAAAATTGTATCACTGTCGCAGCTGAGACTGTAATATTGTTCATTTTAATGTTAATACTAAATGATGCCTTTTCACTTATGCCAAAAACTAGAAAAGAAAATAATAAGATACTTGTTTTATTTGCGTAGTGAATATATATATATAAACAGTAGTTGTTTAGAAATACTATACTATATTCTACATTATGTGATTATCGGACAAAGGAATGTGTGGTTTTCAGTAAAAACAATTGGTGCACATTTTATTTTATATGGTCCTCATATCAAATGTCACGTTTATACGTTTTGAGTTACAAGTCAATCGATAATACAACGCAGTAAATTTGATGGAAACGACATAAACCGAAGCTAACAAATTAGATCAAAACGTTTACATGAACTTTTTATAGAAACATACTGTATAATATCGACGATAGTTTTATTACAGATAACTACTGTGTTACTTAATATTCTAACAAACAGAGATGATGAAATGCAACAACCTGGCTAGTCTGAACGAGAAAAAATAAAAAATGATATTGCGCGCCAATCATTGAACCACCCAGATTCTGCATAAAGGCCAAATTAGTAAAATGATCCATTCCAGATCAATCCTCTGTGTAGAGAATCATTTTACCTATATAAGCTGTTAAAAATTAAATACACTTTTATTCTTTCGAACTGAGAAAATATTTCTATCTCATTTCAATTAATTATATTCTTGGCCCTATTAATGTAAGTCGTCTAAAATATATGAACGTATTAATTGGTTTTTAATATCCTGTTATTTTAGATAGTGTTTTAATAACTGCATAGGGGATGATTATATTTATTATAAGTACAATTCCTGTATATTACTTTATATATATTTATGTATAATACAAAACACATTTTAGGTGCTGTATAATTATACTCTCCGGAATGTTTCAAAGCTTTCATCTAAACCTTTAAAATGCGGCTGACTGCAAAGTTCGCAGATGAAGCATACGTTAGTTACATCAGATTCACTCAAGAATTTGTATGCTCTTGTATTTATTGTAAGGGAAAATGCAAACCACACATCGAATAGGTAAAATTCCAGCATTTAAAATAAAATATGCGAGTATATACAAAAAATTAACATGAGACCTGGAAGCTAATATCCATTTACAATAACCATATGATAAATTCCTAAAAAATATAACTCTTTCTTTAATTAGTTTTTCCAGCAAAATAGCTATAACATATATACATAGCCACGGAATATCTCTTACTTAATTCTAGATTACACAAAGTACGAACAAAGTGTAAGTATTAATATAGGACTTCATTTTTTATTTAAGCGAAATAGAGAAAGTTCTACAACTAAATCAATGTGTTGATTTAAATATTAAAATGCTTTAGTGTGTAGGGTAGCACTGTGGACACTGTGATCTGAGATATCTCTTTCTTGAACAATTATCATTGAAACTACGATAGAACTTAGGTAACATGAATGAATGTGAAGCAGAATTAAGGAATTAATCGGTGAATAACAAGCAATGTGTATCGGTTTATGTGAAGTAACTAGAGAATACACGAATTTCATGGAACTAATACTCCCAACTGAATCAGTAGGAATTTCTACACATGGTTCCTACTGATATGAAACTGGAGACATGAAATGGTAAACTAATGAATCAATTCTCATGTAACAACCCAGACGTATGTGCCCCATTCATGAGTAGTAGCTATTTAACGCGACAAATTTCCCTCGAGAGAACTGGCCATGATTGCTGATATGTAGAAACCCCACAGGAGTCTGCATGAAAAATGGAAGCCACTTGACAGTGCTTAAGTGTTCTGTGTTTTTGTTTTTTGCTTCATCAATTGTTGGTGTTTAATTATCTTAAGCGCGAGTTATCAATTGCATAGTCTTTGCGAGAAGGAAACTTTATTGCATCTGGTATTCACTGAAATCCTGATCTGTTTAATTGTCCATCATGAATTCAGGAAACGACCAATCGGTCAGATTGATAACAAAAAGAAGTATCTAGAACCAAAAAATAACATGCTTAGATCCGTTATGGCAAGTATCATTTCCAAAAAAAAACGATATTGTCCCTGAAAATATTTAATACGATATGAATTGCGTCAGTACTTTTAAATTGTTTCGTAATTCAGTAATTAGACAAATGGAATTCATTTATTCAAATAACGCATAACTTACGGGTGTTTAATCACCTTTCAATTGGTGTATAAAACTCGCCATTGTCGTTAAGACGGAAATAATACAAAACCATGCCATGTAGTCGAAAGCATTTTTTGTTTATAAAAAATAGCATATATTTACATATCGTAGAAATAGTTATTTGTGGTTTGATTAATTGTTGAAATGTTTGAAAAGTTTCACCTTTCTCCACAGTTTTATTACTTTCACAGAAGGCTCATGCTGCTATTCTAGATCACACTATATCCTTTCTGATGCCTTTTCACGGTATGGGGGTTTAAGTCAATATTTAAAGCTTTCAATATTAAGTGTCGACTAAAATTAATTGTGCCCCATATTGTTTGAACGAGTGAAGGTAAAACAAAAATGCAACTTAAGAAATAAATGAAGAACTGCGTGCAATGATTCACTGCCAGCTTGATAAATGTGTTGACTAAGGTAACGGGCTTGGATATCAGGTCAAATCAAAACATAATTATATACTTAAATAAACCCGCTGTACAAAGTGCATTGCAAGCGAATTGAAAGAAATATTATAATTTAATTGGTCTTCTATAAACCAATATCTACAAAATTTACAATTTTTTAACAACGATTACCACTTTAATAGGAATATACTACAACAAATAGACTTAAATTAACTGTAAATGTAAAATGCAGGGAACCTTGCCTAAGTTTTATGATACTTGACTTTAAAGAAATTCCGTACCCAGAACTCCGCTGTTTATTCCGTAATACTCCATAGATAGATAATGAAATTAAGTATCACAATTCTGAGGCAGGGTTCCCTAGATTAACATTTCCCCTACACAATACCGAAAACCGCCTTGAAATCCGACATCAAATAAGACGGCAATGTTAATTCGAAAATGACACCTACTGTGTTTTTCTTTAAGCTGAGCAATTAATAATTAAAATGTCGGATCATTATCGTCTCATGAAATCAATGAATTTGACGCAACCAATTCAATTTAGCCAATCAAAATCGCTAATATTTACGGTTCAATAATTGAAACCACGCCCAGGTTTGATGTCCAGTAAAGATTTTATAACAATTTTTTTGTCATTGATGAATTAATAGTATCGTATCCTACCGATACAATGCACATTACGTTAGAGATGTTTAATGCTGATAAGGAAAAGTCAATAAAGGGTTGCTTAGTATTAAAGTATTATATCTAATCTTTGTAAATAACGTAAAAGATTAGTTTACGTGATTTTAGCGATTCTCACCAATCCCGATACGCTAAGAACTTGTTTGTGTTGTATTTTATAGCTGACTGATACTTAGGGTGGCAAGAGTAGACTATTGGTTATATTGATGAGATCTAAAATGGTTCTTCCTGTGTCATTTAAACATTTTACCAATTTGTCAGGAAAAAATATATTTATGCAAGAAAAGGATTCATACAAAAAGAATCATGCCATTCTGACAATACTACCCCCTCCGCTAATCCAAATCCCAGCCAACACATAGGACGTACAACAAATTTAGGACAATACACAGTCTGAAAATATACTAAATAGTTATACCTCGTAGTTTATTAGTTTATCATTGCTGGTCCCTTTTTTAAACTAGCATATCTATTGTCGAAGGTTATCCGACAATATATGTTTTGCATAGATGCTCCGTTAAAGATTTCGCCATACTGGTACGCTAGGTACATAAAATCTACGGATGTCCAATTAGTATCACATTTAAACATAATGAATCTGATTGAACGAATTTCAAAGACCGTAATTGTATACCCTAGTACTGATTAGGTCTATTATCGTGTATGAGTTATCATTATGGTAAAATTATTTCGGCAATGATTGGTTCATGGACCGCCTACTGCTTCAACTAGATAAATAATGTTTGGTCTGTCATGAAAAAGAAGTATTACATGTAGCAATTTGAAGTAATTTCCGAAACTGTATTACAATTTGTGTGTAAACACAATGTATACATATACTTTCACTATAATACTTCATACAACAAACCTTATATCGATGGCCTCGCTTGAAAATGCCGAATATAGTAAGTTTGAATTTTTCAGGAGAAAAAAAAATAGTCCAAAAAAAGAGAAGCAAATATCTATTTCAGAATGTCTCTTATAATACAACAATTTTGAGAATATATACAATTTGTGGAGAATTTGATCCAAGTATGAGCTTAAGTTTTCTCAATTAATCAAAAATGCTGAACAAGATCAAGAGAGAAAATGAATAGAAACAACAAAAACCCGAATATAGAAAAAAGCCGAAAAAGTAAATTGAATAACAAACACCGAAAGTCCCGTTCTAATAACTCGGATGTTAATCTACACAGCTTCTGTTTGAATAATAATGCAGCGAAATAATTTCTCAGTGTTCAACAATTCTTCTATTTGACAAACTATACAATAAAATACCGAAGCTGCAAAGCACGGACTGTTTTACCTCCTTATTCTGGCCAACTGAAATTCTGGCATTTTGTCACATGACATTTTGATCTTTTTCCATAGGCTTTTGTGTTCGGTATTTCAGAAATTGCGCGGGATACAGAACTGAATCAAGTTCGGCAGAAATATCAAATTCGTAAAAAGTGCATGTTCGGCATTTTCAACCGAGACTATTGATATGATATTCTGAGTCGGAGTGTCCAAATACTTAACTACTTTATGGATTTAGACACGGTCTCAAATATCATTAAATACCGTGCGTATATTGTAAATTGACATTACATGAATCGTTCACTATAAGACGTAACTCTGTTGATAATTAAAAGATGAGATAAGTATTTATGTGAATTTAATGTTTATGTAATGTATAGAAGGGTAATCAGCTTTTGTTCTCGATTACATTATCAAGGATGATTGGTTTTCTTTACCAATGGTGAATTTCCATCGATGGATATCCATTAAAATATATACAAGAGTACTCCATGAATCATCTTCTAGATTTCGTTCATTCGTCATTTGTAAGTACATGAATAGTCTTTGCAAGTATGGTTTTTTTCTCTGCACACTTTGACTGCATTACCCACAAACCAAGCAGCATAAAACAGCACATGTCCACAAAGTATACATTACCTTCTTACTGGTTATGAAAACCTTAAATTAAACACAGTATCCGATAATTCCTTTGCGTTGTTTCTTGACATATTATACCAATGTTCGTAAGATATTTTCAGCTAATGCTAAGCATCATATCCCATCATACTTTCACACTAGTTATATCTATAATTACCATGTCATTATGATAAGTATGATTGTACATTCAGTTCCGACTGAGACATACGTTTGTCAAAGATAAATGTCAGACATGTTTCCACATGGCTTACAGTTTCATATAATCGATCGTATTTACATCGAAATCTAAATTATTATTTTGCTATAAAGACTACAGATACATTGATGCAATATAGTCGACAGACATACTTTGAACATTACCACATACCTAGCAGAATATTTAGCCGCCGATCTTAACAAATCTGATCAGATTAAATAGATTTACCTTTTTTAGGCAACGCTTTGTGGAAATCCTGATTATCAAAATAAAATATATTTTGATATTCACCCACGAATATATTTTATGTAATACTGCTATTTCTTTTTGAAATTGCTATTCATCGAAATAAATGAGTAGCACAAAATAGTACGAAGTCTTATTTTATACGAAACAGGCTCTGTGAATATACTCAAATCGTTGCCTACATAATGCCATGCTAGACCCACAGTCTACAGTTCTTGTCAGCACCTGCTTTTTATCGAATTAATGATTGCAGTTATTTATATACGCCAGATAGATTCTTTTGTACTTGTTGTTCGTGTTCGTGAGGCATTTGGATGTCAAAAATCGAATGTATTTAGCGTATATTCTTTGTTTGGGGAACCCAGATGTTTAGAATATATGAAGTAGTGTGTTTGCAGAAACTGTACAGAAAGGTACCTTCGAACTATTCCTATATTCGAACTATACGATAACATGGTTTCTTCTGCAACCAAGCCAAGCGGATTCTTATTATTACATACACGACAATGTGACTATCATAGATGTCACATAATATATTGAGACTTTTTATTTTCTCTTCTTTTACTGATTAGAAATGCAAATGAAAAACTCAATTAACGACAAACGTCTCTGTCTATCTATGATTAGCTCCTGGAGCAATCACTCAAAATGCCGATGTGTCTACAACTTAGTGACAGCGACTGCTAATTAAATACTGTAATTGTTAAAGTGTCCAATTTTTTATATCTCAACCCTATGTTTACAACAGACGTAGATTTCTAGCTGAAATAAAAGGTATCTCTTTCCGTCTTAGTGGACAATAGAAATTTACTAGTCAATCGATCCATGCAGTCTCATAACATACAACTGTCGCTACAATACCGCGTGGTCGTTAAGAACTGATGATTGATCCTATTTAACTAGTGGGTCTGTCTGCTTTCATATTCAAAATAATCCTCTTTTAAAGAACTGGCCAAAAATTTCACTGTTTTTGGGATTGCATGTTTTGCCTGTATAGGAAATTTAAATAATATTAATGATGGATTACAACATTCTAGACAGATAATCGGATTCGCAGAAGGATATTAATATTAATTACACGAGACATTTTATGAGACGGAACATGTAAAAACCTGAGGTTTTATAAAAACAAGCAATGATTATTCAAACAAGGATCGATAACTAAACACCGTAAAAACGGAGCAGATTAATTAGCATCATCGAACTAGGGTTTGTTCATGATTTGTGATATATAGATACTGACAATAATAATAAAGCCCAATTTGAAATTTTGATTATCAATATTAGAAGTACACCGTCGCAGCAAATTGAAAAAGAAGCAATATTTGAACAATCATCAATGTATTAAATTACTCCAGAAATAGATCAAACGAAGCAAAACGTCCAAGCAAAACATCGAACAACTAGACAGACATTTGGAATGATAAAACGTTTCTTATTCTTCGCCATTTTTTCATTTAACGTATGTGAGTTTAACGGCATCCATAAAATATGAATAGCATTCAACGTTTATATACAGAAAATAAGTCCCTTATCATTTGTGTAGATGTCGTCGTCTGGAATGTATAATAGATTACTTATAATGCGACCATGTAGGACATTTGTGTCCATGTAGCGTGCAGATGACGAAGCCAAAGATACGACTTGTCTAGTTAACTGGTTTTGTGAAATATTTATGGGTTTGGTGTATACCCTGTACTGATTACGTCGCTTCATTATGAACAGCTTCATAATATAGACAAATGTATCATTATGTTTTTGGCAAAGACGGTGCAGTCTTATGAACAGTCTCGTACATTAAGTATATTTCCAGTTTTGAAAATGTATGTTGCTCAATTCTTATCATTATCGAAGACCTGTACTGAAATCCTGGATTCTTAAAGCAGTGGAGACCACATAGTACAGATTCACCTTACCATCTTAACGATATAAATGTTCTTTCTTTATCACCATAACAAGAAGAAATTGCGTCGGATTTGGAGTCCATGTTTCCTCATACTGCGTGGTATAAAATGTTAAAAGCTTTAAATAATAATAAAACAAGTTTATGATTGAAGTCTAGACACCACGTCATTCAATGCATGGCTACAAATAGAGTAGACATTGAAAAAGGGCATACTAGTGTATCGATTAAAAATGCATATTAGAATGCCATTTTTCCTGTATTACAAGTAGTGTGCAATATTCTATATTGTTGATCAATTACTTGTACTCCAAAAAAGTGATTCTTCAATACATATTATTTAAAATGGAGCTAATATACAAAACTAATTTCATAAGATATTGTTGAATATGGTATGCTAAACATATATACACGCGAGTTCTATAGTACAATTACGATGAGAATAGACATAATAATTTCGTTTGGTTAACGATAGCTTCTACGTAGTGTTCAATAAATTAAGCGCTCATTTGTTTATAATTGGTTTGGAAATATACTTATTATTAGGCATAATTCATCTTTCTGAATAATACGTTAACTAGCGAAAATATTATTATACATAACGCTGTTCATTGACCTATGAATTGCAGTACATCGCGCAGTATTATTTCTTTAAAAAATAAGAATAAGATAAAATAAAATAAGATATGTGGATCTTTAATGAACAACGGGAATGTTAAAATCCATAATAAGATCTGTATCTAAACAACTGAACACCGTAAAAGAACACAATGGAGCAATATTTAATCACAAAAACAATTTAAACGAATATGCATTATACATAATGATATATTCGGTAATATCTTGGGTTGTTCTGGGGGGTTACGAACGTGGGAATTAATCATTTAAGAAAAAAAAGTGATATCAATAAATCATTGTAGAACATATATTGATATAATGCATTTTCCATGAGTTGTTTAATTTCGCTTCTAGAATTTATCGGAACAAAACAATCGAAACGTATTGCAGACGCCAATGAGTTATACGTTTACTTGAAGTTTGAACATAATTGAGGTCTCTTATGACAAATGTCCTAGCACTGAAAGTAATATAGATTCAGAAAATGTAAAGTAAAACCCTGCTAGATACTGTAACAGCAGTCAATCTTCTTGTTAGGAGATTGAAAGGAAACAAGAACAATGCGGACACACTATTTATCAAAACAGCAATGGATGATGTGTGTAAAGTTGCACCGTTAAACGAAACTTTACAAAACCAAACTTTCCCTAGCTTAAATTATTTCTATATAAGTTACAAGTACAACTTTCTAAATGAAAACATTTGCATTTATTGTTAAACTAACCATTTTATGATGTATTAAGCCTTTTGTATGTCGATAAATGTGATAACAGATAGTCACTTGGGCTCAATAACACCAGAGTACTGATGTCCTATGGTACCGATCGTTATTTACGTTTACCCGGAAAAATCCGTCGAACAAGTTATAACGACTTTCTCCATAAAACATGACATATTAATTTGTGCTGGTTTACTTTCTTATTATGTCTCAAAATTAAAAGCATTGTATTATTCATGCATTTGTATTATTTTCAGATTTTAGGTTTGCTTTTAAAACTTTTGATAGCGATAGTGCCAATAAATTGGTTGTGACATAAAATTATATCACTGTCGCAGCTGAGACTATACTTTTTAGTTCATTTTAATGTGTATAGTTATTACTCTCCTATTAATATGTAAAAAAGCCACTGAGAAAATTATTAGTTGTCTGGTTGGTTGGCGTAGTAAATATATTTAAACAGTGATTCCAAGGTCTATGAATCATATAACGTTTGTATCATTCTAAGTTATATGTATGAGTTAGATAAATAAAATTATTGTCCCAAACCATGGTTTGGAAATGATAGTAGTCCATTGTGTGATCATCGGATAAACGCTTCTAAATGGAATATTTATGTCGTGTTCAGTTAAACAATTGGTGATCATTATATTTTTATGATACGATCCTCATCACAAATATCACGTTGATACGTTTTGATTTACAAGTCAATCGATGACACAAGGCAGTAAAATTGATGGAAATGACATTAGCCGAAGCTATCAAGTTAAATCACAACGTTTAAATTAAGTATTTCTAGGAACATACTGTATAATAGTGACGCTATTTTTATTACAGATAACCACTTAACAACTGTGTTACAATGTACTACACTATTCTAACATTCAGAAATTATGGAATTATTTCACAACCTGTCTATTCAGAACGAGTAAAATACAAAAAGATATTTCTTATTATTATTATTATCAATCACTGAAACACTCAGGTTCTATACAATCACCGTACGAGTAAAATTATCCTTTCCAAATTAATCCCTGGATAAAAATTCCTTTACCTTTATATACAACTCCATACATTTTGCTCTTTCATAAAACGTTTTTATTTCATTTAAATAGTCATTTTATAGCCCTATTACAGTAAGCCGTTCAAATTACAGTTCATCGGGCTAATTGATTTTTAATAACCTGTTATTTTAAATAGTGTTTTAACTTCATCATAGTGGGTGATATAAGTTTGATATATAATTTTTTATATATTTTTGTATAATACAGAACATAGTTTAGTTCCTGGAGTGTATTCTTTAGAAGAATCAAATCATACTCATCGGTATGTATCAACTGTTTCATCGAAACCTAATAATCGCGGCGGGCTGCAAAGTTCGTGTGTATCTGATTATCAAAAACAAGCATTACGTTACGTCTTATTTACTCAAGTGTTTGATTCTCTTACATAATTATGTTGTACATGAGAATAGAAACCACGTATCGGGGAGAAGTTTCAAGTGTTCCCGTTTTTTTTTTGTTTTTTTTTTTGCTTTATCCATTGTTGGGGTTTTATCATCTTAAGTGCGAGAAATGCTCAGTTATCAATTTCATAGACTGTGCGAGAAGGAAACTTTATTACATCTGGCATTTACTGAAGTCCTGATCTGTTTAATTGTTCATCATGAATACAAGAAACAACCAATCGATCAGCTTGATAACAAGAGCAAATACCTAGAACCAAAAGTAACATGTTTAGATCGATTATGGCTGATATCATTTTCAAAAAAATAGAAATTGTCTCTGAAAATGTTTAATACGATGGTTTGCATGAATGCGGTTAATAATTTAGCATCAGTGCTTTTAAATTGTTTTATTATTCAATAGATAGACAAATGTAAATCATTTGTTCATATTACACATACTGTACGGATATTTAATCACCTTGCAATTTGTGTTTACAACTCGACACTATAGTTAAAACGGAAATAATACGAACGATCGCCATAATTATAGTCGAAAGCATTTTTGTTTATAAAATTTAGCAATTATTTACTTATCGTTGAAATAGTCATTTGTGGTTTGATTAATTGTTGAAATGTTAGAAATGTTTCACCTTTTTCGACAGTTTTATTACTTTCACAGATGGCTCGTGTTGCTATTCTAGAGCACATAATATCCTTCTCGATGCCTTTTCTCGATATGGGGTTTTAAGTCAATATCTATTTAAAGCTTTCAATTAAAATGAATTGTGCGCCAGTTTGTTTGAATGAGTGAATGTAAAATGCAGCTTAAGAAATGAATGAAGGGCTGTGTACAATGATTTACTGTAAGCTTGATAAATGTGTTGATTAAGAACTTCCCTGAATGTTTATAAGGAAGTTTTTTTTGTGTTGTATTTTGTGGCTGGTTGATACTTGGAATGGCAAGAGTAGACGATTGGTTATATTGTTGAGATCTAAAATTAACATTCAACATTCTACCATTTTTTCAGGAAAAAATATATGTAATGAAATGATTCCAAGAAAAAGAACATACGAAACATCATGCCTTTCTGAAAATACTAACCCCCTCCCCAATCCGCTAATCCAAATCCCAGCGAACACATAGGACGTAAAACAAATCTAGGACAATACACAGTCTGAAAATATCCTAACTTTTTATACCTAGTTTATTAGTTTATCATTGCTGGTGCCTTTTTAAACTAGCATATCTATTGTCGAAGGTTATCCGACAATGTATGCTTTTTATAGATGCACAATTAAATATTTATACACTAGATGCATAAAATGTACGGATGTCCAATTAGTATCACATTTAAACATAATGAATCTGATTGAACGAATTTCAAAGACCGTAATTGTATACCCTAGTAATGATTAGGTCTATTATCGTGTATGAGTTATCATTACGGTAAAATTATTTCGGCAATAATTGGTTCATGGACCGCCTACTGATTCAACTAGATATACAATGTTTGGTCTGTCATGAAAAAGAAGTATTACGTGTAGCAATTTGAAGTAATTTCCGAAACTGTATTACAATTTGTGTGTAAACACAATGTATACATATACTTTCACTACAATACTTCATACAACAAACCTCATATCGATGGCCTCGCTTGAAAACAAAAATAGTCCAAAAAAAGAGAAGCAACTATCCTTTTCAGAATGTCTCTTATAATACAATAATTTTGAGAATATATACAATTTGTGGAGAATTTGATCCAAGTATGAGCTTAACTTTTCTCAATTAATTAAAAATGCCGAACAAGATCCAGTAAGAAAATAAGCCGTAACGAAAAACTCGAACATTGAAAAAAAGCCGAACAAGCAAATTGAAAAATAAAACCCGTAATTCCCGTTCTAATAACTCGGATATTAATCTACACAACTTCTGGATGAATAAAAATACAGCGAAACAATTTTTAGTGTTCCACAATTCTTCTATTTGACAAACAATACAATAAAAAACCGAAGCCAATTGAAATACGACATTTTGTCACATGACATTTTGATCTTTTCCCATTGGCTGTTGTGTTCGGTATTTTCAGAAATTGCGCGGGATACAGAGCTGAATCAAGTTCGGCAGAAATATCAAAATCTTGAAAAGTGCATGTTCGTTATTTTTAACCGAGACCATTGATATGTATAAGTACTCCTCTATGAATTTAGACACGGTCTCAAGTATCAGTAAATACCGTGCGTATATTGTAAATTAACAGTCTAACATTACATGAATCCTTTACTATAAGACGTACCTCTGTTGATAATTAAAAGATGAGATAAGTATGATTTATGTGAATTTAATGCTTATGTAATGTATAGAAGGATAATCAGCTTTTGTTCTCAGTTCATTCGTCATTTGTAAGTACATGAATAGTCTTTGCAAGTATAGTTTTTTTTCTGCATACTTTGATTGCATTACCCACAAACCAAGCAACATAAAACAGTACTTATCCACAAAGTATACATTGCCTTCTTACTGGTTATGTAAACCTTAAAGGGGTATGCCCTGGAACTGAAGCGTCTCGAATAGCAATCAAATTGGTATCACTTTAATGCCTAAATCAATTAATGAAAGCCCTGTAAAATATTTACAAAATATCCCAGTAGTTTACCCAAATTACACATTTCAATATTTACCAAACCTGCAGATTTTGGTCTAAGAAGTTATTCGTCATTTTCACAACTCGACCCTTTCGTTATCTGTCAAAACCGACAACATCGCGGAAAAATGTCAACAAACTAAAATGGTAGGTATTGCTCGTGTTATGTTCACTTGAAAGGCAGCGCACATGCTCAGTTAAACTCTCAGACGTATCGGAAATATCATTGTCGTCAATAAAAGGCTGACAGCCTTTTATTCAAACCGACATGCAAATACCGACGCGCGTGTAATTTGATAGTGTCATTTTTGAACGCACATTCTTCTTTGACTTTTCGGTAATAATTGGTTTTACAAGTGACGAAAGCATTTTTGGTGTACGAAAAAAGACACAGCAGTTCCTGGGCATGCCCCTTGAAATTGAACAATTTTCGTAAGATATTTTCAGCTAACGCTAAGCATCATATCCCATCTTACTTTCACACGTAATTATATCTACAAGTTAAATGTTTGTACGGCGCAAAATCGCATCCGGCAATTCAATACTAGAATGTGGCCTATGTAGCATTTTTTATCAGGATGTGCGAAGTTTCAGATCAAACGAATTTGTTATTTGACTTAACTGATCCCGAAACTAAAGTGATCATCTACTCCATCAAAAATACAAGCCGTTGATGTTGCATGAATCTCATGAATCTGGTCATATGGTTATACAGTTCACGAGGTACTCTATATGTAGTCCCTGTTTCCACCCTAAAATTAAAATCAGGGGAAACTATCACCTCGATGTATCAAACGTTGCAATAACTGCTGGAATGCATATAGAATATTTAAATAAAGTCTCCAAAAATAATATACTCCGTTGTCTGAGGGTACGTTGTCGTAAAAACCTGGTATAACGGTCCCAAACATAGATTTTCAACTGTAAAGTGACCATCTTTATCGAACCACAAAGTGACCGTCTATGTCGAACCAATTAAGTTATCATTTCTCACCTGATCGGACATTTTTTGTATTGAGCTCCGAAATCGATATTTAATTAACGACAATTGCGTAAACAAGTCAGTGTCCACGCTCGCGATTATAAAATTAGTCTGTGTGAATATCTTTATAATGTTTTGTTTATTTGCGACATGTTGCTAAAATAAATACATCGAAACGTATAAATACCGTGTTCCGTATCTTATAACACGATTAAATGATTATTACAACACACCGATAATAAACTCAGCGAATTTCTCTAATAATTTATACATCGAAGTTCATTTAGATCGAACAATTTTTCCTAAGTCCTTTGATATAAAGAGTTTCGGCTGCATTTATTGACAGATGGGCAGATTCATTCCCGTCGTTGTTTATCGAGCTCGCTCCATTCTTAGACTATAAATAGCGACTGCGTCATCAAGCTAACACTAGTTGGTGAGAGTAACACGTGACCTCGCTCTATTTCTGTTTTGTTTATATCACGTGATGACCATTGCGGATATTTCGGAATATTTCGGGCACTGTCACTAATCTGCTTCGCGCAAGAAGTTGCGATTTTGCATTGCCACTTAAAAATAAGCATTCCAGAGGTACGGCGGGCTTCCGCCGCCGTACAATAATTACTGTGTCATTATGATAAGTCAGTTCCGACTGAGACCTACGTTTGTCGAAGATAAATGTCAGGCATGTTTCGACATGGCTTACAGTTTCATATAATCGATCGTATTTACATCGAAATTCTTTATCATTATATATAGATATATTATGCTTTCGTCTGGAATCTAAATGATTATTTTGCTTAAAAAAATACAGATACATTGATGCGATTATAAGTAATAGCGTTTATTATGTGTTCAGCTTAATAGCGTCGACAGTGATACTTCGAACATTACCACCTACGAAGCCGCCGAACTTGACAAATCTGATCAGACTAAATATATAAACCTTTTTTAGTTAACGCTTTGTGGAAGTCCTAATTATTAAAATAAGATATATTTTGATATTCCCCCACGAATATATTTGATGTAATACTGCTATTTCTGCATGAAATTGCAATTCACCGAAACGAATGAGTAGCATTAAATAATACGAAGTCTTAATTTAAACGAATCAGGCTCTGTAAATCTACTCATATGGTGGCCTACATAATGCCATGCTAGACCCACAGTCTACAGTTCTTGTCAGCACCTGCTTAGTCGAACATTGAATTGTTCACTATTACCCTTAGTGTTAATTCAATTTTGCGAATTAGGCCTGGTTGCCATTGAATTATTGAAATTCTTTGGTATTTGTTGTTCGTGTTCGTGAGGCATTTGGATGTTAAAAATCGAATGTATTTTGCGTATAGTCTTTGTTTGGGGAACCCAGATGTTTAGAATATTTGCCAAGTAGTATGTTTGCAGAAACTGTAAAGAAAGGTACCTTCGAATTAATCTTTACCTTTACATACGATACCCTGGTTTCTACTGCAAGCAAGCCAAGCGAATTCGTATTACATGTATTACATACACGACAATGTGACTATCATAGATGTCTGAGTCACATAATATATATTGAGACTTTTGGCTTTTTATTTTCTCTTCACTCACTGATTAGAAATGCAAATGAAAAACACAATTAATGACAAACGTCTCTGTCCATCTATGATTTACTCCTGGAGCAATCACTCAAAATGCCGATGTGTCTACAATCCAGTGACAGCGACTGCCTTAGTGGACAATAGAAACTTACTAGTCAATCGATCCATGCAGTCTCATAACATACAACTATCGCACAAATACCGCGTGATAATTTAGAACTGATAATTGATCATATTTAACTAGCGGGTCTGTCTGCTTTCATATTCAAAATAATCCCTTTTTTAAGAAACTGGCCAAAAAGTTCACTGTTTTTGGGATTGCATGTTTTGCCTGTATAGGAAATTTAAATAATATTAATGATGGATTACAAAATTCTAGACAGATAATCTAATTCGCAGAATGATGTTAGTATTAATTACACGAGACATTTTATGAGACCGATCATGTAAAAACCTGAGGTTTATAAAAAAAGCATAATTATTATAACAAGAATAGATCACTAAACACCGCAAAAACGGAATAGAATAATTAACGTAATCAAACTAGGGTTTGTTCGTGATTTGGGATATTATAGATGTGACGATCATAATAAAGCCCAATTTGAAATTTTGATTATCAATATTAGAAGTTCACCGTCGCGCCAAATTGAACGAGAAGCAATACAGTAAAACCCCGATTATCCGAAGTCGTCGGGACCGAAAAATTACTTCGGATAATCCGGGGTTTCGGATAATCCAGGGTAAGGGAAATCTAGACAAGTGCAAGAAAATAAAGGGAGATCACTCCCATATATATGGCGTACATGAATAGGTATAATGACAACAAAGTTAATGCGTTATATTTCATAATTTATTTACGAAAAATTACATTTTACGACAAACGTGTATGTTTAAGGTAAAACAAATGTATGAGTAGTTTGTGAGTTTGTACCATTATTAATTCGTCAAAGTCATGAGGAATCCAAAGTGAAACTACCAATACAAATGAATACCCAAACGGTAGCACATGTCATGTTAAAAGCACATTATTCCATCGATAAAATGATACCGTGAAATGAAATATACACGGGATGTAGAAAAAGACACTGTTTAAATAAATTATAAACTGTATTAAAATAAAAATCCAACGCGGAGTTTCATTTTCGATAAAATGATACCGTGAAATGAAATATACACGGGATGTAGAAAAAGACACTGTTTAAATAAATTATAAACTGAATTAAAATAAAAATCCAACGCGGAGTTTCATTTTATTGCTACAGTCACAAACACTACGAGCGTCACACAAATCGTTGTCGTCCTAAGAATCGTGTTCGTATTCATTTTCCGAAAATGGAATAATTTTGAAATCGAGTGCCGGTAATTTATATTGGTCATGTGTATTGTTTGTCAATATAACAAACTTCGAAAAATAAAATGAACATTTTTAATGTTGGTTGCTTTTTCAAGTGAAATTATGATGCAATTCATAAATCAAAGGAAAAATAAAAGATGAATGATCTAGCTAACCCTGTCCGTATCGTAATAGGCTAATTGTGTTCCCATTACTGCAAACAATTATCCAAACCAACAATCCATTGTTCTCAGTGGTTTGATAATTTGTTGTTTACACCTTTTGACACGTTAAAGAAATCCTACAATGAACTTCTCTGATCGATGAGTTAATTGTCGACTTCGGATAATAGGTGCGAAAATACGCGTTCGGATAATTGTGGGGACCTGTTTATCACTTCGGATAAGCCATGGTATTCGGATAAGAGGATTCGGATAATCGAGGTTTATTTACATTGAAATATATAGAGGGAAATTCGGGACCGAAATTTCACTTCGGATAAGACCAGGTTTTCGGATAATCCGAGTTCGGATAATCGAGGTTTTACTGTATATATAATAAACGATCATCAATGTATCAAATTACTCCAGAAATAGATCAAACGAAGCAACAAGTCGAAGCAAAAGATCAAACAACTAGACAGACATTTGGAATGATAAAAACGTTTCTTATTCTTCGCCATTTTCTTCCTTTAACGTATGTGAGTTTAACAACATCAATAACATATATGGGTTTGGTGTATATCATGTACTGATTACGTCACTTCATCAAAAACAGCTTCATAATATAGACAAATGTATCATTATGTTTTTGGCAAAGACGGTGCAGTCCTATGAACGGTCTCATACATGAAGTATATTTCCGGTTTTGAAAATGTATGTTGCTCAATTTTTATCATTATCGAGATTCTGTACTGTAATACTGGATTCTTAAAGCAGTGGAGACCACATAGTACAAATTCAGCTTACCACAGACAAAATATCAACCTGTACAGCATGACTTATATGCAGTTGCCATCTCCCCACGTGATATGATACTGCTAACATAACGCATGGACAAACAATACTACAAGTTTTATGTTTGATGTACTAACACAATGACAAAATCATTTGATGTGGATGGTTTGAATTATGTGCTCTACGGAAAAAGATGAACAATACCATATAGACCCAGGGCCGAATTTGGAAAAATAAAAATAAATTGAATATATCAGAGTCCGTATTCACAAAGCATCATAAGATTTTCTTTAACTTAAAGTGTGAAAATGAATTATCATTTTCATAAACTGGCATCTTTAGAACAAAGACAAAATCATATTATTGTGATTTACTCCTTTATATTAGTACAAAAGAGTTAAGGAAAAAGTCGAATTTAAGAAAAAATATGATTTAAGTTAAAACATTACTTAATATGCTTTGTGAATACGGACCCAGATATATAAAAGTACGTTCGGGGTCATGTTGAGTCCTCGATGATTTACAGATATAAGGACACTGAATCTCAGTGTTTTTCGTGTACTCATGTGTTGATCTTTTGACGTTCAGTTATGAACAGATATAAGTTACAATTGTTTATGAACGATTTATTTTGCATAAACTGAGTACTGCCGTGGGTAACTATCCTTTTTATCATTATGTCATTATATGCTTTTCTTCTACCATGACATACGTTAAAGTCAAAAACAATCGGTAAGGTGCTAGATGGATGCCGTGTCTAACTTGAACATCGTTCGCATTGCTTCTTTAAGTATAGTATCATACCCAAACTGCATAGTACATTTTATGAGTTTGAGTAAGCAAAATGTAAAAGAAGTATTGGCACTTCACTCTACAGATAATATACTTAAGCCAGCACAAATTAAAAAAGTTTTGTTGTTAATGATGATAAAGATCAGAACAATACACAAATTAAAGTTACTTCATATTATTTTACTGACTTTTCCGGCAATGCGTTAATAGCGACTTTTACAAGATAAGTGGAATTTTGCCATGTTTAAGTCTTCACACAAATGTTTTTATTTTTGCTGGTGTAAATTCCACCATCCAAATAAACTGTCCATGATATTGCGTGAAGAAGAGAGTGGAAACATTTTTTAAATGAAACATTCAAATGTCGGATATAATGTGTTTGCGTGATGCAACTTAACGATATTAATTTTTTATCTTTATCACCATAAAAAAGAAGAAAATTGTACCGAAATTAGAGTCCATGTCTCCTACAACTTCGTGATCTAAAAGGTTAAAAGCTTTAAATACAAAAAAACAAGTTTATAATGGTAGTCTAGACACCACGTCATTCATTGCATGGCTACAAATATAGTGGACATTGAAAATAATATACTAGTGTATCGATTAAAAATGCATATTAGAATGCCATATTTCCTGTATTACAAGTCGTGTGCAATATTTTATATTGTTGATTAATTACTTGTTCTCCAACTAAGTGATTCTTCAATGCATATTATTTAGAATTGAGCCAATACATAAAACTAACCTCATAACATCTTGTAAAATATGCTATGCTAAACATATATACACGCGAGTTCTATAGAGAATGGATTAAAACGATATTGATAGTTGGTCCCAGTTACACAATAATTTCGTTTAGTTAACGATATCGCTATACTATCTTCTACGTACAGTGTTCAATAAATTAAGCGCTAATTTGTATGTAATTGGTTTTGAAATATGCTTATTATTACCCATAAAACGTTAACTAGCGAAAATAGCATCAATATAATTATACATAACGCTGTTCATTGGCCTATGAATTTACATTTACATTTAATTGCAGTACCTCACGCAGTAAATAAGAATTTCTACTCATGGGTGCATCGTAATTGTTTTAATAGAATTAGACAAATAGTGCAGAATTAGATTTAAACAGTGTTTTATTTAACCGCACAGGAATTGAGAATTTTGATACAATGCACTTTAACTAAGCAATTTATAAACATAAAGAATTATACAGTGTAAATCCCAATTAAAGAATATATATACTATAATGGCAAGATAAACACACCATATACGGCTCAGTTTTTAATTCATACATTAAATCAAGTAGAGCAAAAGATCGCTTAACTGTGACATCACATGTACAGTACAGTTGTCATGTTTACAAAACAAAAACGAAATTTCAAAGCGAAAGTGTTACGTGGATCTTAATCTTATGTGGATCTTTAATGACACAACGGGAATGTTAAAATACATGTTAAGATCTGTATCAAAACAACTGAACACCTTAAAAGAACAAAATGTAGCAATATTTAATCACAAAAACAAATCGAACGAATATGCAGAAAAAATAGAATGTCTAAAACATTTCAAATCGACTGACGAACACAGAAAAGTACGTATTTCGTTTCTGACCATGCATTCGCTAGATAAGATAACTATAGTTTTCCATAGTCGATGTCTGCTAATTAACATCTTTAAGTGTTTAGACTGAATTCCCGAAGATGACAGACTATGATAAACGCTATTGCAAGCAACTAATCGATCTAGTTATACATCTTATACTGATCATACTGATGGCGCTGCTCTGATCGTACATGACTATCGAAAATCATAAATAAATATACCTTGCGTAGAACGATTGAACTTTTTTCAATCATTGTTTTATCAGCGATGTCTGCATGTCCTTGAATCTATACCAGTATTAGATGTATAATGCAGTAATTACCTCCATTTTAAAGAGTACTCAATTTCATCATTTTTACGTACAATTGACAAATTCCTTGAGGGTCATGGGTTCAAACCCCACTGGGACCATATTTTTTTAGTTTTTTTTTAGTTTTTAGGTAATGTTTTGTACTTAGAACATGAATTAACACAGTAATATGAAGGAAAATATTTATTTGAAAATATTACGTTTAGATTATAGGAAGGTATACATCGTTAATTAACGAAAATCAAGTAACCATGGATTTCTGACACCCATCTTTTCAAAACCAGATGGTGATTTTTTTTTAAAATTGCTATAGACATTTAACACACATAGAAGTTAATTTTGAGAACATTTCAGGCGTTGCTCCGCTTTATTTTTTATCTTATTGATACTAATCAATTTGTTACTTTTTGGCAATAAGCAAAAATCTTCACTAGATCCTAAAGGGGTGGTGTTATATTTTTCATTTCTTCTGCAAGATTGTAGTTCCAAACATCATATTTATACTTTGGATTGACTAAATATTGGTTTCCCTTAGACTTATACACAATTTTGCATTTATTGTGTCATCTGTTATAGAGGTAGATTAATTTTCATACAGGTGTCTTCATTAGATTTTAAGGTACTATTTTACGTTGGGGGTAGAGGAACAAAAATGGTCGTAACTCTCTTAACTGATGGTGAAAGTTATAAAAAAATCACCTGTGAGTGTCTTCTTGGATATACAAAAGAATGACAATATTTAGAATGCAATCCTCAACACTTCATATTATACATCTAATTCCTTAATCAGTATGGGTAATATTTTGTTGCCATATCGACATGTTTGTTAATACTTAAACACTGAAACCACAAAATGATAATTATATAACTCTGAATAATCGGTCCTTAGGACAATATTATACCTAATTATATATTCGATAATATCTTGGGTTGTTCTGAAAGGTTACGAACGTGGGAATTAATCATTTAAGAGGAAAATAAGTGATATCAATAAATCATTGTATAACATATATTGAAACAATGCATTTCCCATGAGTTGTTTAATTTCGCTTCTAGAATTTATCGGAACAAAACAATTGAAACATATTGCAGACGCCAATGAGTTATACGTTTACTTGAAGTTTGAACATAATTGAGGTTTCTTATGACAAATGTCCTAGCACTGAAAGTAATATAGATTCAGAAAATGTAGGTAAAACCCTGCTAGATACTGTAACAGCAGTCAATCTTCTTGTTAGGAGACTGAAAGGAAACAAGAACAATGCGGACATACTATTTATCAAAACAGCAATGGATGAAGTGTTTAAAGTTGCACCGTTAAACGAAACTTTACAAAACCAAACTTTCCCTGACGTAAATTATTTCTATATGAGTTATAAGTACAATTTTCTAAATGAAAACATTTTCATTTATTGCTAAACTAGCCATTTGATGATGTATTAAGCCTTTTGTATGTTGATAAATGTGATAACTGATAGTCACTAGGGCTCAATAACACCAGAGTACTGATGTCCTATGGTACCGATCATTATTTACGTTTACTCGAAATAATCCTTCAAACAAGTTATTACCAATTTCTCCATAAAAATGACATATTCGTTTTTATAAGTACTGGGTTACTTATTGTGTCCCAAAATTAATTGTATTATTCATGCTTGTGTATCATTCAGCTTTTAGGTTTGCTTTTAAAACTTTTGACAGCGCTAGTGTCAGCAAATTGGTTGCGACATAAACTTATATCACTGTCGCTGCTGATACTGAAATATTTAGTTCATTTTAACGTGTATAATTATGACTCTCCACTTAATATGTAAAATAGCCACTGAGAAAATTATTAGGTGCCATTTGATTCCAAGGACTATGAACCACAGAATGTGTGTATAAATCTAAATTATCTGTATAAGCAGGATAAATAAAAATGTTTACCCAGACCATGGTTTGAAAATATTAGTAGTTCACATTATGTGATCAACGGATTAACGCTTACAAATGGAATAATTATGTCGTGTCCAGTTAAACAATTGGTGAACTACTTAAAGTCCCATAAGCTTAAAATGTATTGGTCCTGTACTGGTTTCTGTTTGTTCTATGATAGAGGAATCCGGTGTGTTTTCCTCACATGCATATTTTATAGCAAGAAAAATATAGCAATATCATTGAAATAAATACTATTTATAGAACACCTGCGTTTTTCCGCAGTCATGCTATGCACACGTAGTAAAGTCACGTCACGCGCTCTACATATATCAAGCGAAAATCACAGTGAAATGAGTGTTTTCGGGCGAAAAAGGGCTTCGTCGGTAATAATTATCTTGGGATAAATCAGCAATTAAATGTTTTTGCATATATTTTTCTACAGCAAAAAGCTAATGGGGCTTTAACAACTGTGTTACTTAGTACAATATTCTAACATGCAGAAATTAAGGAATGATTTATACAAACTGGCTATCCTACAAAAAGATATTACTCGTCAATCATTGAAACACTCAGGTTCTATACAATGACCGTACGAGTAAAATTATCCTTTCCAAATCAATCCCCTGAATAAAAATTCCTTTACCTGTATATACAACTCAGTACATCTTACAAATTCATAAAACATTTTTATTCCATTTAAATAGTTATTTTTATGGCCCTATTACAGTAAGCCGTTCAAAATACAGTTCACCTGACTAATTGATTTTTAATAACCTGTTATGTTAAATAGTGTTTTAACAACAGCATAGTGGGTGATACAAGTTTTATAACTATAATTTCTGTATTTTTATTTTTTTATGTATTTTCGTATAATACAGAACATATTTTTGGTCCTGAGGGGTATTCTTTAGAAGAAATAAATCATCCTCACCGGTATATATCAACTGCTTCATCGACCCCCCCCCCCCAAAAAAAAAAGTTCAAGTGAACCTGATTGTCAGAAATAAATCATTACGTTACGTCTCATTTACTCAAGAGTTTGAATTCTCTTGCATAAGTTGTACAAGAGAATACAAACACAAATCGGGGAGAAATAATTTACTTGGTTTTTACGTAGGTAAAATTCCCGCATTTAAAGTACGATATATATACAGAAAATGAACTCGAGGCCTGCAAGTTAATATCCACTTACAATAACCAAAGGACAAATTCTCATAAAATAGAACTCTTTCTTTAATTAGTTTTACCAGCAAAATAGTTATAAAAGCCACGGAATAGCTATTATCTAAATATTTGATTAAACACAGTAAAAAGATAATATAGAATTTCATTTTCAATTAAGCAAAATAGAAAAAGTTCTAGATACAAATAACTGTGTAGATTTAAAAATGATAAAAGTAGCACTGTGGGGACTGTGATCAGAGGCATGTCTTTCTTGAACAATTACCATTCTATCGATGAAAAAGATGTAACAGGAATGAATGGGAAAGAGAATTATATAAGACTACTAGTATATATAGATTAAATAGTTCATTACATGAATTCAAAAATAGTTTTAGGATTGCATTGTCGGTGTTTTACCTGAAATTTATATCGTTATATGTGAAGTTACAACAAAACTACACGAATTTCAAGGAATTGATACTCCCAACTGAATCAGTGGGAATTTCTACACATGTTTCCAACTGATATGAAACTAAAGACATGAAGTGGTAAACTAATAAATCAATTCACATGTAACAACACAGACGTATGTGCCCCATTCATGAGTAGTAGCTATTAAACGCGATAAATTTCCCTCGAGAGAACTGGCCATGATTGCTGATATGGAGAAACCCCACACGATAGAATACATGACCCATATTTAGTCTTCATGCAAAATGAGTACAACCTGGCAGTGTTAAATGTTCCCGTGTTTTGTTCTTGCTTCATCCATTGTTGGAGTTTTATTATCTAAAGTGCGAGACATGCTGAGTTATCAATTCCTTAGTGTGCTCGAGAAGGAACTTTATTACATCTGGCATTCACTGAAATCCTGATCTGTTTAATTGTCCATCATGAATGCAGGAAAACAACCAATCGATCAGCTTGATAACAAAAACAAATACCTAGAACCAAAATAGAACATGTTTAGATCGGTTATGGCAAGTATCATTTAAAAAAAATATATATATATATTGTCTCTGAAAATGTTTAATACGATGTGGTTTGCATGAATGCAGTTAATCATTTCTTAGCATCAGTGCTTTTAAATTGTTTTGTTATTCAATAAATAGACAAATGGAATTCATTTGTTCAGATAACACATAGTTTACGGGTGTCTAATCACCTCGCAACTGGTGTATACAAGTCGACACTATAGTTAAAACGGAAATAATACGAAAGCTTGCCAGTAGCCGAAAGCATTTTGTTTAAATATTTACATATCGTTGAAGTAGACATTTGTGGTTTGATTAATTGTTAGAATGTTTAATAAGTCTCACCTTTATCGACAGTTTTATTACTTTCACGGATGGCTCGTGTTGCTATTCTAGATTGCAGTATATTGTTACATATATATTCACTGATGCTTTTTCTCGGTATGGGCTTTAAGTAAATATCTAAAGCTTTCAATATTAAATGTCGACTAAAATTAATTGTGCGTCAGTTTGTTTGAACGAGCGAAGGTAAAATAAACATGCAGCTTAAGAGATAAATGACGAACTGTGTATAATGACTTACTGCAAGCTTGAACATGTGTAAATGAAGAAGTTCCAAGAAAATGCTGTTTGTTAAGTATTTCTGTGTTGTTGTATTATATGACTGATTGGTACTTAGGGTGGCAAGACTAGACTAAAATTGGTTATGTTGATAGGAGTTAGATTGGTTCTTCCTACGTCATTTAACCTCCTAGCAATTTGTCAGGAAAAAAGTTAAAAAGGGATTCATAGAAAAAGAAAATACGAAACATCATACCTGCCCGAAAAATACCATTACCCAGATCCAACCTAACACATAGGGCGGGGATAATGCACAATCTGAAATCATTCGATCCATTAATTATACTTAGTTTATTACTGGTGCCTTTTTCTACTACGAGCATGTTTATTTATGAAGGTTATGCATTTGAAAAAAAACTAATAGTATATGTTTTGTGTAGATGCACAGTTAAATATAATGAATCTGATTGAACGAATTTCAAAGACCGTAGTTGTATACCCTAGTTCTGATAAGGTCTATTATCGTGTATGAGTTATCATCATGGTAAAATTATTTCCACAATTATTGGTTCGTGGACCGCCTACTGCGTCTACTAGTGATGTCATGTTATGCCTGTCATAAAAGCGGTATTGCTTGTGCAAATTAACTTTGAATTCCTTAAACTGAATCAATCGCCAATTTGTGTAGATCTATATGCGTTTATTAACAGCGGAATACTTCATACAACAAACGTCGTATTAGATTCTGAGGTGAAACTTCGAGGTACTCACCACTCTATGAATTTAGACATGGTGTACTCAGTTATTTGTAAATAACGCGTGTATATTTACAGCTTATTATACCCCCAGATATGAAATATATGGGGGCTATATTGGATTCACGCTTGACGGTCTATCGGCCGGTCGGTCGGTCCGTGCGTCTGTAGACACAATTTGTCCGGAGAATTTCTCAGCAACGACTTTCAGGATTTCAATAAAACTTCACAGAAGTGATCAGTAGTAAGCCTAGTTGTGCTAGCTTAAAGCATTTTTTGTTCGATTAATTTTCACTGAGTTATACCCCTTTGTTGTTTTTAGTCAGTATATACAATAGGCAAATTTTGTCCGGAGAATTTCTCAGCAATTACTCACAGGATCTCAATGAAACTTCACAGAAGTGATCAGTAGTAAGCCTAGTTGTGCATGCTCAAATCATTTTTCATTTGGATTGATTTTCACTGAGTTATAGCCCTTCGTTTTTTCTACAATATATACAAAAGGCAAATTTTGTCCTATTTCTCATTGACTACTGCCAGGAATTCAATAAAACTTCTCAGAAGTGATGAGTAGTTAGCCTAGTCGTGCATGCATTAAGCTTGTCTTGGTTGGTTAAATTTTCACTGAGTTATGGCCCTTTGTTGTTTTTTATACAGTGTATATACAATATCTCAGTAACTACTCATAGGAATTCAATGAAACTTCACAGAAGTTACAAAAAGTAAGCAAAGTTGTGCATGCAATAACCAGGTTTTGTTTGGATTAATTTTCACTGAGTTATGGCCCTTTGTTTTATACAATTAGGTAAATTTTGTCCGTACCATTTCTCAGCAACTACATGCAGGATTTCATTGAAACTTCTTAGAAGTGATAAGTAGTTTGCCAAGTTGTGCATGTCCACAATAGGTTTTGTCCAAGTAAATTTTAATGAGTTATGGCCCTTTGTTATTTTTATATAATGTATATTTAGAAACTGGTCAGGATATATCTAAGCAACAATTTGCAGGTATTAAAAAAAAGAAAATGCATTATATTTCCCTCTGTAAAATGTAACAATAACTGTGTCAAGGCCGCATCTGGGGGTATTCATCACCTTTAGTGATAGTTCTAGTTATCATTACATATATAGATGCATATTTACTATGTTTTGTTCAATATATATATATATAATGTATAATTATACATGTATCATAAACTGTTGGGCGTTATGCCTTATGTTTGAAATAAATATATATCTATCATATTTAACAGGCCAGCAAATCAAGAAGCATTTATTATATGATGTAAACACTGTTGATGATTAAAAAAATAAGAAAAGTATTTAGGTGATTTCAAAAATATACAAGACCATACCATGAAGCATCTAAAAACGTGTAGATCTGGTGAACAGCAAATGATATAATGTTATATTTTTTTCTTCAACACTGGTAAATTGATGACTGCGTTCTTATTTACTCGAATATATTTTATGGCCATTCAACACATCGCTTAGGTTGTCATGTTGTTTATGTACTGTTTTTATGAATGCTTTATGTACGCGTCTGATTCTTCAGTGGTACATTTATATTTTTTTATTAATTGCGCTCTTTATAGTTATATAAAATAAATGGACAATAAATACAGATACGGACTGACAAAGGTAAATTTGATTATAGTTGAATGACAAGCACATTGAAATTGAAGCTCACACTGATCAATACACCTTGAAGTCAAATAACTGATGCTACATGTGACGTCAGTGTAAATATCACAAGCGAAGTCACAGTAAATGATTAATGTCACAAGTGACGTCACAGTAATTAACTGATACCACAAGTGACGTCACAGTAAATAACTAATACCACAAGTGACGTCACAGTAAATAACTAATACCACAAGTGACGTCATAGTAAAAAACTCATACCACAAGTGATGTCACAGTATATGACTGATACCATGATTAACGTCACTGTTATGACTAATACCACGAGGGACATCACAGTATATAACCGCTTGCACAAGATACGTCACATACAGTAAATAAACGATACCAAAAAATGTCTCATGCAGTATTAAACGATATAAGTAGATGCACCACATACGTATATGATAATGAAAACGTCGGGTTATACGATGTATAAACGATTACCATATACAACAACTTATGCACTGACAAGTAACACAATGGTGCATAATTGCACTGGAAAAGTCGTAATTCATGAAACCGGTCTTCTAGATCTTCACTTATGTAAAACATGAACAATAGTATGCCATACATTAAATAGTGATTTGCTTTGGAACGAATTGTATCATTAACAAAATGAAAAAATAGTAGAAGTTCATATTAGTCCCAGGTTTATATCTGATTATAAGAACATACGAGTAATTGATATTGGCGTGCTGTAACTGAAAAATACACTATAAAATCATCGTAATATGTTCACTTTCTATAAGTTAATAATTTTATTTAGATGATGTATTTTTGTATGACGTGTGAATAAGGTCAAGAAAATATCCACTGCAGTGCAAAATCTATATACTAGTAGTACATTTACATCGATCTCCAGTCTAGGGATTCCATCACCACCGGTAGCTATGTGAGAGTAAGATTAATGTGTATATTGAAGTTAACAAGATAATGTTGATACACTAAATAAGGTGACATTGTGATCCAATAATCTTAGTGAAGTAGATTCAGGACTAATGTACGCTTTATCTACGTTTGTCAATAACTGAACCGATGAACTTATAATCATCTAGAGCTTGTATTTGTTACACAAGTCATGTTTGAACGTTACAATTGACGCATTCAATTCAAAAGAAGCCCGTCTTTGAAACCTTCAAATTATCAGTAATAAGTAAATGTGAAATATATGGAATCGTCATTGAAAACAAAGTCACTTCAAGTTCAAGTATTTAGTAAATTATAATAGCTTAAGTGCGACAGACAATTAACAAGATGATTTTTTGTCTTATTTAATTTACATGATAAACCTCTTAAACTCGTTAAAACGTAATCGCATGATATTCTATCAAACGATATACACGTACATGTTTGTGAGTATTGCAAAAGAACATTTCTGACTTCACTATGAAGAAATGCTTCATTTAAAGTATTTCTCAACTTTTGTTTATTAATATAAGAATGCAATGCTCTTTAATATTCTCTATTACTCGACGTTTAACATGCATTTGATGACACTTATATATGTATACAATACATGTGAACTGATTCCTAAAATGATATTTGTATCACACGTGCCACATCGATATCTAATTCACAGAACTACTTACACCATATTACGAATTAAACAATATACATATGCATTACTTGTTCATGTGGGATCTTGTGGAACTCAGATTGTCACTTCCTATCGTTGAAAATGACATTAAACCTAATATAACAAAGACGTGTCCACCTTGATGATCATGTTTCCACCCACAGTCATATAAAAGTCACATTCTTTGTTGATACAATTTGTCAGGGCATGTTCTTACTAGATTAAAAAATCTAATACGAAATCTTAATAAAAGTCAAATATTTTTGGTGATCATAAGTGTTTCTATTTACACCTGGCATGTTTGTGGATACACCATGTATAAATAAAACCGTCTGCTCAGAATAGTACAAGTTCAATTTAAAGTCCATTTCTAAATAGAGACACAATAATATGATAGTGTCTAGAAAATTGACTAAGATTAACTATATACAGCGCTTTCGAAATCCGAGACAAATAATAGAAAATAAGCTTAAAATCTATAAGGCAACTATGACAATCGTATGTTTCTAAATGTAATACACAGGACCTTCATTCATACATTTAGTGCCTGCAATGAATGCACCACGATGACATTGGGATGACATTTTTTTAAATTTATTGCGTGGGCATATAGTAGCAATTGCGTGCCCACGCAATAGATAAAATATTTCTGTTGTCCCCTTTATGCCAGCATGGTGCACACATCTGTTCTGTGTTTATAAACTGGAGTCATCTAAGAGCCTTTACCTATTATCTGATATTGAAACTAATTGTAGTCAACCAGTAGATGAGTTCACTTTATTATGGTCAGTTTGAGTTGTATTAGTGGTACGTGTCCACGTGCTCTTGTAATGTTGTTCTGAGATTGCCTTCTTTGTTTTGTTTGTTGGTATATAAAGGATTTGTGTTTACAGGAAGTAGGTTCCCCGAATTATTTTTTTGCACTCTTATCAATGTTATAACTCATGCTACATTTTCTGAACAAGTGATAACTTTATTGTCTGACTGTTGTCACTTTTGAGTGTCATTACGGTTTGAATAAGAATATCAACGGTTTTACACAAATTTTAACTGCTTGCTAGTCATTAAGCCAAGCCTAAAAACTTTCTCCTTATATAAATGTATAAACACAGCAGCTTTCTGTATAGGTAAATATCTTATTGGTATTTTTAAAATTTGAATCCGTATTCTGCTACATGTTGAATAGACTCGCCTACGAAATATTTACAATGGCATTCTGTCTTGTAATTTATATTCGTAATTCAACGGATACTTTTAGAACGAAAGTCAAGGATATAAAACAAGGAACAGGTGTGGAGGATATTGGCGTTATAAAGGATCAAGTATTATATCGATAGTAAGAATAAGATAAAAAAAAGAATTACTGCAGAATTAAGTGTTATCAGTTTTGTATATACATCTATGTAGGTTCTCTGTTGAAGGATTTGCCCTGTAGTGTTTTGGTATGTATTTATCTGCTGTTAGATATTTACGATGCTGGATGGTTGTATACATGTTATCAGGGCACGTGATTATATTCATTAAGATCTACGGAACAACTATTTGTTTGATGTATTTATCAGATTGGTAAAGAAAATATTGTTGGATTTAAAGTTTAGCTGATTTATTTACTTACTTAAGCAACTCAAACCTGCCTCATACTATGAAAGAACACTGACACATCGATTTATGTCCACAGTTTTTTTTCATATTTTTGAGAAACTCGAACGTCTACTATTTAAACCACTTACGGTTCTTTCTGCAATGGTATTGCTGCATGGAACACGTACTCCTCTTTTCCTTATTCTATTCTCACAAGGTTAATACAACATGCAGTCTGTATCAAACAGACGCTGGTACTTCTTAACGAATAAAGTTATCGGCAAATCATCTTTCGTGAGAGTACAAAGTGTTCTTTATTGGGGCGGGGGTTCTTATTTAGAGGTAAGATGAACTGTAAGTGAGTGTAGTAAAAACAAAGGTCCTGTCTTCTCAGCTGTCTACATTTACATTGTGTTTAGCACATATATTTGATTGTTGATTTAAATTAATTGTAGGATTGTGTTTTATTTTTATTTTAGTGTACAAAGTTGCATGGACCAACTAAAGTATTGATTATTTCTATCGTTCACAAAGGTAATATTTTACTGTATTGTAGGTACACGTCATTTATGTTGTCTTCACATTTCTGTGAAATAATTTACCAGTATGTATTATAGGCCTTTTGTATTGTTGTTTATGTTTATCTAATTTTTTATTATGACGTAGATATTTTGGTGAGATCAGAAAGTCAAGCACGCTTCCAATAGGTCAGTCAAGTTACTGTGAAAACAAAATCTTTATTACATATTTGCTACGTATGAATGAATTATAGCGATAACAAGACAGATAAACTCGATAACTACTTGACTTGTATTATCGCTATATTAAATCACTGATAGAAATTAGCTGAAATATAAAAGATCAATCAATACATAAACAAATTAATGCACTGAACCAGCAGTGCATTGGAAAACGAAACAGAAAGGTAAGATAATATTTTTACCATCGTCTGATGCACGGATCTCGAAATAAAGAGCATGAATAATGACGAATAACCCAGGATAACGCTAGTTAGTTATTCAATATTCTCTCGGAAACCAGATCCACACCAATGTACGCAACCAGACATACATAACTAAAACTTAAACAACCAGAAGTACTCGTGCATATTTAAAACATAAACAACAAGACATACATACTGAAAGCATATACGAGTACTACCAGACAGACATATTAAAATTTTAACATAAAACAAAAACAACCAGACATACATATTTAAAACATAAACAACCAGACATACATATTTAAAACATAAACAACAAGACATGCATATTTAGTACAAATATAAGCAGCCAAGACATGTACTACCAGACATACATGACCAAAACATAAAATATGGACATACATATTTAAAACATAAACAACAAGACATACATATTTTGAATATAAACCACCAGTTATACATATTTAAAATATAGACAACCAGACATACATATTTGGAATATAAACAACCAGACATACATATTTAGAATATAAACCAACAGACATACATATTCAAAATATAAACAACCAGACATACATAACCATGCCATGAACAACCAGACATACATATTTAGCATATAAACAACCAGACATACATATTTAGCATATGAACAACCAGACATACATATTTAGAATATAAACAACAAGACATACATATTTTGAATATAAACCACCAGTTATACATATTTAGAATATAAACAACCAGACATACATATTTAGAATATAAACAACCAGACATACATATTTAAAACATAAACAACCAGACATACATATTTAGAATATAAACAACCAGACATACATATTTAGAATATAAACAACCAGACATACATATTTAAAACATAAACAACCAGACATACATATTTAGCATATAAACAACCAGACATACATATTTAGAATATAAACCACCAAACATACATATTCAAAATATAAACAACAAGACATACATATCCAAAACATACACAACCATACATACATAACCAAAACATAAACAACAAGACATACATATTCTGAATATAAACCAAAAGACATACATATTTAAAACATAAACAACCAGACATACATAGCCAAAACATAAACAACCAGACATACATATTTAGAATATAAACAACCAGACATACATATTTAGAGTATAAACAACCAGACATACATATTTAGAATATATACCACAAGACATACATATTCAAAATATAAATAACCAGACACACATAACAATAACATAAACAGCCAGACATACATAACCAAAACATAAACTAAAAGACACACATATTTAAAACATGAACAACCAGACATACATATTTAGAATATAAACCACCAGCCATACATATTTAGAATATAAACCACCAGACATACATATTTAAAATATAAATAACCAGACACACATAACAATAACATAAACAACCACACATACATATCTAAAACATAAACAACCAGGCATACATATCTAAAATATAAACAACCAGACATACATATTTAAAACATAAACAACAAGACATACATATCTAAAATATAAACAACCAGACATACATATTTAGAATATAAACAACCAGACATACATATTCAAAATATAAATAACCAGACACACATAACAATAACATAAACAACCACACATACATATCTAAAACATAAACAACCAGGCATACATATTTAGAATATAAACAACCAGACATACATATTTAGAATATAAACAACCAGGCATACATATTTAGAATATAAAAAACCAGACATACAAATGATAGTTATATATTACTCAGCATGTATATTATACACTTAATTAATCAAATTATATTGAAAACATAATTATGATTGAACATCGATTACATCGTATACTACAGCAAATGCAGTGAAAGTGGATTTATATACAGAATGTGCAATGATAGAGGCTTACTTATATTTATTGGCTTGTTTTGTAATTCGTTTGGTAGGTCAGTTTGAAATAATTGCTCTAAGACGACATATTGTAAACTTAAAGAGTTTTGCTTGTACGGTATTCAATGCAAAATGTTGATTGTTTCTTTCTGTAACATGAGAGGTTCAGTTTTTCTGTAACATGTGTGGTTCAGTTTTTCTGTAACTATGGAAACAAAGCATTGATCTGTTTGTATAAAATACTTGATTACAAACAACATTATGAAGTTGATTTACATCACCACACAAGTGAAACAAATAAACAAATGTCATTATTCTAATTTGTTTATGTGAGTTAAGTGCATGACAATGTTGTTAGACCAATTCATCTCAGAAGTGATAGGATTTTATCTAAAAGATAGCAAGAGAATGTCGTTGGTATAAAACACAAGCGCCGTGAGCAATGCACGGCGAATGCTATTCTTGTTATCATGAATTCCTGCTAAATCATGATCATGGAAAATTCATACTTTACACAATCACTAGATACATTATGTTTTGAAATCCAATATATAATATTATATTAGTCAAGCTTATGGGCAAGTGTTTTTATTATAGATCTACATTGAACTTATCTTTTATACATTTGTTTAGAAGCACATGATAAAAGTGTGAATCTAACTGTAATTTCTAAGATGGTGTCCTCTCTCGTTCACTCTCGTTCTTTCAGTACTGTTTGTGTAACGCGTATTGGTCTTTGAGTCCGTGCTGTGTCGTTGGTATGTGTATCAATACATATGTAAAGGTTAACTTATTGCATATTGCATTTCCTGATGATCGTTTTTCACTATCAATAATTATGTGTTCGTTTTAATCATTTGAGACGGATATCATACAATACTTCGTAATATTATTCATATTACGGTTTTAATTATATCATCTTTCAGTCAAATACACCTTTATAGCTATTCTGTTATCAATACAAATGAAGTTGAAGAAACTGCGTAAAATATCAAAGGAATTATTACATTTATTATTGCTTCAGATCAATTATTTACGAATTGTGGGCCTTCCATACTGTTGTCATGCATGGAACGTATGTTGATTTTCTTTATTACTTTCTTCACTTATAAAACAGAAAACTCAATTCTATTTGTTTATGAGCTTCTAGTAAATTTGTCTTGATGTAATAATATTTATTGCCATAGCAACCGTAATGAATGGACATTGTTATGCAAACAAAGATCGCAATTCTTAAAGTACCATGCAGAGAAGTTACATTAAACATCCGGTCTCAATAAAGGGGTCCGCATATTGTTTTGTTCTTCGCTATTTATTCTCGACGAATGTTTCATATATGGATTGAAATCATACTACTTTAAAAACTATTTTGCACTGTTTCAATTGAGTGTATTTGACAAACTTGTCTACCACTTGTACATTCAGAAGTGTATGTTTTATATTTCCGTATGTTTATAGTTTTACATTGTCCTCGTACAATGCCATTTAATACTATGTATTTAATATGTAGAAATAGGCGTTTAATCAAATTGTCAAGTTTCAAAATATTCAATGAACACATTTATGTTACCTGCTATACATACCCGTACATTTACAAAGTATGAGAAATACTCATATCTTACACTGACAGCTTATCGCACATAAACTTTGTTACATGAGTGTTCTTGTATCATAAGGTATTGTATAAATTATCATTGACTCAGTTGTTGATGCCGTTCCGTGTTTATTTTACCACTACATTACTTTTGTGTTGAGTGTTAGAACTTACTTTTAAATAAAGTGTGTTTGGATTTGTTCTTACTCATGAAAATTAACACTATCATTAAAGTGCGTGCATTAAGTAATGAATTTTGTATGTAACGTTGTTGTTATTACATCATGTGCATTAAGTGATATATTATGTATGTACCATTATCATTATTATATCATGATTTTTGTGTAATAGGTAATGTATTATGTATGAAACATTTCAAATATTATAATTATATTGTGCAGTAAGTAATTTATAATGTCTGAACATCTTATTATGTGCATTAAGCAATGTATTCGTGGACTACCCGTAAATTTATGCACAGAACGTTTAAGTATTATGTTACTTGTCGTTAAAAGATAATCAGACCTACGTTTGACGTCATCTACTTATGTTCTAAAAGAATATACCACGGAAACATGTGTGCACTACCAAAACCTTAATTTTGTTAAATACCTATATATGAAATAGACTTGTAACACCAAGCTTTGATAATCTGCTTCAAATAAAATGACAATAAAAGTGAAGAAATATTGAAAACCGCCTTGACCTATCAAAATAAATTGTCAAATTACTTTGTATCACTTGTATATTGTTTTTTTTCTGTCTTAAGACTTTGACGATGACAACATCATTTATCTTAGAATAAAGTCAACCTAATCTTACCCCAAGATCGTCAATCATAGGGAGAGCTGATCTAAACATAAAAAACATAGAATCGCTCTGTCAGATTTGATTTACGCGAAACAACGGAAACAAATTTGATGAATAAACGAAACGAGTCGTGAAAGGTTTGTTTTATAATCTGTTATATGGTGAATTGTTGTGTTTGGATATGATTGGTGTATTTTAATGATGTCCTGAATGACACGTAATAAATCATGCATTTTACATTTCTCGCGTAAATAAAATGGTCGTGTCTAAACGTAACTTAATAGGTTGTCAACATAATAACGTATGACGAATGACACTAGAATAAATTTGAGTTTATATTTATTTTTAATTCCACATAATTCGTGTCAGTACTTATTTACAGGCATTTGTTCGGTAAAATTTGTGCACAAATTGAATTCTGCATCAGAAGAACTGCTGTGCTAAGATTGAGTCACTGACGTTGATCAGCAGCAATTTCAGAAAACATTACTCATATACCTTAAAGCACAAGCAACGAGTGGACAAACACCAAGTGATCATAACAAAATTATGTACCTTCACAAACACGTATTTTTCATGTGTTGTTATGTTTAATTCCTCGTTGCTACTCTGGTAAAGATTCAATTCGTTCATAATTTCTAATCTGAAAAGAGGCAGATGATTTCGAGTGATTGGACCTACCATGCGTTGTCTGTTTTTTTTTCATATTATGTAATGATATAAGACATATATAACAAATAAGCCAGTAACTGTCACTATTTTATTCATCATCATCATCATTATTGTCATCAAATGATTTATAATAAAAACATTAATTAAAAAAGATATCAATATAAACCAGACTTATGCGTGGTCCTGAGTAATAAGTAACAATAAGTAACAATATAACAACATTACACGGTACAGTATTTTGTGTATTTTGCGATTAATGTGGTTATCGAAAAAGAAATAAGCTTGGAATGTGTTATTTTTATCATGGTAAGTGACGGACATACAACGAATCATGATTCTTTAAGTGTAGAGTTGATGGAATAGTCCTTGTTGTTGAACTATTGACCTCGTGATGAAAATACTAGTTTATTTTGTTTCATGAATCTGTTATTTACTGCAATAGTGTTTATTTTTGGATCTAATTGTCAGTTTTTCTGATAAAAGATAAATATAAGACAAATGTCAAAACCAGTTGTTGGTTTTATTATTCTTGGCCATAACCATGGTGATTATAACGTACGTGTTATTTTTTATAAGTTAAATATAGAACAAACTAGCAACAGTTTCTATACCATTTATCCACCGGGTCAATATACAGTACAATCTTTCCAGAACGGTTCTCTTTTGGGCATCCTACCCCCTTTAACAGTACGCTTTTTCTCACTGCACGATTTAACTATTATTTTAACCTCTCTGGGGCAAATACCTCTTAACAACAACTTGATTTTGCTACTCCCAAAGAGCGTTGCTTTAGAGAGGTTGCACTGTTTATTCAGTTTATAGTACATAGACTATTATGATATTTGTTTTAGTTTTAGATTTTTTATTTTCATTCATATGATGATGCAATTCATACAGGCGAAATACATCCTCCTTATAACAAACTAAGAGACTAACGCATCAGCGAATGGTTGTATAATATACTTGAATCCTCAATCCATGACATTAAGGTGCTTTAAAGCCCGATCTGTGTTATTTAATGTGCGTTGTTTAAACAAAAGAACACGGACTAATGTTTTGTGGCGATTACAATGAGCTCATGCAAAGTGTTAATGGAGTCATTCTTATTTCCTACCCACCGACCCTTGGTTTGGACACATTTAACTGTAGTAATCACCGTCAGATGTCTAGATTAGTTAAACTTGAAGCGACGAACCACACAAATGAATGTTGAGAACCTGAGAATCAGAAAATACAGTATGATTGATAACTAGACTATTTATACATGACACGAACGGTTTAAATTAATCGCTTCAGACTCAGTATATTACAATGAACGAGGAATGGTGAACATATCACGCAAATACTTTAAAGCATAACATGTTTGTACTGAAGACCTGAACGAATCAAGTGATCATTTGTACCTACTTCGATCACCTGTTAGATAATTAGATAATTAGAATACGGGTAAAGAATGATCTAATTTGATTTCCATTTCCAACAACAAGTTAACAATTTGGATTTTGTTTGGGATAAGAGTAAGATAATGTTGTGGTTAATAAAGTTGATATCTAAAAACTACCATCCGAATGTTTTGCCAATTAAAGCTGAATGTGATAATAGTTTTAAGTTACGTGCGAATTTGATTCAAGTCTCCATAATTACGTTACTTGAACAGTTTTAAGGTAAATATGTGTTAAATCTCCGTGAGGTATTAATTCATTACTTATAAAAAATCTAACTATTGCATGCCACGGCGTTTATCAAAGACCCAGCGGCATCTTTAACTATGGACTTAAAAACTGACTGCTATTGGACTTACGCCCTGTTACATTTTATCACATTTTTACTTCCGTGCACCATCTCAATCTACCCGCAGAGAAACACCATACGGAGGAAAGTGTTTTTCCAGGACAGTCTGTGTCTAGAAGATTGTCTTCTCCCTAGTCGATTATCAGATCAACAATGAAATATACTTATTCAATTTTCAAATTAAACCATTAGACAACAAGCATGCTTGTAAACGCATTTAAAGTCCCATTAGCTTTTTGGATGGTAAAATTAAAGTAGGTTTTATTTCACCAAGAAAGATGTCTTATCAGTAAAACTGACTTTTACTTGCAATAAAAAATCAAAGCTCTGAATGTTCTGCTGTTGTTCGGAACTACAAAGCAGTCAAAAGTTGAATTTCTTTGTAGGGTGAGTTTTTGAATCCGAACGAAAGTTCGCACATGAATTTGGATGCAGACTTAGGTGCTACTAATGCTTATTTATCCCCGCAATGCAGTTGTTGAAGTTGTTCCCGTTCCATGTGCATTTAATACTTTGATTTATGATTCCCATCTGATCACCAAAAGTAGTTCAGCAAATAGCATACTATTGTATAGTCTACATTACCTGCCTCTTTGTATACTCAACTTATGCAGAATGTAATATATTATAGTAAATATTGAAGTAATCCGAGGGATATGATTGTTTAGATTTTTTACGACTGTTTTGTATTGCTCGTTCACGATATTACATAGCCATCTGATTTTGACTTTTATGCACGTAATATTTGAATTTGTAAATTTACGCCATTAAACTATGTTTGCAGGCGGAAGGTTAATGGAAGCTGTTCGGTATGCAGATTTTATGAAAACTGAGCGACTAATAACTTTATGGTTCGTACCGAACAAAAAAAAATCAGAATTTTCTTTTTTTAATAGTAGATGTATTTTATAGGAATGTAGCACAATACTCTACAAATTTGTAAAGATATTGCAAAAATAAGAAAAATGATCTGACAACATTTTTACAAAATGTGGCTAAAGAAAGCCATTACGTAAATATTGATTTAGGGCATATATAGATATTTTTCTATCTATTTTCTATCAATGTTTTTTACTATCATTTCATCTATTGTTCTGTATGACTAATTTCGAAAAGCTGTTGTGCCTTTAGTGACCCAGAAATATCGATTGTAGAGCTTCTGACCTGTCTGCTGCATACACGGTGCACACTTTATACGTATTAGCAATGAATAAAAAGTTTTTTTATATTTTGATACGGTCTGTACGTTATATACTGTCGAAGTAAAGGCACCATCTCTTGATTTGTCACAAATATACACTAAATATGCGGAACAGCTAAATAATTCACACATAGAAAGAAGGATATTCCTATAATAAAAAACTTAAACGGTTTACAATTTATAAACCGACCATGCTTAACTAATTCGCATTCTTTGTTATAGCCCAGTTTCAATGTGAAAATATATACGTAACATGTCACGTCCTGAACCTTCATGTATCGCTGCATGTACACCAGGAATGATCATTTCATCTCCTATGTTAGTAAGTCTAATGTACAGTAGTATTTCTACTAATGTAAATTAAATTAATTCGTTGCATACAATGCATACATTATCTCCAGGTCATGCTTGAATAATTATACTTTATAAATATTTATGAAAAGGTAAGTACCAAACTAAGTATACACTTTGATCATGTTCGTATAGCAAAATATATACATAGTACGGTTCCTGGGGGCCTCCCGTGTGCAAAGGTCCATGGATAAATGTTATATCTGAATGAAGATGCGTGTATTTAGTTTTCACTGTTCAAACTTTCATAAGGTTCGTATGTTTTTGTTGATTTCAGTTTCTCTTGTTCAACCATATAATGTTTAATTCATTAATATCATTATAGGTTTGTTGATATATAATGATATTTGATTAAGCTTTCGTTTCGTGTCTGTAATTAGTTTACCCCTATAGAATTTTAAACTTTAAACCATCATGATTATACAAATCACTTAGTAATGTATAGATATACCAGTCCATTTTTATATTTATCCTTAACATCAAAGACTACCTGGGCGTCAATCATTGATATTTAATAAGAATATGTTTAAATGCATCATGCTGGTTGAGCACGTGCATCATTGATTAGCTACTTTGTTAACATTTGTTCCAAGCGAACTTCAAAGGTTGTATTTTTTGTTCACTTACGAAAAATCACTTATTAGAAGATTCGCCTCTCCTTGATACACGAATGTACGTATAATTTATCAAATCGGTTTGAATTATACATACATTAATGCATTTGTTTATTATTATTATTATTTAACTATTTAATTTTTGAATGAATACATTTCTGCCTATAAGGTCACATGCTTTTAGGTATTTTCTGTTTCTCTAACTACCAAAGCTCTTTGTATATTTTCATAGTATGAAAAATTCCAATCGTTTTTAATGTATCGCGCAAATGCAAGTGTTTAACTTAAAATATTAATTTCCTGATCTGATAATTGAATTAATGATCAATACTATTTTACTATCGTATTCAAAATTTCACTGACTTTTTTAATGTATTAACCTAGTGTTTTCAAATGTGTTATGTTTAAAACCTGTAAAACTGATTTAATCATCCACGGACATTGTGATTGGGTAGTTTGTGATGGTTCTTTCTGCTTATTAGTCTATATCAAATATGAAAGACAGTCAAAACGTCTTTGTCTGACCTCCCATTCTATGACATTTCCAGTTTATTTCCATTTTTCTGCAGTAGTAATGTTTGATATTCACCTTGTTGTCTTGCATGTTGCTCCTTGTACTACAGTCTCCTCTCTATGGGGATTCCTGGCCATCCTTGCGTGTTGCTCCTTGTACTACAGTCTCCCCTGGGTTGCTCCTTGTACTGTAGTCTCTCCTGTGTTGCTCCTTGTACTTCAGTCTCCCCTGTGTTGCTCCTTGTACTACAGTCTCCCTTGTGTTGCTCCTTGAACTACAGTCTCCCCTGTGTGGCTCCTTGTACTACAGTCTCCCCTGTGTGGCTCCTTGTACTACAGTCTCCCCTGTATTGCTCCTTGTACTACAGTCTCCCCTGTATTGCTCCTTGTACTACAGTATCCCCTGTATTGCTCCTTGTACTACAGTCTCCCCTGTGTGGCTCCTTGTACTACAGTCTCCTCTCTATGGGGATTCCTGGCCATCCTTGCGTGTTGCTCCTTGTACTACAGTCTCCCCTGGGTTGCTCCTTGTACTGTAGTCTCCCCTGTGTTGCTCCTTGTACTTCAGTCTCCTCTGTGTTGCTCCTTGTACTACAGTCTCCCCTGTGTTGCTCCTTATACTACAGTCTCCCCTGTGTTGCTCCTTGTACTACAGTCTCCCCTGTGTTGCTCCTTGTACTACAGTCTCCCCTGTGTTGCTCCTTGTACTACAGTCTCCCCTGTGTGGCTCCTTGTACTATAGTCTCCCCTGTATTGCTCCTTGTACTACAGTCTCCCCTGTGTGGCTCCTTGTACTACAGGCTCCTCTCTATGGGGATTCCTGGCCATCCTTGCGTGTTGCTCCTTGTACTACAGTCTCCCCTGTGTTGCTCCTTGTACTACAGTCTCCCCTGTGTTGCTCCTTGTACTACAGTCTCCCCTGTGTTGCTCCTTGTACTGTAGTCTCCCCTGTGTTGCTCCTTGTACTTCAGTCTCCCCTGTGTTGCGCCTTGTACTACAGTCTCCCCTGTGTTGCTCCTTGTACTACAGTCTCCCCTGTGTTGCTCCTTGTACTACAGTCTCCCCTGTGTTGCTCCTTGTACTACAGTCTCCCCTGTGTTGCTCCTTGTACTACAGTCTCCCCTGTGTGGCTCCTTGTACTACAGTCTCCCCTGTGTTGCTCCTTGTACTACAGTCTCCCCTGTGTTGCTCCTTGTACTACAGTCTCCCCTGTGTTGCTCCTTGTACTACAGTCTCCCCTGTGTTGCTCCTTGTACTACAGTCTCCCCTGTGTTGCTCCTTGTACTACAGTTTTCCCTTCATGGGGATTCCTGGCCATCCATTTTAAAACCGATGGACCTTGATGTGCAACATGTGTTACACGATTATTTTTATGCTAACTCAAGAAGAAAGAAAATATTCAAGATGAGTTTGTTCGTGTATTCAGCATACACACATGAAATTACAAATGAGCTCTTAAAAGTACGATAATCGTGAATTACGACGATCGTAAATCTAGTTTATTGCTAATATTTGCTATAATAAAATCAGGAGCATTGTTTAAGTGGTGTGACAGATATTCGTGATAAATGGAGCTATTAATGTGGACTTTTCTGACCGGGAAAATAATATATAACATTCTCTGACACAAAACATTACAGATTGCAACAACCCAAGTGAATGGAAAAGATCTGTTGGGACGTTTATTTCGACTGTAATTATTATAGATATAATACATTAGTATTAACTTGAGAAAATATCAAGTTTCGGGTCAATAAGGGGACATTCTGATTCTTAAGATCTATCTAATGTGAAATAAAATGTATATTACATACTTTCGGGGAGAAAAAAACTTTATTATTTCGAACAGTTTGTGTGTAGCCTACATTGTACATATTTATATTGAATCGCCAACAGTATAATTTGCATATTTAGATTGCAATTGCGTTATCAAATGGAAATTGCCAGAAATGTGAATGTCAGATAACATTAAAAAAAGATCTGCTTCCACGAAGGGTAACAAACGATGGCAGTACGTGAAAACATATTGAGTACGAATACAGTTCGAAAATGAACGTTCGAATCAGAAAGTGTATGAAATTATCTCCTTCTAAACACAGCAGAGATCAGTGACGTAATTAGGTATAAAATCAAGTGAAGCTATAAAACATTCAGGAATCACTTTATGCATGCAATCTTAACAAGATGTAACACTGATTGGAAAACGTACCATAATTAATTTTAAAAAGGCATTCTTTGTGGCATACTTTCGTGTTGAAATAAGTTTTGTTTGAAAAAGAAGATTGAGATAACAGTCATCAGAATAACGACACAATGATAGAACTGCTTCCAGCCTGTATTAACGTTAGATTCAGAGCATGTTAAACAATGATAAATGACACACATGTTTCAGATTGTTGAATTCCCTTTGTACCTAAATATTGCGTAATAAGTCGTACAATGGCAGATAAAGATTGTTTTCTTACATTATTTGCATTTTGTCATGGAAACATTCTGAACGCATACATCTTAATTTTGGTTGTTATAAATGAGATTCGTCTGATGCTTGTCAATTTGTATGGTGCCCATTCTTCAAGTGTAATTTGATTAATGAACATATAATCTTAGCATTTTAGTCAAGTTCGACCAGATCTGAATATTTGTTCTCATCTATCGATTGGTAAACCCTTGTATAAAGCATATTAAGGAAAGTTCGGTGCTTCAATCATTCGGTCTACTGACAATTAACGGGGTGTCTAATTCATGTTTGTTCTTATAACCTGTAGATATATCAATCAAGGTGCGGAGAAATTAAAGTTATGAATGATGTTGAATATTGAGTGCTGTCGTTTTATCGATTAAGTAACTCTACTAATGTAAATTAAATTAATTCGTTGCATACAATGCATACATTATCTCCAGGTCATGCTTGAATAATTATACTTTATAAATATTTATGAAAAGGTAAGTACCAAACTAAGTATACACTTTGATCATGTTCGTATAGCAAAATATATACATAGTACGGTTCCTGGGGGCCTCCCGTGTGCAAAGGTCCATGGATAAATGTTATATCTGAATGAAGATGCGTGTATTTAGTTTTCACTGTTCAAACTTTCATAAGGTTCGTATGTTTTTGTTGATTTCAGTTTCTCTTGTTCAACCATATAATGTTTAATTCATTAATATCATTATAGGTTTGTTGATATATAATGATATTTGATTAAGCTTTCGTTTCGTGTCTGTAATTAGTTTACCCCTATAGAATTTTAAACTTTAAACCATCATGATTATACAAATCACTTAGTAATGTATAGATATACCAGTCCATTTTTATATTTATCCTTAACATCAAAGACTACCTGGGCGTCAATCATTGATATTTAATAAGAATATGTTTAAATGCATCATGCTGGTTGAGCACGTGCATCATTGATTAGCTACTTTGTTAACATTTGTTCCAAGCGAACTTCAAAGGTTGTATTTTTTGTTCACTTACGAAAAATCACTTATTAGAAGATTCGCCTCTCCTTGATACACGAATGTACGTATAATTTATCAAATCGGTTTGAATTATACATACATTAATGCATTTGTTTATTATTATTATTATTTAACTATTTAATTTTTGAATGAATACATTTCTGCCTATAAGGTCACATGCTTTTAGGTATTTTCTGTTTCTCTAACTACCAAAGCTCTTTGTATATTTTCATAGTATGAAAAATTCCAATCGTTTTTAATGTATCGCGCAAATGCAAGTGTTTAACTTAAAATATTAATTTCCTGATCTGATAATTGAATTAATGATCAATACTATTTTACTATCGTATTCAAAATTTCACTGACTTTTTTAATGTATTAACCTAGTGTTTTCAAATGTGTTATGTTTAAAACCTGTAAAACTGATTTAATCATCCACGGACATTGTGATTGGGTAGTTTGTGATGGTTCTTTCTGCTTATTAGTCTATATCAAATATGAAAGACAGTCAAAACGTCTTTGTCTGACCTCCCATTCTATGACATTTCCAGTTTATTTCCATTTTTCTGCAGTAGTAATGTTTGATATTCACCTTGTTGTCTTGCATGTTGCTCCTTGTACTACAGTCTCCTCTCTATGGGGATTCCTGGCCATCCTTGCGTGTTGCTCCTTGTACTACAGTCTCCCCTGGGTTGCTCCTTGTACTGTAGTCTCTCCTGTGTTGCTCCTTGTACTTCAGTCTCCCCTGTGTTGCTCCTTGTACTACAGTCTCCCTTGTGTTGCTCCTTGAACTACAGTCTCCCCTGTGTGGCTCCTTGTACTACAGTCTCCCCTGTGTGGCTCCTTGTACTACAGTCTCCCCTGTATTGCTCCTTGTACTACAGTCTCCCCTGTATTGCTCCTTGTACTACAGTATCCCCTGTATTGCTCCTTGTACTACAGTCTCCCCTGTGTGGCTCCTTGTACTACAGTCTCCTCTCTATGGGGATTCCTGGCCATCCTTGCGTGTTGCTCCTTGTACTACAGTCTCCCCTGGGTTGCTCCTTGTACTGTAGTCTCCCCTGTGTTGCTCCTTGTACTTCAGTCTCCTCTGTGTTGCTCCTTGTACTACAGTCTCCCCTGTGTTGCTCCTTATACTACAGTCTCCCCTGTGTTGCTCCTTGTACTACAGTCTCCCCTGTGTTGCTCCTTGTACTACAGTCTCCCCTGTGTTGCTCCTTGTACTACAGTCTCCCCTGTGTGGCTCCTTGTACTATAGTCTCCCCTGTATTGCTCCTTGTACTACAGTCTCCCCTGTGTGGCTCCTTGTACTACAGGCTCCTCTCTATGGGGATTCCTGGCCATCCTTGCGTGTTGCTCCTTGTACTACAGTCTCCCCTGTGTTGCTCCTTGTACTACAGTCTCCCCTGTGTTGCTCCTTGTACTACAGTCTCCCCTGTGTTGCTCCTTGTACTGTAGTCTCCCCTGTGTTGCTCCTTGTACTTCAGTCTCCCCTGTGTTGCGCCTTGTACTACAGTCTCCCCTGTGTTGCTCCTTGTACTACAGTCTCCCCTGTGTTGCTCCTTGTACTACAGTCTCCCCTGTGTTGCTCCTTGTACTACAGCCTCCCCTCAATCAAGGTGCGGAGAAATTAAAGTTATGAATGATGTTGAATATTGAGTGCTGTCGTTTTATCGATTAAGTAACTCTAGAATTGTACCCTATTTTTTTCAATACATTGTCAAAACGATGCGTGTAATCCTGTAGCAATTACTCGTTCATTTAGTTAGTATCTGTATTGGTATTATACACAAACCTATTTTCTGTGCCCACGCGATTCTCAAATGTTATTGTTGTTATAGGCACTTAACTTGATTAGCATGGTTTAATTTGTGATTAATGTTGTAATACCCATCGTTAGGTTGCTGACAATAGGCAAGTAACTACTCTGTTTATCACATTACAATATCCCGCCTACATCAATCTTTACCTTGCCGCTATCAATTTCACTCGAAGCAGCTTCAGCTAAATCGACTTTTCATGTCAAGTTTACGTTGTGATCCAGCGTTTAAAACGCATGTTTCTACCATCCAAAATAGCAACCTATTTCAATAATTCCTAGCACTCCGCACGGAAATGGAATTGTCCCTGAAATGATTTGTACCACTCAGCATTTCATGTAACCACAAAAATGTAATTCAGATCGGTATTGTATGAAATATAACACCCCATTTATATCACTAGGGGAGTATACCCAGATGCAGCTGGTCCACATAATTCGGCTTTATTGATGATTGGTAGATTGGAAGTTCTTGGAACATAGACGGTAGGTCACATGAGGGATTTCATTACTGACAACTCATATAACCAATTAAAGCCGCTCGGTAGGCAGGAATGTTTTATATCACATGATCAAGTTGAACATCCGAGAATGTAGGTTATGTTCATTGTAAAAGTAGCAGACTACGCATTGTGTGCTCTAAATCTGGTATACAAACAATAATATATGTCACAAAATCTTGTCTTGTAAGCGTCTACACTTCTGTAGACTTTTTCCCAATGGCTTTTTCATTTTATCTTTATGAAGTCACTTTCTAATTAATTAACCAAGTATTGATCATACACTTTTAAAATGCATGTTTCACAACAGTACAAAGAAGAAAGGTTCATTAGTATAAGCCATTTTCCGGTAATAAAACAGATCGATACATCGATTATGAGATTTCCATGGCTTGTAAAAGTATAAATAATCGCATGTATAGCTTTATTTGAGTGTGTGTGTGTAAAACTGTGTGTGGGTTATTTTTAATCAGAACTTATTCATGTTTTCATATTGTTAATATTTTTGAGAGCATAATACTTATCATATATTGAAAGTACTTCTGAAGTACCATAAAACTAATTAGTAAACTCAAATGCTTAGAAAGAGATCAGCAGACCTGTATTTCGGTTTTGGTCATGTTACTTGGAAGTAACAGAAACGAGAAAAGCAACAAACAGAAACAAACAAGATGTGTTTTATAAACACCATGCCCCCTCGGGTTGCCCTTTTTAAAAATCCACAGGTCCTGTAGAGATTGTCATGACGAACCAAGATATGAAGTTCGATGAGTGGTAGCGTTTTGATTTAAAAGGCAAGGTGACATTTCGTTACAAGCAAACAAAGGGCCGTAAATCTGCTAAAAATGATAGAATCACAAAGCAATATGTGCTAGTGAACATGGTGACAATAAATCACGCATTTTACATTTCTCGCGTAAATAAAATGGTCGTGTCTAAACGTAACTTAATAGGTTGTCAACATAATAACGTATAACGAATGACACTAAAATAAAGGGTATTCACAATTATCCAAGACATCAAATGGATCTGGTAATAAAGTTGCTATCAAAAGCGATAATTACAATAATATATAACTGGTCCATCATCATAGCGTAGATAGTTTATCTATATTTGGACAAATGTAGTTATTATTTAGAGGATAAAAACATGCACGGTATGAAATCATATTACTTATTTGTTTTTGATTGATCTGACAAAAGTAAACATTCATGATGCATACAACTCTAATTTAAAAAGGTCATAAAAACTATAATCAGGAAAGTTTATATTTATTTTCAATTCCACATAATTCATGTCAATACTTATCTACAGGCATTTGTTCGGTACAAATTGAATTCTGCATCAGAAGAACTGTGCTAAGATTGAGTCACTAACGTTGATTAGCAGCAATTTGAGAAAACATTACTCATATAATTTAAAGCACAAGCAAAGGGTGGACAAACACCAAGTGATCATAACAAAATTATGTGCCTTCACAAATACATATTTTTCATGTGTTATTATGTTTAATTCCTCGTCTCTACTCTGCTAAAAATTCAATTCGTTCATTATTTTCTAACCTGAAAAGGGGCAGATGCTTTCGAGTGATTGGACCTACCATGCGTTGCCTGTTTTTTTTTCATATTATGTAATGATATAAGTCATATATAACAAATAAGCCAGTAACTGTCACTATTTTATTCATCATCATCATCATTATTGTCATCCAATGATTTATAATAAAAACATTAATTAAAAAAGATATCAATATAAACCAGACTTCTGCGTGGTCCTGAGTAATAAATAACACTAAGTAACACTATAACAACATTACACGGTACAGTATGTTGTGTCTTTTGCAATTAAAGTGGTTGTCGAAAAATAAATAAGCCTGGAATGTGTTATTTTTATCATGGTAAGTGACGGGCATACAAAGAATCATGATTCTTTAAGTGTAGATTGATGGAATAGTCCTTGTTGTTGAACTATTGACCTCGTGATGAAAATACTAGTTTATTTTGTTTCATGAATCTGTTATTTACTGCAATATTGTTTATTTTTGGATCTAATTGTCAGTTTTTCTGATAAAAAATAAATATATCACAAATGTCAAAACCAGTTGTTGGTTTTATTATTCTTGGCCATAACCATGGTGATTATAACGTACGTGTTATTTTTATAAGTTAAATATAGAACAAACTAGCAACAGTTTCTATACCATTTATCCACCGGGTCAATGTACAGTACAATCTTTCCAGAGCGGTTCTCTTTTGAGCATCCTACCCCCTTTAACAACAGTACGCTTTTTCTCACTGCACGATTTAACTATTATTTTAACCTCTCCGGAGCAAAAACCTCTTAACAACAACTTGATATTGCTACTCCCAAAGAGCGTTGCTTTAGAGAGTTTGCACTGTTTATTCAGTTTATAGTACATAGACTATTATGATATTTGTTTTAGTTTTAGATTTTTGTTTTCATTCATATGATGATGCAATTCATACAGGCGGAATACATCCTCCTTATAACAAACTAAGAGACTAACGCATCAGCGAATAGTTGTATAATATACTTGAATCCTCAATCCATGACATTAATGTGCTTTAAAGCCTGGTCTGTGTTGTTTGATGTGCACTGTTTAAACAAAAGAACACGGACTAATGTTTAGTGGCGATTACAATGAGCTCATGCAAAGTGTTAATGAAGTCATTCTTATTTCCTACCAACCGACCATTGGATTGGACACATTTAACTGTAGTAATCACCGTCAGATTTCTAGATTAGTTAAACTTGAAGCGACGAACCACACAAATGAATGTTGAGAATCTGAAAATGCAGTATGATTGATAACTAGACTATTTATACATGACACGAACGGTTTAAATTAATCGCTTCAGACTCAGTTTATTACAATGAACGAGGAATGGTGAACATATCACGCAAATACTTTAAAGTATAACATGTTTGTACTGGAGACCTGAACGAATCAAGTGATCATTTGTACCTACTTCGATCACCTGTTAGATAATTAGATAATTAGAATACGGGTAAAGAATGATCTAATTTGATTTCCATTTCCAACAACAAGTTAACAATTTGGATTTTGTTTGGGATTAGAGTAAGATAATGTTGTGGTTAATAAAGTTGATATCTAAAAACTAACATCCGAATGTTTTGCCAATTAAAGCTGAATAGTTTTAAGGTAAATATGTGTTAAATCTCCGTGAGGTATTAATTCATTACTTATCAAAAATCTAACAACTGCATGCCACGACGTCTGTCAGAGACCCGGCGGCATCTTTAACTATGGACTTAAAAACTGACTGCTATTGGACTTACGCCCTGTTACATTTTATCACATTTTTACTTCCGTGCACCATCTCAATCTACCCGCAGAGAAACACCATACGGAGGAAAGTGTTTTTTCCAGGACAGTCTGTGTCTTGAAGATTGTCTTCTCCCTAGTCGATTATCAGATCAACAATGAAATATATTTATTCAATTTTCAAATTAAACCATTAGACAACAAGCATGCTTGTAAGCGCATTTAAAGTCCCATTAGCTTTTTGGATGGTAAAATTAAAGTAGGTTTTATTTCACCAAGAAAGATGTCTTATCAGTGAAACTGACTTTTACTTGCAATAAAAAATCAAAGCTCTGAATGTTCTGCTGTTGTTCGGAACTACAAAGGAGTCAAAAGTTGAATTTCTTTGTAGGGTGAGTTTTTGAATCCGAACGAAAGTTCGCACATGAATTTGATGCAGACTTAGGTGCTACTAATGCTTATTTATCCCCGCAATGCAGTTGTTGAAGTTGTTCCCGTTCCATGTGCATTTAATACTTTGATTTATGATTCCCATCTGATCACCAAAAGTAGTTCAGCAAATAGCATACTATTGTATAGTCTACATTACCTGCCTCTTTGTATACTCAACTTATGCAGAATGTAATATATTATAGTAAATATTGAAGTAATCCGATGGATATGATTGTTTAGATTTTTTACGACTGTTTTGTATTGCTCGTTCACGATATTATATAGCCATCTGATTTTGACTTTTATGCACGTAATATTTGAATTTGTAAATTTACGCCATTGAATTGAAAAAATGGAACTATGTTTGCAGGCGGAAGGTTAATGGAAGCTGTTCGGTATGCAGATTTTATGAAAACTGAGCGACTAATAACTTTATTGTTGGTACCGAACAACAAAAAATCGAAATTTTCTTTTTTTAATAGTAGATGTATTTTATAGGAATGTAGCACAATACTACTACAGATATTGCAAAAATAAGAAAAATGATCTGACAACATTTTTACAAAATGTGGCTAAAGAAAGCCATTACGTAAATATTGATTTAGGGCATATATAGATATTTTTCTATTTATTTTCTATCAATGTTTTTTACTATCATTTCATCTATTGTTCTGTATGACTAATTTCGAAAAGCTGTTGTGCCTTTAGTGACCCAGGAATATCTATTGTAGAGCTTCTGACCTGTCTGCTGCATACACGGTGCACACTTTATACGTATTAGCAATGAATAAAAAGTTTTTTTATATTTTGATACGGTCTGTACGTTATATACTGTCTAAGTAAGGGCATTATCTCTTGATTTGTCACAAATATACACTAAATATGCGGAACAGCTAAATAATTCACACATAGAAAGAAGGATATTCCTATAATAAAAAACTTAAACGGTTTACAATTTATAAACCGACCATGCTTAACTAATTCGCATTCTTTTTTATAGCCCAGTTTCAATGTGAAAATATATACGTAACATGTCACGTCCTGAACCTTCATGTATCGCTGCATGTACACCAGGAATGATCATTTCATCTCGTGTGTTAGTTAGTCTAATTTACAGTAGTATTTCTACAAATGTAAATTAAATTAATTCATTGCATACAATGCATACATTATCTCCATGTCATGCTTGAATAATTATACTTTATAAATATTTATGAAAATGTAAGTACCAAACTAAGTAACTATTCTCTTTGATCATGTTCGTATAGCAAAATATATACATAGTACGGTTCCTGGGGGCCTCCCGTGTGCAAAGGTCCATGGATAAATGTTATATCTGAATGAAGATGCGTGTATTTAGTTTTCACTGTTCAAACTTTCATAAGGTTCATATGTTTTTGTTGATTTCAGTTTCTCTTGTACAACCATATAATGTTTAATTCATTAATATCATTATAGGTTTGTTGATATATAATGATATTTGATTAAGCTTTCGTTTCGTGTCTGTAATTAGTTTACCCCTATAGAATTTTAAACTTTAAACCATCATGATTATACAAATCACTTAGTAATGTATAGTTATACCAGTCCATTTTTATATTTAGCCTTAACATCAAAGACTACCTGGGCGTCAATCATTGATATTTAATAAGAATATGTTTAAATGCATCATGCTGGTTGAGCACGTGCATCATTGATTTAGCTACTTCGTTAACATTTGTTCCAAGCGAACTTCAAAGGTTTTATTTTTTGTTCACTTACGAAAAATCACTTATTAGAAGATTCGCCTCTCCTTGATACTCGAATGTACGTATAATTTATCAAATCGGTTTGAATTATACATACATTAATGCATTTGTCTATTATTATTATTTAACTATTTAATTTTTGAATGAATACATTTCTGCCTTATAAGGTCACATGCTTTTAGGTATTTTCTGTTTCTCTAACTACCAAAGCTCTTTGTATATTTTCATAGTATGAAAAATTCCAATAGTTTTTAATGTATCGCGCAAATACAAGTGTTTAACTTAAAATATTAATTTCCTGATCGGATAATTGAATTAATGATCAATATTATCGTATTCAAAATTTCACTGACTTTTTTAATGTATTAACCTAGTGTTTTCAAATGTTTAAAAACTGTAAACATGTTTTAATCATCCACGGGCATTGTGATTGGGTAGTTTGTGTTGGTACTATCTGCTTATTGGTCTGTATCAAATGTGTACGACAGTCAAAACGTCTTTGTCTGACCTCCCATTCTGTGACATTTCCAGTTTTTTTTTCTTTCCATGTTTCTGTAGTAGTTATGTTTGATATTCACCCTGTTGTCTTGCGTGTTGCTCCTTGTACTATGTACAGTCTCCCATGTGTTGCTCCTTGTACTACAGTCTCCACTGTGTTGTTCCTTGTATTACAGTCTCCCCTCTATGGGGATTCCTGGCCATCCTTGCGTGTTGCTCCTTGTACTACAGTCTCCCCTGTGTTGTTCCTTGTATTACAGTCTCCCCTGTGTTGCTCCTTGTACTACAGTCTCCCCTGTGTTGTTCCTTGTACTACAGTCTCCCATCTATGGGGATTCCTGGCCATCCGTGCGTGTTGCTCCTTGTACTACAGTATCCCCTGTGTTCCTCCTTGTACTACAGTCTCCCCTGTGTTTCTCCTTGTACAACAGTATCCCCTATGTTGCTTCTTGCTTGTACTACAGTATCCCCTGTGTTGCTCCTTGTACTACAGTATCCCCTGTGTTCCTCCTTGTACTACAGTCTCCGCAGTGTTGCTCCTTGTATTACAGACTCCCCTCTATGGAGATTCCTGGCCATCCTTTCATGTTGCTCCTTGTACTACAGTCTCCCCCGTGTTGCTCCTTGTACTACAGTATCCCCTGTGTTGCTCCATGCTTGTACTACAGTCTCCCCTGTGTTGCTCCTTGTACTACAGTATCCCCTGTGTTCCTCCTTGTACTACAGTCTCCCCTGTGTTGCTCCTTGTACTACAGTATCGCCTGTGTTGCTCCTTGTACTACAGTCTCCGCTGTGTTGCTCCTTGTACTACAGTCTCCCCAGTGTTCCTCCTTGTACTACAGTCTCCCCTGTGTTGCTCCTTGTACTACAGTCTCCCCTGTGTTGCTCCTTGTACTACAGTCTCCCCTGTGTTGCTCCTTGTACTACAGTCTCCCCTTTGTGGCTCCTTGTACTACAGTCTCCCCTCTATGGAGATTCCTGGCAATCCTTGCGTGTTGCTTCTTGTACTACAGTCTCCCCTGTGTGGCTCCTTGTACTACAGTCTCCCTTCTATGGAGATTCCTGGACATCCTTGCATGTTGCTCCTTGTACTACATTCTCCGCTGTGTTGCTCCTTGTACTACAGTCTCCCCTGTGTTGCTCCATGTACTGCAGTCTCCCCTGTGTTGCTCCTTGTACTACAGTCTCCCCTGTGTTGCTCCTTGTACAACAGTCTCCCCTGTGTTGCTCCTTGTACTACAGTCTCCCCTGTGTTGCTCCTTGTACTACAGTCTCCCCTGTGTTGCTCCTTGTACTACAGTCTCCCCTGTGTTGCTCCTTGTACTACAGTCTCCCCTCTGTGGCTCCATGTACTACAGACTCCCCTGTGTTACTCCTTGTACTACAGTCTCCCCTGTGTTGCTCCTTGTACTACAGTCTCCTCTGTGTTGCTCCTTGTACTACAGTCTCCCCTGTGTGGCTCCTTGTACTACAGTCTCCCCTCTATGGAGATTCATGGCCATCCTTGCGTGTTGCTCCTTGTACTACAGTCTCCCCTGTGTTGCTCCATGTACTACAGTCTCCCCTGTGTTGCTCCTTGAACTACAGTCTCCCCTGTGTTGCTCCTTGTACTACAGTCTCCGCTGTGTTCCTCCTTGTACTACAGTCTCCCCTGTGTTGCTCCTTGTACTACAGTCTCCCCTGTGTTGCTCCATGTACTACAGTCAGTCTCCCCTGTGTTGCTCCATGTACTACAATCTCCTCTGTGCTGCTCCTTGTACTACAGTCTCCCCTGTGTTGCTCCATGTACTACAATCTCCCCTGTGTTGTTGCTTGTACTACAGTCTCCCCTATGTGGCTCCTTGTACTACAGTCTCCCCTGCGTGGCTCCTTGTACTACAGTCTCCTCTGTGTGGCTCCTTGTACTACAGTCTCCCCTCTATGGAGATTACTGGCCATCCTTGCGTGTTGCTCCTTGTACTACAGTCTCCCCTGTGTTGCTCCATGTACTACAGTCTCCCCTGTGTTGCTCCTTGTACTACAGTTTCCCCTGTGTTGCTCCATGTACTACAGTCTCCCCTGTGTTGTTGCTTGTACTACAGTCTCCCCTGTGTGGCTCCTTATACTACAGTCTCCCCTCTATGGAGATTCCTGGCCATCCTTGCGTGTTGCTCCTTGTACTACAGTCTCCCCTGTGTTCCTCCTTGTACTACAGTCTCCGCTGTGTTGCTCCTTGTATTACAGTCTCCCCTCTATTGAGATTCGTGGCCATCCTTGCATGTTGCTCCTTGTACTACAGTCACCCCTGTGTTGCTCCTTGTACTACAGTCTCCCCTGTGTGGCTCCTGGCTTGTACTACAGTCTCCCCTGTGTTGCTCCTTGTACTACAGTCTCCCCTGTGTTGCTCCTTGTACTACAGTCTCCCCTGTGTTGTTCCTTGTACCACAGTCTCCCCTGTATTGCTCCTTGCTTGTACTACAGTCTCCCCTGTGTCGTTACTTGTACTACAGCCTCCCCTGTGTTGCTCCTTGTACTACAGTATCCCCTGTGTTCCTCCCTGTACTACTGTCTCCGCTGTGTTGCTCCTTGTATTACAGTCTCCCCTCTATTGAGATACGTGGCCATCCTTGCATGTTGCTCCGTGTACTACAGTCACCCCTGTGTTGCTCCTTGTACTACTGTCTCCCCTGTGTGGCTCCTTGCTTGTACTACAGTCTCCCCTGTGTTGCTCCTTGTACTACAGTATCCCCTGTGTTGCTCCTTGTACTACAGTCTCCCCTGTGTTGTTCCTTGTACCACAGTCTCCCCTGTATTGCTCCTTGCTTGTACTACAGTCTCCCCTGTGTCGTTCCTTGTACTACAGCCTCCCCTGTGTTGCTCCTTGTATTACAGTATCCCCTGTGTTGCTCCTTGCTTGCACTACAGTCTCCCCTGTGTTGTTCCTTGTACTTCAGTCTCCCATGTGTTGCTCCTTGTACTACAGTCTCCTCTGTGTTGCTTCTTGTACTACAGTCTCCCCTGTGTTGTTCCTTGTACTACAGTCTCCCCTGTGTTGCTCCTTGCTTGTACTACAGTCTCCCCTGTGTTGCTCCTTGTACTACAGTCTCCCTGTGTTGCTCCTTGTACCACAGTCTCCCCTGTATTGCTCATTGCTTGTACTACAGTCTCCCCTGTATTGCTCATTGCTTGTACTTCAGTTCCCCTTTATGGGGATTCCTGGCCATCCATTTTAAAACCGATGGACCGTGTTACACGATTTATTTTTATGCTAACTCAAGAAGAAAGAAAATATTCAAGATGAGTTTGTTCGTGTATTCAGCATACCCACATGAAATTACAAAAGAGCTCTTAAAAGTACGATAATCGTGAATTACGACGATCGTAAATCTAGTTTATTGCTAATATTTGCTATAATAAAATCAGGAGCATTGTTTAAGTGGTGTGACAGATATTCGTGATAAATGGAGCTATTAATGTGGACTGTTCTGACCGGGAAAATAATATATAACATTCTCTGACACAAAACATTACATATTGCAACAATACAAGTGAATGGAGAAGATCTGTTGGGACGAATAAGTTTATTTCGACTGTAATTATTATAGATATAATATATTAGTATTAACTTGAGAAGATATCAAGGTTCGGGTCAATACGGGGAAATTTTGATTCTTAAGATCTGTCTAATGTGAAATAACATGTATATTAGATACTTTCAGGGAGAAAAAAAACTTTATATTTCGAACAGTTTGTGTGTAGCCTACATTGTACATATTTATAGTGAATCGCCAACAGTATAATTTGCAAATTTAGATTGTGATTGCGTTATCAAATGGAAATTGCCAGAAATGTGAATGTCAGATTGCATTAAAAAAAGATCTGCTTCCACGAAGGGTAACAAACGATGGCAGTACGTGAAAACATATTGAGTACGAATACAGTTCGAAAATGAACGTTCGAATCAGAAAGTGTATGAAATTATTTCCTTCTAAACACAGCAGAGATCAGTGACGTAATTAGGTATAAAATCAAGTGAAGCTATAAAACATTAGGAATCACTTTATGCATGCAATCTTAACAAGATGTAACACTGATTGGAAAACGTACCATAATTAATTTTAAAAAGGCATTTTTTGTGGCATACTTTCGTGTTGAAATAAGTTTTGTTTGAAAAAGAAGATTGAGATAACAGTCATCAGAATAACGACACAATGATAGAACTGCTTCCAATCTGTATTAACGTTAGATTCAGAGCATGTTAAACAATGATAAATGACACACATGTTTCAGATTGTTGAATTCCCTTTGTACCTAAATATTGCGTAATAAGTCGTACAATGGCAGATAAAGATTGTTTTCTTACATTATTTGCATTTTGTCATGGAAACATTCTGAACGCGTACATCTTAATTTTGGTTGTTATAAATGAGATTCGTCTGATGCTTGTCAATTTGTATGGTGCCCATTCTTCAAGTGTAATGTGATTAATGAACATATAATCTTAGCATATTAGTCAAGTTCGACCAGATCTGAATATTTGTTCTCATCTATCGATTGGTAAACCCTTGTATAAAGCATATTAAGGAAAGTTCGGTGCTTCAATCATTCGGTCTACTGACAATTAACGGGGTATCTAATTCATGTTTGTTCTTATAACCTGTAGATATATCAATCAAGGTGTGGAGAAATTAAAGTTATGAATGATGTTGAATATTGAGTGCTGTCGTCTTATCGTTTAAGTAACTCTAGAATTGTACCTTATTTTTTTCAATACATTGTCAAAACGATTCGTGTTATCCTGTAGCAATTACTCGTTCATTTAGTTAGTATCTGTTATGGTATTATACACAAACCTATTTTCTGTGCCCACGCGATTCTCAAATGTTATTGTTGTTATAGGCACTTAACTTGATTAGCATGGTTTAATTTGTGATTAATGTTGTAATATCCATCGTTAGGTTGCTGACAATAGGCAAGTAACTACTCTGTTTATCACAATACAATATCCCGCCTACATCAATCTTTACCTTGCCACTATCAATTTCACTCGAAGCAGCTTCAGCTAAATCGACTTTTCATGTCAAGTTTATGTTGTGATCCAGCGTTTAAAACGCATGTTTCTACCATCCAAAATAGCAACCTATTTCAATAATTTCTAGCACTCCGCACGGAAATGGAATTGTCCCTGAAATGGTTTGTACCACTCAGCATTTCATGTAACCACAAAAATGTAATTCAGATCGGTATTGTATGAAATATAACACCCCGTTTATATCACTAGGGGAGTATACCCAGATGCAGCTGGTCCACATAATTCAGCTTTATTGATGATTGGTAGATTGGAAGTTCTTGGAGCATAGACGGTAGGTCACATGAGGGATTTCATTACTGACAACTCATATAACCAATTAAAGCCGCTCGGTAGGCAGGAATGTTTTATATCACATGATCAAGTTGAACATCCGAGAATGTAGGTTATGTTCATTGTAAAAGTAGCAGACTACGCATTGTGTGCTCTATATCTGGTATACAAACAATAATATATGTCACAAAATCTTGTCTTGTAAGCGTCTACACTTCTGTAGACTTTTTCCCAATGGCTTTTTCATTTTATCTTTATGAAGTCACTTTCTAATTAATTAACCAAGTATTGATCATACACTTTTAAAATGCATGTTTCACAACAGTACAAAGAAGAAAGGTTCATTAGTATAAGCCATTTTCCGGTAATAAAACAGATCGATACATCGATTCTGAGATTTCCATGGCTTGTAAAAGTATAAATGATCGCATGTACAGCTTTATTTTGTGTGTGTAAAACTGTGTGTGTGTTATTTTAATCAGAACTTATTCATGTTTTCATATTGTTAATATTTTTGAGAGCATAATACTTATCATATATTGAAAGTACATTCGGTCTACTGACAATTAACGGGGTATCTAATTCATGTTTGTTCTTATAACCTGTAGATATATCAATCAAGGTGTGGAGAAATTAAAGTTATGAATGATGTTGAATATTGAGTGCTGTCGTCTTATCGTTTAAGTAACTCTAGAATTGTACCTTATTTTTTTCAATACATTGTCAAAACGATTCGTGTTATCCTGTAGCAATTACTCGTTCATTTAGTTAGTATCTGTTATGGTATTATACACAAACCTATTTTCTGTGCCCACGCGATTCTCAAATGTTATTGTTGTTATAGGCACTTAACTTGATTAGCATGGTTTAATTTGTGATTAATGTTGTAATATCCATCGTTAGGTTGCTGACAATAGGCAAGTAACTACTCTGTTTATCACAATACAATATCCCGCCTACATCAATCTTTACCTTGCCACTATCAATTTCACTCGAAGCAGCTTCAGCTAAATCGACTTTTCATGTCAAGTTTATGTTGTGATCCAGCGTTTAAAACGCATGTTTCTACCATCCAAAATAGCAACCTATTTCAATAATTTCTAGCACTCCGCACGGAAATGGAATTGTCCCTGAAATGGTTTGTACCACTCAGCATTTCATGTAACCACAAAAATGTAATTCAGATCGGTATTGTATGAAATATAACACCCCGTTTATATCACTAGGGGAGTATACCCAGATGCAGCTGGTCCACATAATTCAGCTTTATTGATGATTGGTAGATTGGAAGTTCTTGGAGCATAGACGGTAGGTCACATGAGGGATTTCATTACTGACAACTCATATAACCAATTAAAGCCGCTCGGTAGGCAGGAATGTTTTATATCACATGATCAAGTTGAACATCCGAGAATGTAGGTTATGTTCATTGTAAAAGTAGCAGACTACGCATTGTGTGCTCTATATCTGGTATACAAACAATAATATATGTCACAAAATCTTGTCTTGTAAGCGTCTACACTTCTGTAGACTTTTTCCCAATGGCTTTTTCATTTTATCTTTATGAAGTCACTTTCTAATTAATTAACCAAGTATTGATCATACACTTTTAAAATGCATGTTTCACAACAGTACAAAGAAGAAAGGTTCATTAGTATAAGCCATTTTCCGGTAATAAAACAGATCGATACATCGATTCTGAGATTTCCATGGCTTGTAAAAGTATAAATGATCGCATGTACAGCTTTATTTTGTGTGTGTAAAACTGTGTGTGTGTTATTTTAATCAGAACTTATTCATGTTTTCATATTGTTAATATTTTTGAGAGCATAATACTTATCATATATTGAAAGTACTTCTGAAGTACCATAAAACTAATTAGTAAACTCAGATGCTTAGAAAGAGATCAGCAGACCTGTATTTCGGTTTTGGTTATGTTCCTTCGAAGTAACAGAAACGAGAAAAGCAACAATAAACAGAAACAAAAAAATAATGAAATGTTTTACAAACAAAAACAATCACGTTTTCCTTGAATAATGCTTCACAAGTCTTAACTACTTAGGTTTCAAATAATCCCAAAATAAATTGTATTCTAATGTCTCTAGTCCTGATATGAATTCACAGAAAATTCCAAAATATCCACTTTTACATAAGCACTTTTAATTCCACACAGAAGAAGTAATCATTTAATATCCTAATGATTTCACTGTTAAAACCCAAAGCTCTAAAATCTAAATATTTGACTCTTAACACAATTACCAAAGTTTGAAAGTAAATATCACTTATATAATTATGACAATTTTCTTCAATGTTGTACAATGTTTTCTCTGCAATAGAAATTTTCTTAAAGCATCTCTAAGGTTTCAGAAGTTTCTTGACCCAATATTTTAAGAATTAATGCACAAGCAGTAAACAAATACAAACAATATAAACGCTGTTTAATGTAAGACGAAATGACACAGCATAGCATAACAAGTAAACATAACATATCACAGGTAGTTTATTAAACAAAACCCATAATAAGTGACAATCGTTTGTGATTATTTGTATTATAAAACACTTGTATAATAAACTATTGTTGTGCCAGTGTTTACTCTATATTTTCAATTTCAAAAATATAAAACATTGTTTTATTCTTCTCTAAATTGAAAATTACAATTTGATTCAGTTATCTTTGTCTTCGATAAGACTTAAATTTCAGTAAATATTTTGATAAGAATTCCTTTGATTCTATCGATTTATATCTGATGTAAGCTAAGAAGAACGTTTGATTGTATATTTATGTTCACTTGTTTGACGTGAAAAGTGTAATAATTCAAACAATGATTAGGCAGAATAAAAACACGAACAATATGTATCATCTGTTGCGAAAACAAGGCTAATGGTGTGAATTGCGTTACGTCGAAAATCGCATGTAACGCATGAATTGAATGATTGTATTTCTGTTTCGGTAAAAGTCTTTATCATTTCATCAAAATAAGGTTAACTCGATCGAGCAATAATATAAGATAGCATAGTCTTACGACGGGGGGGGGGGGGATACTCATGTGCAACTTCCAAAATAAGTGAAATATCGATCCTACGACCAGTGTAATCGTCACAGTATATACGATATATGATATTATATAGAATTGCTTTCCCCAAGGATTAATGTCATTCTACAATGAAGCACGTTGATACGTTGATCCCTACCTATCACATTACCCATGTGAGTTTCCTAAGCTTGCCAACCTTTTGAGTAGAATCGGTCAAAATGGTATTAGTAAGAATGATGGGTGATCGGTGGTATAGGGGTAACGAACAGAAGAATATGGGTTTGAATCTCAGCACCACAATTCGATATTTCAAATCGCTCTTTCGACGTCCCCATCCCATTTACCAAGCCAAGTGCTGTGTTCAGAGAATCACAGACATGGATGATGCGTGTAACACCAGACACGATAAAGAACCGGGAAATATTATCCGAAGTAAGAGTAGGGATATACAAACGTCCTCCAACAAAGGTTCCTCTGTCCTCTGTATCTTATCCTCCTCTCGGTCTGGGGAGGCTCTGAAAAGACCATAGCTGTCAAATGGGCCGTTTAACAACAGATTTACATAAACGTTAAAAGAAATGAAACTACGAAACGTTAAAGAGAAATAACCAGGAATCTAAAACACTTGGAATGAATTTATTGTAATTAAGCAATGAACTCTTTTGCTATATGCACACTTTAAATCAACCTTGAGAACTCGGATTAAAATCCAGAATATTGCCGATCGAGTGAAGCTGTCGAAATGGCAACCTGTTGAGCAATAATATTATTAAAATAAACTAATGATTTCAGAGTTCATTAGAATTTATGAGAATACTAATCAAGTAATTCAAGTTGTATTCTACCATAGAATTGATAATGCTCAAGCGGAAAGAGTTGACGTAATTTGAGTATTTTGTTTTCATTTCGTTACTTTGATATTTATGAGAGGATCACGTTTGCAATTCGGTTATGTCGTTACGTCTTAGGAAACTGCGGGCTAAACATTTAAATAACTATTACGTATTCCCTTGACAGACTTGATGATAGATTTCTATTTTATCTGAACTAATGAGTGTATAATTTAGGTTATTGAGTTAACTGCTTATCAGCGTGAACAGTAACTCAAATTATACATATAATTATATGTGTTACAACGGTTTGCTTAAATCATAGGTTTTCTAGGCGGTGTACGTTGTAAGTGCTTTATTATAAAGTCTTGTCGTGTTAATTACGTTATCAAAAAATAGATTATAGTTTAATGATTCATAGATATTTTATCACCAAATGTATTGTTCAAGAACGTGTCTCTCAGATAGTGCAATGTTGATGAGACTTGAACACTACCGTGTTGATGTTTGTGTTTCTGTTTGTGGTGCACCTTTGACATCTGACTTGACACTTTGGCCGCGTAGCTGGACATCAGTAGCTGAACGCAACTAGGTTAGATATGTGTTCACCCAAAACATTTAAAACGAACTTGTAACTATGATAATGATGTTTTATTAATAAATTAATCAGTAGAGCATTGGGTAATAAACGTGGACTTTAATTAGTACGACCTCATGGTCATGCGACGTGATATATTGTGATATGACATTCAATCAGAGGTATCATAATAATTTGTTATTTATGTTTACACCCATGTCGCTCAAGCATAAAGTATCTGTTTTGTTCTGTGTTGTTGTGTTCTATTCTGTTCTGATATTCCTACTGAACAGCCGCATCAAAATATATCATATCATTGGAATGCCGCTGTTATAATTCCCTTTTCAATCTTACTCGTGCGAGCAATGTTCTTATCCAATTTCTGAAGTGCATATAATCAGATTGTTAGAATAATCTTCTGCACATAAATAAAGAACAAGGTTTGCAACTTTGAGGTAAAACGCTTTCGTATCAGATGTATATCTAAATGTCAATTAGATAAAATTTCGTTAGAAATTGACATGGCAAGCTGTCGCGGTATTGCTTGTAATATGAAATCCATAATATCCTGGTAGAAACTTATGGTTTTGGTTATATTTATGGATGAGATGTTGTAGATTGGCGGATGTAAATGGAAAAGGCACATGGTGACAAACTAATCAATGATGTCACATCTAATTTCGATACTAACCATTTGCGTTCTCCTAAATTATAATGATATTGGATGTTTTTCGTGCGATACGATATATTAAATTTTAATTGATAATTTTGAATCCCGTATGGTGACGGATATTTTGATTGAATGTTAATTATTGCCTTAAAAACAAAGTCTCGTATATGTATTACTTATACGACCACAACTTATGTTTGCTTCTAGATTTACCCCATGATGACTGATGCGTAGCAGATAAAAATGAATTCCCATGGAGTGACCCCAAGCAACAATTATGTCCTCTTTATATTGACCGTAATTCTCCATATGCCAGCCAACATGGCTCTTGGTGATTGTACACTCAACAAGGACAGATAAAATCATATACAAAGCTATGCCATAATGCCCTGAAATAAATCTGAACGGTCTCTTGGCATAGATATTTGCTGATATAAGTATTTAAGCAGATTCAGCTTCCATTGTCCTCTTTGATCAATTAATCATCCATAATTCTTCATATTTCGCCAGAACTTAAACAGAAATTTGATAACAAAGTAAAAATGTTGTTAAGTACACTTGCCGTCCCAAAAATAATACATACTTTAATGTTTGTATCATATTAGATAATTGTCCATTCTTAAGCTGTCTGTGAAAAGGATTATTCGATTTGGCAAACACAATCATTTGTACTTGTTTCCTAAAGGTTCAGACATATGTCTTATGTTGAATTATTTTCTTGTTCGAGTCATTATTTTGAAGATTCCCAATATGCTTCACTCGGCAGCATTCGTCAATTAAGCTAAATTTATTGCCAACAATATGTTTGTAAGACAAACAGTCTAAAATACAACATAACACATTGATTTTAACAAATAATAAAAGGAATCATTTATTGGAATAAGATCATATTGTTGTTTTATTTCGTTTTTCTTGAGCGAGCATACTTAGAATCTAGACGAAATATATTCAATTTAGCATGCATAACTTTCATAACATCAGTCGTATGTAAATGTTTTATTTAAACAAACCCACAATCGGAAAGCATTACGCTACCGATTTATCAGTGATAGAGGGTCGTTGATTCGAGCCTCGCTATCGACCATGTCTCTTTATGTGAGAAAGAAGACAGTTGCTTACTGAGAATGGGAGTCTAGTACTGGTTCTTCACAGGAACGATAGATAGCTGAACTGTCCGTCTCGTATGACTCTGATTGTTGAAAAGGGGCGTAAAACTCGAGATAAACAAAAAAAAAATAACAATACCAGTACGCTACCAATTAAATTGTCTTCGGACGACTTAAGAGTATTATCACCATATTGGCTGCTTAGATCGACTGTTTTTGTGTTTGTTTATTTTAACTTAGCTTCAGTTTTATTAAATCTTATAAATTATTTCAAATATCTTAATTACAAGAGATTGTACAATCTGATTGCGGTTATGGCCGTATAAAAACAACTAGTGAGCTTTTATCCAGCTTGACATTTTTGCACTTACCATAATAATATATCACGAACATAGTAAGTATAATGAAGATCGTAGTGGAGTCAGACCCGACCGTTGTCCAGATTTTTTGTTTGTTTGTTTGTTTCAGGATTTTAGAACATACGTATTTTTTATCTAAATTACAAGTTTTTTTCACATGGATGTCATCTATTTTCTCGATAAGATTAATTACTTTAGTTGGCAGTTCTGGGACATTAGATAATCTGCTTAAAAAGTGAAAATCCACAAAACGAGAAATATTGAAACAATAAATTTGAAATATCACATTTTAATGCATACCTGGTCATAATACTGAAAGAAATAACGTACATGCAAACATCGTGATCGCTATTAATACAGAATAGTACTTATTAAAGATATGAAGCCTTGATATAGTCGGAATAAGATTGTGTGGTCTACGTAAATAACGCAACGTCGTACATGTATACGTGTATATCATAACACACCAGTCCTCATTAAAGAGCAGCAATAAGTTGCAATATCAAAACATTGACCCAACAGCTTAGAAGGGCAATATTCACGGGCCAAAAACATCATGAAGGTGACAAAATGTATGATGTAAACAGATCACGCTAATTCTTTTTGCAACTGTCATTAACAGTTTGAATAAATCACCGAGTTGCCGTGTTTTCAGCGTTTCGATCAAGCGACCAATATGATAGATTATCGAGATACTTCCCGCGATTGCATCCGCTAAGATAATTGCCAATACAGCAAGAACTTTAATCAACGTAAATTGTTTAGAGAAACTCACAAAATATTCAGGTAATGTGATTGCTTTTATCGCTTGTTCGTTTTATTAGAAATATTACGCTGAGCAGAGCAGGATAAACTCACTGAACCCGTACGTTACTCGTCCATGTTGTAACTTATTAATAACAATGCAACATCAACATGTAATGTATAGTTTAAGGTTGACTCTACAACAAATGAATTATGTGTTGATGTTCATTCCAATCGCTGCTTTATTGGAAAGCAAGTTGTATATGATAAGCAAATTTGCTTTATAAACATGTAGTGTTACGACGGCTTTTGTAACTTGAATATCTTAAAGTGTTGCAGGAGGTATATTCATGAACATGTTTCTTTCTGGTCGCACGCAATAATCACGTGCTCTGATGATGTGATCTAGGCATCATGTCACTATGTTGACTACCTAGACTTCATCCATACATTTATCTTTCGCTAAATAGAATCGAAGGTGTTGTATATTTTGTTTCCCCAACTGCACGATACCATTTCTGCTTGTAAATGCATTGTAGTTTGGCAATAACGCAAAGGATGTGCCAATTCAACCACGCGAATTCAACTGGTGCAGATATACGGTTTATTGACTTTGCATTGCCGATGTATCAAAATCATATGTTCAGCAATGTTCATGAGTAATGTCATTAACTCGAGCTTATGTCAGAATCTATCTAAACCTCCTTAATGGCATATATTGGGTTAGATACTGATAGAAGTGGGTACCTCATGGCAAGTATTAGCTGTCGACTAGTTATATGTATAACTGTCCGTTCTATCACACTGATTTAGTAAAATAGTATATATTCAACATGGAATAGTTAAATATGCTTTAGAGTCACTGTTCGTATATTCCGTTATGCTACAACTACTTACTAAAATCAGTTTTAGTTTTTCCGTAAAATTCACATTTTTTTAACTACGTCAGGTCTGTTGATTCCGATTAGAGGATCGCCATTTTGTGTCTCACAAAAAATGTCCAAGAGCTATATCTCCTCATTAAAAAATAGTTCTGTTTTTGTAATTTAAAAACCTAGAAAGACTGATGATTGACATTCGAGTTAGACAAAAATGTAGCACGAATACAATATTCTTCCGTAAAAGGTTATTTTCTGTACCAAATCATGTTCACTTTTTATATGTTGTACATTTTGCAAGTCTATGAAACGATAATTGTTTATAAGGACGAACTGAATACAGAGAAAAAATTCCCCACAGAGATATTTGGTATCATCAAGCTGAGAATTACACACACACAAGATACGCAAACCAAGTGTGTGACTGACAACATTTAAGATAGATCACGACTTGATCAGACTCAGTAATACATATCTAAACTTGCTTGCTTATGTGTTACCAACTTATCGGTGATTTATTTGCTATGAATTATTTGAGGGGACTTCCGTGTTTGAGTGGCAATGGTATCTTACTTGTAGTTTGAATCCCATCCGGTACCAGGTAAAGTTCACATGCTCTTCAGCTAGCTTTGCCAGGTTGGTAGGTCTACTCAGTTGTACGCTTAGGGCATTCCTCACCGTTTTGGCTTGAAAATCGTAAAATGACCACACTGTTGGTGTGACCTTAAAACCAAGTGGACAAATGTGTATTTTGAATACAAAGTTCACCATCCAGTATATAAATTTAACTGAATAGTGAAATGTCACAATAACATTGCTACACACTTGCAACTCTGTGTAGGGTATGTGAACAGTACAGATTGACCTCCTTCGTTTCGTATTACTGATGTGATGTTCACTTAAATCATATTTAGACATAGTTTCCTTATTACATAATTATTTGATGATATTTTACAATTCACGTTTCTTTAGAAATCCTATGTATAGGATGGATTTCTGATTGAAGCGGAGGAGAATTCTTTATTGTTTTAATGTAAGGTTGGATGATTTTATGTGTTTTCTTTGCTATGAATCCTTCACTTAAATGTGTTCATAACTACACTGGATGTTATACCTGTTTGATTCATGGGCTAACAACAACTTATTTAAGACAGCAAAAGCATTATAAGAGTTTGTCCTTCTTAATCAAGTCATGGCAACACATTGTTCAGTAAAGATAATATGATGGGTGAAATTAATTCCACGTGTCAGTACATGTACAAACTACTTAAGTGTAATCTAACATACATGAGAATGGATAGATTTTCAAATGTCAATTCTCGTGGGACGATGTCTGTTGGTCATATGATGTGGAATTATTACGTTCTCAATGCTTGAAATCTGACACTCGTTTCCTATATGATACTCAGTCTATATGTACAATTGTTCTTGATTCTGTCCAAAATGGTTTTAGCCATAGTTTTTCATCGAATTAAAAGTAAATGGCATGACGGAATGTAATAAACCTATATAAATTCGTTTCGTCTACGTACTTTGTTTGTGTTGTTTTGTGAAATGTTTTCATACATAAACCGTGCTTGTTTGATTTCGTCTGAATTTTACAGACATGTTAATGTAATCCTCATTTTGTACACTGGTCTTTTGGTGTTTTTTACTGCTGCATAAATATGGAAATGCGGCCACAGTGTTTATCCATATTAACTGTCTCTATGAATACGATGTTTTCGTTCTACTGAACATTATTATGACATGCAGTTGATTGTTTCCATATTTGAGATATTATACTCATTTGGGAACATGATGATATATATAGTATCACAGTAATTATAGCAAACAGTTTTTAATGAGACGATTTAGCAACCGTTCATATTCTCCAATAAAGATGATATCGTGTTTGTTTGAGTGTACAAACAATATCGAATCAAGCATTGGAAAGGAAACTACAAAAACTGACGGCTTCCGTTTCTAATTAGTTGTGTACATATTTAAAGCAAACTGTGGTTTTAATCATACTATTTCGTAGAAAGTCCGAGGGACGTTATAATATAATGTATGTATAAAACATGGTATACTAATATCAATAACAGCAACAGATTGTCCGAATATTGCTTATTTATGGAGTTTTGTATTGAAAAATATCTGTATAGTAACATATCAAACTTTTTTAACAAAATTTCGATTATATTCCAACAATCTCAATATAGAAACTGATAGATACAACGACGTAGAAAGGCAAAACCGACTTTGTCAACAATAATATGAATAAAATAGAAACCCAGGACCACCTTTTATTAGTCTGTCCTAAATATTGACATTTAAGATCTCGATATGTAAAATCTTATTTTTGCAATTGGCCAACTATTACAAAATTTGGAAATCACGTGTCCTCGAACTCTCAAAACTTGGAAAACAACATTGCAAAATTTGTATTTTCTTTGCTTTTAAAGAAAAAAGTTAAAAACAGCAATCTCAAAACTCATTTATTTTAACCTGTTATCTATTTTGTAATCTCGTTCAGAAACAAATCATGTCATGTATATACTCACCACTTATCATTTACTTTCTTCAATTTGTTTTATTGGCTATGTTTACTATGTATATATTTCATGCCAATAAACTATATGTTATGTTATGTTTAGAATTTTAATACTATTTGAAACACCATGAAGATGTAATTAATACGGACATTGTGCTACAGTTTCTTGTGTAAATATTTGACGAATACAACAATCTGGGTAATCAATACATTTTTCTTTGTCATTCAAGTACTTTAAATTGCTTTATTGAAGCATAATTATTTGTGCAAACTTCGGTGTATAATCACTGTAGTTAAGTTGATATTAGTGTTTATTGAACTCCTTTACACATTCTTTGCTTCGTTCTAAATGATAATCAACTATTGAGATCCTAGATTTTGTATTTGGATCAAACAAACGATTACGCGAACATCATCAATTTTATCTCCACGGTCCGTTTGTCGTCTGGAACAGACACAGCATATCAACAAATCAAACTTCACTGAATTTGATGCCATACGACAAAGGCAGAAGTAACGAACCTGTGTTAGTAAAATTATAAAAAACTGTATAGTATAGGTCGTATGTATCAGTTGAACGGGGTAGAGTGTTGTGACAATTGTTTTTAATTTAATATAATAATTATTATGTGTTAGGTTATGATGTTTTATGTAGAATGTTTTACAATTTTACCATCACATGTCCGTTTGTACTGCCTGTGCCGAAACGACACAGAATCATACACTACTGTTTACACCTGGTAATTGAAAATAACATTGAAAAGTTTCAAAAAAAGACAACAAGAGCAGCCACTAATCGCACATAAGATTTGATATCACGCTTACTACAAAATACTCTTCTGCCATTGGATGATTTGACGTCACGTGGTGACCTAATATATCCTATATTAGGTTACCAGAATATATTGGGTCTGTAATGGAGACATTTATGTTTAAATATTGGGTCTGTAATGGAGACTTTTATTGCAAATAATGAGAAGGAAGGTAGTCTGCGTGATATAATCGTTACAGGGATAGTAACTGACCCGATACGGGATATACGGGTCTGTGGAAAACCATATCGGGACTCGACATTCGGTCTCGCCCCATATGGTTTTCCACAGACCCGTATATCCCGTATCGGGTCAGTTACTAACCCTGTAACTATTAATACAGTTCGCTGTTAAACATAAGCTTGTAACTAAATTGCCACAATCATGTTAAAAATAATCTGAAGAAATATAAAGAACACTGACGACGTTTTATAACATTGATCAAGATTAATGACAAGCTTTTGTCTTACTTTCTTCATTGTTCCGTGGGAAACTTTACCTAAATAGTAATATAACTACACAGCTTGTCATTGGGGTTTTAAAAGCTTTTTCTAGCATTTATGCCATAAGCCAAGGGGAATTAATTATATTCATGGGAAGTGTGAAGGAAAGAAAGAAGTAAACAGGTGTTACTTGATACGTTGAATGTTCGTGATTTCAGGAAAATACTTTTATCTAGTGTGGAAGCTGACACCGATGTAGATATCTTGGAGGATGGGGTATTTTATTACGGCGAACAAAATTCACGGATTCGAGTTAACCGAACTACATTGCTCAAAATTAATGTTGATGAAATCCAGACAATCTACAAAGGTCTATAGTTTTGTATTTTTGTGCATAAAAGCGTTTGTTCCATAAATTCTCTTGGCACGGGAATAGTGGGTTATTGTATTCCTAGTTATTACTGATTCATAAATAATATTAGTAGGGTAAATTTGCTACTATAAAGCACGGTATTGTAGTTCCCGTGTGACTTTGAGACAAATACATCGTCTGTATGTGGGCTTTACTTCTGGGATTTTTTGTTTGAACAATTATAAACGCATGTATCCTTGGTGCTGTGTTATTAATAATAACATAATTTATAAAACATGGAGATTATTAGTCGCCTTGAATGTTTTATAGACCTTTATGTAAACATAATATTTATTATAATCCCGCCAAGGAATGCATTGTTTTTGTTTCATTATTTTAAGGAAATAAAAGTAGAAGTGGCGACGTGAGATTGTTTTTATGTGTGTGAATGAATTCATAGGATATATCTCGTATTAATTGATAAGACAAACAAAAATTGTTTCATTAAATGTGCTTATTAGTTTTTGGTGGTTCGATCTCGTAGCTGTAATTATAAACACTATTTCATTACTGCCAAAGAATGTCAGACTTAAACAAATTGAATTCTGTAATAGCCAGTGCTTGTCCTTAAATCGTAATAAAAGCTTAACAGCTTCGCCACTAGCATTGATTAATGATTTTACTTATAAGTCTGGTGATAATCGCTTAAACTACCTGCATTAAAGTTTGAAGGCATCGGACATTCAGCTAACCGTATTATTTTTCCTTAAAAAGGTCGATACCCAAATTAGGTAAAAATGTCCATGTGCAAAAACATTAGTTTATAAACCAATAAAGCAAACTCAACTCTGTCTAGACTGTATTAGATACAAAACGATAAATTTCTATTTAAAATATTGTCAAAATAGAAATAAGACAAATATAAGCTTAATGGTTTCTAAATAAGTACTACATCAGTATTTTGCTACAAATGTGTAATACTAGGCATAATACTGTAGCGTTTTGCTCTGACCACCTTTATCAATAATAATAATGTATTTTCGTTTTTTATATTAACCATTCTGACGCCGCTGTATAAACTTGAACAGCTCATTCAATCTGATTGTACATGTCCACCAGATTAATTAAACTTATTCATTTGATTTATAAAAATTATATTAATGATATGAAACACTATATTTATCAGCGAAAATTATTTACCAAACAACGAAAGCACGTGACATGTTGTTCTGGGTGTTATTACAGCCTATTATTCAGTACGTCATTGTCTGGTATTTAAGTAGAAAGAGAAGTGGTACCTTATCTCATGTATAACATACGTGCTAAAGGCTATAATACAAGATTGCTAGATTCTCAATAATTACTTCTATTTAATTCCAGTAAACATTGACTGTAGGTTATTTGATAAAGTTAATGAAAGCTTTACGTCTCAGAGTATGCTTTTCCGTTCACGTTACATAGACGGATTTTTTAGAGTTCTGGTGATATCGGAAAATGACTTTATCCGTTGTAATATGCTATATGTATAGTTACGACTGCCATAACTCTGCTCAGATACCTTACTTAATACTTGCTCAAGAAATTAGATATCAGCCATGATGAAGATTTAACACGTGCTGCTGCTACGATCCCGACGTATAAAACCAATATACCCTGTAGCAAGAGATCTCACAGCGTCGCAGTGAGATGAATGTGGTGTGGACGTTCGGTCAGATCGGTTTGTTATAAATTCATCAGGTTCCGTGGAAGCCACTCAGTCAACAAGTGAAAGTCGTGAAATTAACGCAGTATTTTATTTATAGCTGGAATATTGATGGAATTATTCTAATTTGGGTTTGTAATTTTCTTTTTTATTTGCAATTGTTCATGCGACATATAATTTTAAATAATTTTGATATTTTCTCCTGTTTTTCTAATAATGTTTACAACTTTGATTATATAATTATGCAACTATGTATATGTATTCCAAAATATGTTTCTTTTTTAAGTAATTTGAATTAAGATACTATATATATTTATAGGATGAACGAGGTTAGAAAAATATTTTTATAAGCATGCATATCTCTGTAAATGGTGTTTAATTACATGTGGATGAACATACTGTCATGATTCAGATAAATGATTGCACTTCATGATTTTTCGAAATGCCTTGAATACAACAAAAATGAGCTATCAGAAGAATCATCTAAGAGCTTTTTCGTGAAACCAAATTTCAGAAATGTAGAACTATTTTTGGTTGGACGATTGCGTTTTTATAATTATTTTGATTTCCCTGCTTGTCATGGTATCATGGTAGCAAAATATCATTTTAATTATACGTGAAGATGATATTTTTTCGTTCGCGTGAATTTCTAAAACAATACAAATCCGTTGTAAATAGCAGTTCCTGCGAATTCGACATAGGGGTTGAGTTTGAGGTGGAAAATATTGATGGCTGCATACTTTCATGGTCAGAGATAAATTCACAATGGACCGCCTTCAGAACGAATGAAAGAAATGATAACTTATTGACTATGTGGCCACCAGAGACACCATGTCTGTGACATTGTCATATTGCTTGTCTTCTTTTTTTCTCACATTCGCTAGTGTCAAGTATATCTTTTATGCAACCGTGCACGTACTATCACCACAACGCACTTTGGATACAATTCGATATTTTGATAGAACCGGTTAAGTTAATCATTGTTTATGGCTCATTGTGCCAGTATTACGAGTAAAAGTATTAACAGTTGGGAACATTGTTTCATTTAGCGCACCATATACAAAGACAAAATGAAAGTTCTCTAATTTCTATTCTATTTAAATTCTAATTACAGGGTTTTTAAACTCACTCCTGTTTGTTTTACTATGAAAAGGAAAAAAAATCTCATTAGAAACAACGCTTCAATCATTATCGACGATATTTAATGAAGAAACAAAATCTGAAATTGCAATCTTATAATTAAATTATATATTTTTGAACTGATTTGTTATTTTCTATTGAAAAGTGGTAGATCGTGACGAGAACACTAAAGAGTTTGTAAATTGTTCCTAAAATATTTTATTGATAATTGTAAAGTATTGCGTCAAAGTTTCGCCCTGTAGACTTAGTCCCTGGATTAAGACTTGATGGCGTTATCGATAACACTCCCATCTAAGAAATACCATGAACGGTCCAGCAGACAATTCTCTTCTTATTTTATACGATAAAACGACATTTTCCATTAATTAGCTTCGCTGTTGTATTAATTCCAATTCTTTGTGATTGGATAGTATTCACATGGCTTCGTTTGTATTGATACTATTAATGGAGACAGTATAGGGTCGTTATCAGTTTTTATCTCATTGCGCCGTCCGTGAAGACAGAAATGCCATCTAAATAAAACGGCAGTTGAATCGACATCATTTAGGCTAATATAAAAACTAGATTTTATCTCACAATCTCATTTGCTTCAGGAGAACCGTTTGTAGTTATCAGTATTCCTGAATTTCCTGATGCGTTAAGTTAAAATGTCTTCTCTTTCTATGAGATTGGAAGTTGCTTTGCAAAGGACACGCGTTATCTAGAAACTAAACCACCCTAGATGTCCACGAAACTTCTAACGATAATTATGTTTTATCCAAATGCAACTTTTCTAAAATCATTATAGAGTTAATTCCTATGCTACTGCAAATGAACAGAGCTTTCACTCTCTGGTAGCTTTTGTTTTGTATTAATCCTGATACTTGCAGACCTTTGCTTGACAATATTCATGTAAAACTGAATGCAAAAAGATCGCGCATTTTCAGAGATCATTACCACGAAGTCCTCGTGTCGAGAAACGTTTATCACCTTTTCAATGTCGTATCTATTTAGTTCGTTCGATGGCTGATTCTTGGAAGGTGGTTCACAGCTTGTAGTGTTTCACATTGTTCTTAGATTGTTTAATGATAATGTGTAGTGTTCGTAATATTTATTCAATATTCAAGTTTTCTTTGACATCACACTGATTATATGTCATATTGTCCAAAATGGAAAGCTGAGCATTGTTTTCTTTGAAGATTACTGTTTTGATAACCATCTGGCAAGTTCAAAATTATTTTGGAGATGCCTGTGTAGTTCCCCAATCAATAATGTCAATTATATGAAGAAAGAAATATTGAATGTTTTCATGTGCCATATGTTTACTTTATTAGGTTAATCTTTTAAAAAAAATTCTTCCTGCATCATACAGAGAAAAGTATAGGCGCCACATGACTGTCATTGAATTGGAACCTCAGGAATATTTATATCTTCAGTGAATAGTTCCTGGTTGCCTTAATATTGATCTTAACTTCCATTTCATGAAACACTGTTTTATCGTGAATTCGTATCCTTATATAGAAAAATAGTTAAATATCATGCGCAATACTTAAACGAAAACTAATGATTCCAAAGTATGTGATTGCTTATCAACGTTCCGGTAGATGAGACATCCAGAATAAAACAGTAAATATTTAATAAACTATTGACTTGCACTAGGAGTATGCATGTTTCATAATTTATCAAACAATATATAGTATTGACAAACTTCCCCATGAAACACATTGTTGAATTAAGCAGTAGAAACTGACACATGTCACACACAGACGTCAACTATGGCTATTGGTATATCATCTAAATCCGGACAGACGTTAACTCTGAATTCAGCTTCCGAGATTGTGTCAACTTGATCAGATATATATCGCACAACCTGAAGCTTTACATGCAGAACAGACAATGTTAATGTTAATTGTATGAGTGGAAGGAAAAATACTGGTTATCTTTTAAGAGGGGACTTTTTGGTTTTTGTGTCTTTTTTATTCGACTGTATTGATGTAAATGTTAAAATATGCAAATTGTTATATCATCCAATCAATCGACAGAAGCCTCAAGCGTAGCTGCTTTATAATTGATAAAAGTAATTGTCATGTCGAAGTAAACTGCACATAGCAATACATAGAGTTATAATTCATTCAGTCAGTACTATGTACTAAGTATTTTTATGTGCAATTTACTTCGACAGTCGAATAGAAAAAACTAAAATTGCAATAAGTTTTTCCCACCATGGAGAAAAAAACAATGAGCATAAAATAAAAACTATTTATGAACTGGACCAATATCTCCCAATGTTTTAGAATATTTTACATTGTGCTTGACTCTTCATAACATTCATTAATAAAACACGTACTGATCGACAAATTTCTGCTTCCCGCTTAAGAGCACAATATATCGTACACAGCCACAAGCGACACATGATCAATGTGAGATTTTGTCATAAAACCCGTGTAACAGCATAATAGAACTCAGTGACATTTGTGATATGACAGTATAATGAACGCTAAAAGCCAGCGAACCACAAAAACGGGGGGGTGCTTTCCCGAGTATGTGTGTGCTCAAAGTCAAAATAAAGTACGGAAAATGATGTTGGAAGTCAAAATAACCTTAGTTGTAATGATTAATATTAAGCAATATAATAGAAAATTGTTCATGCCAGCTCGATTTAATGCTTGATAATTTAAGATACAGAAAAAAGTTGCGAAACCCGCACTTTTTATAATTTTTCTTCAAAAGGTGCAAAATGTAACGTAATATTTCATTGAATATGAACTTATAGATTCATTGTTATAAATGATTGGTTTTATATGATATGTTTGAGAATTATGCATTTTACAACTTAAAAAAGCACAGCTTGAATAATTACACGACTTCTCTCACGACTTAAAAGACTGCATCATTGCATTATTTGATGCGGCGCTGTCTGATGCATTGCGACAAGATACTATTTCTAGTTCTCCGTTTAATGCCATCGTAAACAACGGATTTCGTTTATTAAATAACAATTACACGTTATTTAATAATGCAAATTGTTTTCTCATGCTCCGTGTGCACTTTGACAAGCATTATTTTTTCGATGAGAACATTTGAAGGAACCATGTAAATTAATTCAACGTCTTGTAGAATTTCGCGTGATGGAAACAATATAAAATGTTATATATAGTGAAACATCAATTGTCGTCTATAAATTCAAGAAGTCGATCCGTAAATGACAAGAGAAAGTACAAAATTATGTAGAACATTCTGCACGATCCCATAAGACAAAGGAATTTCTCCTCCTAATTAGTCGTTTTAAAGTTGGATAAGCGAAATTATGCAAATTATTCAGAGCTATCTCTTTTAACACGTCAAAGTTGGTATGCTCTGACACATTTCTAGACAGGTTATCATTGCAGATTGGCATACTTTATATGTTCATCTTAAATTGACGACTTACGTATTGCATTTTATTGTATAATGAATATCATAAACGAGATACAGAATTGTAACATATGTGTTTTTAAAACAGAACCTAAAAAAACATAATCAGTTGCTGAATTGACACACACCATTCACAACACGTGCGTATCATAACACGATAATTTGTTTCCCACAATCAGAAAAATAGACTTCAGTATGTACTTTAGCGGTGCATGGTTTTAAGAGGATTGCTATATGGAGGACACTCTCAACACGTCGATACTCTATATTTATAATTGATGATATATTGTTTATATATTCAAGGTCCACCTAATGCCCGACTCTGACATTATTGAGCTTCTATTGTTCATTGTCAGTTCTAGGGATTCATGTAAATACATCTTGTTGACTTTCGTACTAGAATCACGTTTTTCTCACCGTTATGAAAGGATTGAATTCCTGGACAATCAATTGTATAAACTTGTTTAGGTTGACTTTTCTAGAGAATTTAGTATAGATTTCTCGGAAATGGAAGATAGTGTGAGTGTCAGTGCAGAAAAAATGAACGATTCATCTTAGGTTATCAGTTTATATCAGTTGATTAACCGAGACAGCATGTTTAGGAATGTATTAATTAACAAACCTAGACAGACACCTGCCACGTACTGCTGCAGCATCAGAAAAAATGTTATGCCTCTAAAATAACTTAAAGACATGGTGGTTAATTTGGCTTCTAAATTCGGTACATATCAAGTACATCAATGTGAACGGATTCTCTGTCATCGGTCAAAAATGGTTGGTAAATGAGAGTCTGATCTGATTATTGTTTGCCATTGACATGGCATGTTTGTTTGTAACGAATCAGAGCGATTTCATTGTATCACCTTCCTGTGATCTCCGTGTTTATACCGGAATCTTCTATACGTTTCACTGAATAAATAGATAACATGCGGTTATCTGATGATAAGAAACGAAACGAGGTTTCATTTATAAACTCGTAATAACAACTATTTGATTATACAGAATATTGACAATTTCAAGTATTAAGGGTAATACTGTGTAATATCCGTGGGGAGTTAGTTTTGGTGTAATTATTATGACAAGTATAGTTCAATTTTTAGGTTAGTAATGTTATTGTATACACGGAAGATCCCATTTGTAAATGTTTAGGTAACACGAACACTATTGTGAAATGCTAAAGAACAATCTATGAACCTTTTCACTGTCTTTTGTGGCGCAGTTGGTAAAACATTAGGTTAATGAATCTTGAAGACTGCGTCTGATGTTGGACTCCATTTTTTTTATTTTTAACTTTTTTATTTCATTTTTATTAAAAGTTAACTTCATATATATCGATAAGAAAATAATGTTTAAAAGGTTTTATAATTAAATTGTTCCATGAAATTAACAAACATATGATAACCTATCACGGGAAATTAGCATTTATATATCATTTTAATTGTAAAGTAATTATATAATAAGTAGTAACTGGTTTAGGGTTTTAGTATATATTGTATTTGAAATTACTTTTGTCTTCGTGATTTCGCGCAATAAAATGTTTCAAAAATACAAAAATTGAGAAATACACCAGGTATCAAATACATTTATTCTTTCCTTTTTATCTCTTTTGAAATACAAAAAGTTACTTTTCAGCGTGTACACATGTAACAAGAACAAACATATTTCAATAAATAAACTATAAGTAATAAATGTTTATAATGATTTAAATAGAAAGTGCTATTGACTGAGTTCGAGCCCCCACATCTGCTTCATTTTGTAAAAATGTCATGTATGTACATGCCAACTTATCCAATACACCATGACTCTGGTTCACATGAATGACACTTTACTGCGGATTTAAAATGATTTGGAAATCAATTAACACTGATTACCTTTACAATGGTATCGTCCAATATTCGACATTGACTATAAGAAAATTGAACTATACAAATCATTTCTTTATTTTTTACTGTAAATCTTGATTATCATGCATAGCCAAAGAAAGTTCACCTTTGGTATTAAGCTTTATAATGAAAAAGAATTGGATATTTAACACTCTGCTTTCGTGCTCTTAATTCAATTATTCTTTTTTCCAGGTGATATCGGAGAAGACTACAAATGACGTCGATCAACGTATCAATGTCGCCATTGGTGAACACCACAGAAGCCTATGTAACAGAACTTGTGTGTTACATTGTAAACACAACAACTGATGGAAACCAAACCAAAGTACCGTGTCATGAAGGCCAGAGTATGCTAGTTCTTTCCATCATAATGATAACTTCGTACATGCTTATATGTATATGTGGCCTTGTGGGAAACGGTCTGGTCATCTACGTTGTCTTGCGGTTCTCCAAAATGAAAACCGTGACAAATTTGTATATATTAAATCTTGCTCTCTCAGACGTGCTTTTCCTTATCAGTCTGCCGTTTCTAGTAACAACAAATCTACTAGGATATTGGGTATTTGGAAAAGCTATGTGTAAAATATATATGATATTTTTCTCAATAAATTTCTTTACCGGTGTATTCACACTTACGGCTATGTCGGCAGACCGGTATCTAGCTGTGTGTCACCCCGTAAGGTCCGTATATTACAGAACCATACGGATTGCGTTTTTCGTGTGTTTAACAATTTGGTCAATATCTTTTTTTGTTATGCTTCCAATTATTTTGTATTCTACAACTGTTCCGAAAGAAGATCTTCCTGGGAAAGAAACGTGTACTATACTCTGGCCGGAAAATCCTTCCATTCCAGGCGATAAAGCATTTACCTGGTATTCCTTTCTCTTAAGCTTTCTCATACCCGTGGCTTTGATATCTGTATTCTATGTTTCCGTCATTGTTCGACTTAAAAGCGTAGGACCGAGGAAAAAATCGAAAGAAAGGAAGAAATCAAACAGAAAAGTGACCCGCATGGTTCTCGCCATGATATTTGTGTATGTGTTCTGTTGGTTGCCGTATTGGTGTTTCCAGGTCGAACTGACATTTAAAACGAAAGAGAGCGCAGTGCCAAGGTGGAAAATCTACATGTTTAGCGCCTTTACAGTGTTATCGTTTACGAACAGTATGATAAATCCTATATTGTACGCCTTCCTAAGTGAAGTATTCAGAAAGAGTTTTTTAAAAGCATTTAAATGCGCTAACTTTATTGACTCTAATCGAGGTCACACGACTGACAATAGTATATTTCCTCGCTCTACCACCAGGAAGGACAACGGTAAAGATGAACGATTCGAATTCACAACCATGGTGAACCAAACGGAAAGCACGTGCATGCATACAAACACTGCGTTTCAGATGAATAACGTCGATGTACACAAGACTGAAATGAATGGAAATGAAGAAGCGTTGTTGGAAAATGATATTCAGTACGTGGATAAAGAAATACAAACAAAACAGGGACAAGACGAATAATCTTCTTAAATGAACCGTTTTAAATATTTGTTTTGTAGGCAATGTTGTAAATATGTTGTTAAAGCTTGTGCCCATCGTGCATTAAGTCAATAGATGTTTTGCAAATGACAGAAAGTGGAATTTTAGATAATTGTTTAACTACTTCGAAGTGCATTATATAACTCATTGATATTCGATACAACATGGAAATTCGATAGAGACAAGAACTTTCATTAGACATATATGATTTAAAGACATTTATATTCCATCTTCTGTTTTAGGTCTATTGCTGTTGTGAATGTTTGTCAATGATTTTGTAACACTCAAAAAATGTAAACAAAATGATGATTGTACTGCGACCATGGTTACATCGTATTTTATCATTCTCATTTAAACAAAACTCTTCCTTCATATGTTGACGTTATCCCCTAGCAGAAATTATTCACCACACAACATTTTCTTCTGATATGACCAACAATTGCAAGGTCTAAATACGGATGTTCTATAACGTAAAACCTTGTCTAATAATTCAATCGCACTGGGTGTCGTTTTCAGAATGCATTACGTTCTAATCTGTCAAACACACAATGCTCCATATGTTGTGTTAATATAAATTTGGGAATGACTAAATCATTGGACAAATGTATATGACATGTTGACATAATTGAAAGACCATTGTAAATGCATAATCTTGTATTAGAGATTGATTGTGTAATAAATGTGAAGTGACACTTGTACAAATATTTTCTCATATGTCATCCAATTCTACTACATGTGCAAACCTATTAAGTCTTAAAAGGAAATTCTTACGAAGCATGTTATCTTGTTAGGTATATCTGTATTATCTGAAACCATCGGTGTTTTCCTCTTATTTCTATGACTGATAAATGAGAACCCAAGCCTAGCATTAAACACATTCGATAATCAGTTATTTAAATATTTGTCACTGTCGTCATAAAACCCTTCTTTGTTTATTTGCTGATTATTTTCTGACTTTGAATAAATAGTTTATGTAATGTTAGCAATGAAACAATCAAAACCGCCATTATTTGTAAGATATTTCATTGATAAAACCACAGTGACAAATGACAAAACATAACAAATAGTCAAACATTAGATATTCCTTCCCAGAGACTGGATCTCACGACTAATCCATCATTTGTGATTGGAAATCGGTTTTTCGAAAGCCTAAATCTTCATTTACGTTGGGTTTATCATTTTTACTTGATTTATCAACTGAGCCGATCCCGTATATTTTCCTATTGAAATGCAACGAACTAATTGTTTCTAAGACATCTAAATATAATCGAGAAATAATTATAATATGAGAATCCCAAGGTTGTTATTAAGCATACATAAAGCATACAGACAAACACATTGTGAAGTAATATTAGAATACGACGTTTCGTTGAATACTATAACAACGTACTTCAACGTATACATGTTGAATGTTGACGTTCGTATGTTTCACTGTATAAAGCGCTGACAGTTTTGTACCAAAACAGTAACATTTTTATCAAGTTCAACAAAGCATATTGCGTATATATGTACACTTTATAACGCAACATGATGTCTCAACTGGTCCATTTAGGCTGACAAAAACATTACCTCCGTAACGTTAAGCGTATGATTATGACAGTTCATGATGTGATATAATGACTTCATTAATATACTGCAACAGGCGTCCGAAAATGCGATACTGGGCATCGGAGTGAACCATTGCATGTCATCAACTGAATACAAGAGTTTCGAAGACTAAACTTACCTAGCTGAGACATCCCTTTAAAATGACAGGTATCATTTAATCAGACCATGAGTTTAACTAGGCTTCCGCGCTTGTAAAGACGTGGTAGAGACTTAATTTTTAACTACTTAACGCTGACCAACATGAAATATCGGAGATATGTTCCATATAGCTCTTTGTTGTGCACAAATTACCTGGAGAGTGTTGCTTTAACGTAACCTCATCAATTTTATAGTTTATCTGCAAGAAATCTTACAATCAATACAATTAGCTTTATTGAACTTTGGAGGAAAATATTCTTCCATTTGATGATAGTCTTATAAATATTTTAGAGTACCAAATAAAAACAAATATTTCTTGTGAATAATTAATAACACATTTTTGTACGCATTGTTGTTTTTGCATTTGCAATGTTTGGAGTAATATTAGCTTTTTTCAGCCGCATATTAACATTTTTTTTTATTTGATGAAATAATAAATATTTCATCAAATAAAGAAATGCTAATATGTGGTTGGTTATCTAACTCATTAGTTTCTGAACTATATTCAAAACATTAATTTAGTATCCTGTGCTGTGACAACACATATCCGGACGGAACAATTACATTCATTTTGATAAAACAAATCATGTGATAAAAGGTGATGGTCCTTTAACAATTCATTTTATATCTGCTTATTAAACGATTCAATACCGTTAGGTACTGTTTCATCAATGCAACCTTTGGCATGCAAATATCTTTTTATGTTGAATGTTTTGCTTCACCGATGTGAAAATATCGTCGCATCCGTAACACGAACTTCCAGACACATCAAACTATTTGCATAACTTGCGCTCACAACGCGCCGTTCACTGAAATGTCATAATTATTTCACACTTAATTAACCAGGAAAGCACACCCTACTAAAGTTAAGGCGGTTAGCTATTTTCCGCATAACATATTGTTAATTAACATTTAGCAAAAACGATCACAGCTGTTGTGCAATAATAGACGAGACGCTAACTGATACTTAGATGTTTGTAGGTTGCAAGTAATACCTTCTACCATGAAGTTAATCTATTATCTAATGATACTATCACGCATTAGGAGCACTTTGAAGTGCAGCCCATGATTTGATGGATAGGAATGACCTAGCTGTTGCAAGATGCTAGTTTGTTACAATATATTATTTTACTGTGCTCCTATATCTTGATATATTTAAAACTCTCCAAACAATTTAACGTGTTCATCAATATTCTGATTTCAAACAAAACATCTACTCAAGTAATACATTTGCTAAAACCTTTGCAAAGGTTAAAAACAAGTGAATACATACATTGACACACTTAGTACCCGGAAAACGCGTGTTCATTCAAAGTAATGCAAATACGCAGATATTTTGGTAATGCAATCATGAGTTCATTATAATATGCAATAGATTTATAGATCAAACGTGACATTTTACCTGGATTCCAGTTAAAAAATAACAACAACATGAACTTATCGTTAAATATTTAACCGTATTATATTTTACAAAATATCATTTGTTTATATTAATTCTTGGAAATATATATATAACCTGAGCAACATTAAGCTGATATATCTGTAGACTATAAAACAATGATTACACACAAAAAAAACATAAATTTGAGATCGGGTACCACGAAGCCTTTTCCAAACATTCAGTTACACACATGTATGCTGGTGCATTGCGTGTGAACATTTCTAAACATAATTGTTAGTGACTTCTGCTTGTTTATATTTTGTGTCACCTCTAGTCGTGACTTGGAAGATAATAAGTATATTACTTATATAACAAGCGTACATTAAGACAGTTAAGTGACATCGAAAATTTCTGTTACTTTCCCTATGTCGTTGTTAGTGTCTTACAGAATCATGCGAAAAGAGAACAATCGTACATTAAGTCTCCAAGAAAAAGAAGTAATTTAACGAAATAAACGTTTCATCTTGGCACACGAAACCACAATTTAAGCTTGTAAACCTTTAGATAATGCATTTGATTGATACATTACCTTAAGTCAAATGATTATAAATAATTATGATAGTCGCCGTCAGCATTTGTATGAAGAACTTTGAGAGAGAACGCTAAGTGATGTAACGCTTAAAATGAAGAGCTTACCATGTCCATTAAGAAAATACTTCTCAAGTCTTGATTGCCTTGGTTTACATACGGTCACACCATGCTAAGATAACTGAACTCGATGACGTAGGGTAATTAAAAGCTCGGTGGTAGAATGTTCTCGGTTTCTTATAGCATTAAGATCATTGACATTATTCAGACCGTATTCGATTTGAGAACGATATCATTGTATTTAAAGGATACTTAGGTCGGTACAGGGGAAGCCAGTGTTATAGAGTATATTAACACATATATTTCAATAATTTGAAAGATATTTCGGTGTAATGTGGCTTGCAGTGGATTTGTAGATCACACAGACATGCATGCTGGAAAGTACCATCCATGTATGCTTCCTTAATGCTTTATCTGATTTCGTCAGTTGACAAAAATACTCGGTGCGGGAAGTTAATCCGACGAATTTACTTCTTTATCGTATGGTTGCTAAGTCTAAGAAAGTTCAATACTGCTGCATAATTGCATTACGACCTATGTCAGTATATCATATGGTATGTCAGGTATGGTGTGTTAATCAGATTGTATGGTTGAGGTAGGCTAGTCTAACGGTCGATAGGAATGTAGACAAATTACGTTAATACGTGCGCACGAAAGCTTGGCATATCATGGTGCATTTACTAGGGAATTGGCGTTCAGTACTTACTTGATGAAGTACGAATAATCAGATTTCGTTGCCTTATATTGGTGGTCTGTGTAATTGAAAATCAACAAAGCTAAATTTTCTTAACGAATGTTTATTACGTAAGTGATAACTAATTAAAGGCAACCGTTGTATGTTTGTGTTAAGATATATTAAGTATGTAATCAGTCGCAGTGTTGTCTGTCTTAATTCAAAATCATACCTTGTGTTTTCATTCAAAGTAAGAGATTATTTTATTTCTACGTCATTACATAAACCTATAACCTTCCAGCGAAGTAAGTTTATATGAAAAATAAACTTCAACAGCTTAAATCATCTCGTGAACATAACACCTGTTGAGTCTAAAGAGGTAAATAACGAAAAGACTTATATATAATAATCATATTCCTTTTTCTCATTATTCCAAGATATGAATTTTATGTTACCGATATTTTCTGTTGTGACTTTGTTATATTTAAGTGTATTTACAGTTAATTTAACTGAACAATATCTAGTTTCAAGTTATTAACTGCAAGCATTATGTTGGATTCATCTCTCTAATTACGGTCATACCTGCGAACAAAGACCTCATTGGGTAATAATGTGGCCTTTATTGGTAGTTATTAATATGTTCTTAATAATTAAGGACGATTTTTAAAAAACGACATTCATTCACAGTGTGGTCTTTATTCGGAGATGACCGCCAACACAGATTTGGCTTTATGCAAAATGTTTGACTGGTAACTAGAAGTAACGTTGTTCATAATGGTGGTACGTATTCAATTCTACATTTTTTGTAATAATAACGGTAAATATTTACCTTAATTCAGTTTTATACTTCAATACATGGCAACAACAATCTTTATATGCAAAAAACGTTATTATTGGCCATTATTGAATGAGCTTTGAAACGTTTGTAAAAATAAGGATACCTAATTTATAATCATTTGAAGTATACAGTGTAAATATACAGTGTATTCGACAATTGGAAGTATTTCAATAGAACATATGTTTCTTTCGAAAAAAAACACCATTCCAAATCAAAATCAATGGTACTTTGGGTATTTAGTGATTACAAATGAAGATATTTGTGTATTTGAAAACTTGTAAAGTATTAGATATGATCATAGCAACAACAACTTATACTCACATAAACAATAACATGCTCGATGTTGTAGTCTACAGAGGTTCGCATAATGCATTATTTTCCAATAAGGGTCAAACTAGAATGCAAGTCGTTTTCGGTACCCCAAGTTTTGTCAAATGCTTCCATTGATGCTGGTAAATGGATAACCAACCTTATTGACCATTGTGAGAAATTCTAGTTCGTAGACATTTTTTCAATGTGTATCATTTTAAACGATATTTCTGCATTCCATAACTGTCAATCACTTGGCGCGCATGAATTTTTATGCAGACCAAAGAACTTCATTTTTCTTTGTCGGCCATGCAATCGCTAATCTAGTGTAAGTGCAAATCTATTTAGTTCAGTGTTCCTGCGTACTTTCAGTACTTTGATTGTTTTACTGTTAAGAATTCTTTCACAGTCCTCGTGAACTAATTGGCAAGCTTTGTTTCCTATATTCGACATTTCCAGAGCAGATCCCTATTTTATCAAGATACTGCTATAAGTGGAGTGTCAGCAATGTTTTATCAGAAATGTTCAAGTCACTACTATTCAACAAAGACTTAAAAGAAAACGGATACTTTCAAAGACGTATCTTACCACTATATAAAAGCACCATTAGCTTTTTGTGTGTTAAAATTAAAGTAGGTTTTATTTTACCCAGAAGCATGTCTTAACAGTAAATTTGAATTGACTTGCAATAAAAACATTCCGAATTTTCTTTGTTAACCACGAAGTACATATAGAAGTGTATCACAGTATTGTTTCATTATAATTGCAAAAATACGAAAAAGTATCTGACGACATTTTTACGAGTTATGTCTAAAGAAAGCATTATGTAAAAACATGTTTTAGACCTAAAGATATATATTTCTTACATTTTATTATATATTGTTCTGTAATTTACTAAATTCAAAAAAGCTCATGGGCATTTGGATAAAGATTTATAGAACTTTGCCTTCGTGAGAACCTCCAGACATTTACGTTCACAGTCTTACAGTCGTGTTGTACTAGTGCAGCGTCTTTGCTTACTTTAATAACCAATTATATCTCCGTCAGCCATATAATGTGAAACAAGGTATATATAAAGAGGCATATTCTAGCGTGGAGCAATTCCTTAGAACGTTTTAATACCTTAAGAAGATTTCTTGTCGTCTGAAACAACCCATTACAGACTCATAAAACACACATGTACGTCTAGGATCTTCTTAAGAACCACGATCTTTTGTTTTATGCCAATGTGTTGTATTGATTGATCTTGAAAAGTTTATGTATATCTTGATATAATGAATTATATTGTATTCTATTTCAATGAGAATGCTACAAAAGCATAATACCATCGTTCACATAACGGCTGAAACAACTCTGAGCTTTAAAACATACTAAAATTATGTAATATACCACATATACTTCATATAGAAAATATACAAATACGAGGGATGATCCAAAATAAACAGGACTATCGCGCTCTTAGCAAAACTTATGGATCAATTATAAATAACTAAACATGTTTTTAAATTGCTATCCAATCTGCTTGATTTTTATGAATTTTGACAAATATTATTCGACCATATTCCGGCAATGACGCCATATATGACCATGGTAACGTGCATCCGGAGCCCTAGAAGTTGAAATCATGAATATACCTGTAATGACATTAATGTTTTAGTCAGAATTCGGTCCAAGAGCATATAATTCCAAATCAGTGATCAAAGATTGCAAATAATTAGACAACAGGCCTACGCAGACGTATAATATGATTCAAGAAACGTGTCTGAGAAACCATGTCAGTCAGACACTGGTATTCAATTGGCATCTGGCCAACTATCGACGGCAGATATCAGTAGTTAGGGGTTTGTCAAAACGATATGTTTGATGTAGGTTATTGCCGGAATAAAGCATTTTAATTAAAGACCTTCAAATAAGAATATATATCACAGATGCATAATTTTTAAAATGCGATCCACTTCCACTGTTCAACTGTTCTCTGTAGAAACCTACTGCACGCATTGTAGAAGAGGACACCTGGACCCCCCCCCCCCCTCCCAGAAAACTTTATTCTCCACCTGAACAATGCCTTTTCCCACACTGCCTGCAGAAAAAAAATCATTTTGGAATGACCTTTCAAGCATTTTGCAAATTAACGCAATTTAATTTATTATGCAATAAATGACCCCCGTCTGATAAACAATAAGAAAACGCAACGAACAGCAGTTGATCGAATACCAGAGAAGCGCATAATATATCAATGATGCAAAGACACTGTTGTATACACTTACTCGATCATACTATGTTTTTCAGAACTAAATTGACTTTATCATTTAAAGCTTGAAGGACTTTTCACGAACAAACCTTCTAAATGCAGGGTATAAACAGATATGTTATGTTGTGAACGATTAATTTGGCGACTTTCAGCTGTAACGGTGGAAGAAGAACTTACTGGATAGAACCACCGACAATTCATAAGCCAACTGGACCGCTTCCGTAAATGAGAATATGTTTGGTCCAAGGTGGGATTCGAACTGAAAGAGATGACCTTGACCACTCAAACACAGTAGCCCCTTATGTGATGATTTGATTAACGTGTATATACGTGTAAAACGTGTAAACCAAATACTGTGTTTTGACACCGCTTGTCCGAAAAAAAACGCCAGATTAATTCATATACTAGTATCATATAAATATATACATCATTAGACCATTACACCGACTTGAATGACTTAATGAGTTATACATACATTTTGTAATTGACTTCAGTGAGCTGTTCATTAAGTCAAGCGATTTCGGCACTTTTCCAGTGATAATCACTTCTGCTTAAGGAAATTTCGTTGTTTCTGTCTAGTGATACTACATGTACAGTGAATTTCATAATATTTCATTTGAAAACTGGTGTGTTGCCAAATTTTCATCATCGAGGGCTCAATAATTTTAGTCTGGAATTTCCAATTAGTTTGTTTACAAGCTTGCTATTATCAGTGCATTCAAGCAACATAATTATCTGTGAAGTGGCAATTCAGTGAATGTTTAGTTTAATGACAAAAATGCAAGGATAAAAGGATTAACAAGCATGTTTTTATTGTGTAAAACAAATTGGAATTTCTATTAGTTAAAAGATATAATTAAAGCGGATAACCTTATTTGGTACGATACAAGTGGTCATATACCAAATGCATTTGTTTTCAGATTAGCATACTTCCTATTTAGAAATAGCCGCAATGAATTACATTTTAGAAATGATGATAATACATAGTTATAAGACATAAGTATTCTGATATATTCAAGCTTGTGGTCACGTGAATGTCTCAACACATTCTTGGAACACTGACAGAAATACAGAACGCTTACTTACTGATAATGAAAACAAACAGCAAGGTCACGATAAAACATGGCCACTTGATTTATTTTAAAAACTCTCCCACTTCTGATAAAATATTAACCGGTTAGTTTGAGATGTTACACAGGTTAATAAGTTATCAGAAGTTAGAATGTTACTTTGAATATTGTTTTATATTGTTGTTGACTAATAGTGTAAACACGCTTGTAGGTGCTTACTTAGCCGCTGTTGCTGCTTTTGCTTGTGTTGTTCTCGAGTGGTCAAATATTCTGAAGAAATTAATTGCATTATATATACAGGAGAATGTGTTGATTATATGATTCATTAGCGATGCACTGGATGTACCATATGCATTGCCGGTTCTGTCGTCTGTAATCGAACATTATTCAAGATATTTGACTAGAAAATACTGACTCGTTTTGCAGTATTCAAAGAACGAGGTTACAATACGTTTTGCGTAAATCCATTTTCATTTGGATATCAAATATACGATACCCATGAACTTCTCAATTTAATGTCTTTCTAGACTGGGTACCAAATTAATGTCCATAATTCATTATATCATATACAGAAGTGACTGAAACTACTATTTTATTTCGAGTTCGCAGTAAATGTAAGATACTGCTCTCTGTGACAACACTTATTTATGTAATTCCATTGCACGATAATTTTAATTATCGTTGACTGATCGACATGTTATCAGTTAAATGTCGATTACGTCCTTCAGCAAACAATCATTATTACACAATAGATGGAACCTCACAAACACACATTAGGCCCCGAGGTTGCAAAACTCAAGGACATTCTCCTAGCTTAAATCTCAATTCCTTCCTCAATTATTGCTGAAAATATAGAGCTGATTGAAGACTACATACGTGTTCGAATCAATTATGTTAATAGACTAATATATCAATAATATCAATATTATCTGATCATAATTAACTTAGGTACATTGAAACACAAGATATAATATTTGAGCTAGGAGACTGATTAAGGTATTATATCCTCGGGGCCAGTGCATAAAATTAAAGCTCTCGAACTTACATCATTACATAACACATAAAACTTCACAAATCAGTACATAACATGCTCAACTTCACAAACGGGAACAAACTAACAACAATACCCACTGTAACCTTTACCAACCTATAAACAACAACATTGTCAACGAATACACCAGCATGGCTCACATTATTCAGTGATACAGACGACCGGGTACCAGAAACAAATAAAACAATACACGAATCGCATGGGTGTCTTAACTGCAGTGATGACCTTTCTTTTGAACAGTACTTGCTATAGTAACTTCGGTTTGAGTTGTTTGACTTGGTAGCCGATAGTCCTTGATAGTCCGCACATACAGGCAAAACAATTTCAAGCAATATTTCTAAGCAATCGTTTGTTCTTTATTTCTATATTGTTAATTTATTTCATCAAACAGTATTCCCTTCGTCTACATATTGTATAATAATATCAATATGTATAATTTTTATAAGCTACAAAATATGAGTGTCATCAGTTCTGTAAGGAAAAATGATAATCAGCCAAACATAGACATTTGAATTATTTATTCTGCTGTTTTAACGTATTGTCAACTATTCGTCATCTTCTTCTTCTCGTTTACTGCTACACGGTCTGGTCAATCGTAAGGATGTATTTTGTGGCCCGTCTGAGATGTAGGTTCTGATAAAATGTCGTCTCAGTTGGCCATGTTGTAGCTTTCTCCTGGTGGTGCCTTTTACAATTGTTTGTACATGCTCCGAGGCCTGGGTCCGATGTCATACATCTTTAAATAGATCGATCTCTGAGCTCAAATCTTATATCTTGTCTTTAGGATTGTCTATGTTAATCATAGTCAGACAATAATGATATTATTGATACATAAAATTATGTCAGCATACTTTGTTTGAACATGTGTTTAAACATTTACCAGTTCGTTCTTTTCAACCATAGTGCTTTGTTAATAGAATGGAGATTTGAGCTCGGAGACTATTCTCAATGTTTATAACCATTAGGGCTTGGTCTTCCGCACCACATGGGCAAGCTGCTGATGGATATAGTTTCAGCTTTTTTATGCAGGTGTGCATTAAGTCTGTCGTGCTTTGTCCTCGGCCTCACCATTATAACTTGCTCCGGTCTGCTGAGAAGGTGGTAGGCGTCTTCTTCTTGATTTGACTTCATAAAGCGCTTTGTTTATCGTATCTATATCACCAAAATCTAATTATTTTTTTATGAATTCTTGCTGAATACAAATAATGTAAACAATAATTACAGCAACATGTAAGAATCTTCTTCTGATATATTTGTTTCCAAATAAAGCTTAAAAATCCCGGAACACCATAAAGTGGAGTAGTTTTGGTTTTTCATATTATCTATTTTGAAATAGTTCACGAAAGAACTGTTAAACTGAAAAAGTTTTCTAATCAGTATATTGTTACGTTTCTGATACGTTTATCTTTTACTGTAAACAGTTTAGAAAACGGATTTCTTTAAAAAAAAACATACTAAGCATTCGAACCTCCCCCAAAATAATACATTCTCAACAAATCCATAACCTACATGTACACATAGTACTGTAATAATTCGTCAAGATGATATGTTGCAAGAATTCTAAATTGACGAATTACAAATGGTTTTACATATTACGCGTATCTTATTATCGTTTACTTCGCAACACTTCAAAGCAGTCCCAATTATCAAATAAGTCGCACTCACTATGACTTCTACATTTCCGACATTCTTTCACAGAAAACTATTGATTGTAATACATGTATCTGAATTTTCAGGTAAAGCAATTTGTACACAATAATATAGAAGTAATGTTGACACGATTTTACGAATTCCTTCAAAGACTTCTCTGGAGTTTATTTACATTACGATATTAGATTTTTCAGAAAATACATGTAGGCAGTGTGCACATGAGTACACAGTGGAAATCTGATATAATTTCATATTATACATAAGATCTACATCAAGTTCATCAAACAATAATACAAGGTATATAAGATCAAAATAACAAAATGGTACAGGACTGCAAATGATAAATAATGTACAAGCTTTAACAACGATACTCAAATCAAATATCTAGTATCAAATAAGTATTACTTTCATGTTGTGTAGTTAGTTAATACGTCTCTCTCTCTCTCTCTCTCTCTCTCTCTCTCTCTGTTCATTCTGTATGTCTCATCATATTAATGTCCATGATAAAAGCAAGCGATATACGCACACATTGTGTTGTTGTTGTTGTTGCATTTTGTTTCATTTTTCTTGCCAGTTATAAAACGCACAGCAACGTCGTCTTTAGCTGTTTAAATTCATTCATAAAAAACTTCTTTAAGAGCATTTTGACACAAGTGTAGATATAGAGGCCCGAAGTAACGACAAAACTTCAAACATTGAAAACATCTGGAGAGAGGCGAGTTCGATTTCAATACAACATAAACCGTCAAGGCTAAGACAAAAACACATAAGGCATTAAAATTTCATACCATGGTTCGGCAATAAACATGAGTAATGTGCTTGGAGACGGTGTTCTAACGACAAAGAAAAATTGCAATACTTGTACAGAGTCTTTGGTTTGAAAGCAGAAACTAATGAAATTTGAGTTATGCCTACGCAAACCTCAGAGTGTGTCATTGAAGAACAAACTTAATGGCGCTTAGAAAAGTGAATAGTAAACGACCCGGAAATGTTGCATTCAATAGGAAGGCTTGAATACGACAAGAGAATATTAGAAATAAATCATTTCAGGGACATGATTAAAAATACTAAATGGTTAAGTAGACACGTACATTACTTACACTGTTCAATTATCAATACTATGATAGGATATTAATGGAATTAGTGTATTGTGCCTAGTTTGATAGTAACCATAAATATGTTTTGGTTTGTGAACCATTCCGTATTCGACAAAATCTTTCATAAACCACTTCGATCAGTTAGGTCGTAAAGATTAATACGTCAATGTTTTTGTTGTCTTCCGATAATTGTTATTTCCCCTCAACATAATTGCTTCTATTGCAATGCGAAGTCCTTGAAGTTTAAATTACTTTTTGTACTTGTGTGTTTGAAGTTTGGTTATGTTTTTATTTGTGTATAAAATTGCTCACGTCCAATATTGAGGTGTAGGTGTAGAAAAAACTTGTGTTAGTCTTGATTAATGGTTTGCGTATGGCAATATTTGAATTCCTGTTTTCCTTCTATATGTTTTATCGTGACATGGTTGACTTGCATAGAAGTCCCACAATCAACGCATTTCAGTTTTCCACACAACTCCGTAACTCATACAGAAATGTCTAGTGAAAATACAATCTTAGAGGTATAACAGCTTCACATCAAACATGTTAAAAGGGATGGGATTTCTATCTACAATTTTATTGCAATGTATCGTATTTGTTTCGTCGGATTAAATGCCATTTTCAACATTACATCTCAGAATAACGAAGTGACATTGATTAAGAGACAGTGATGCATGCCCTCCACTAAAATGTTTCATGGTTTATCATAAGTCAAAATTTTTACTCTAAAATATATGCCACTATGATTGGCTTTGGTGTATATAGCTTGCTTAGATTATTTCTAGGACAATACTTATTGAACACTTGCCAACACTTGCTCGCATATATCCATTGTTTGAAATGTCACACGTAAAACACTCGACAATGCTAACCTTACCAGTATGAAATAGAACAATATTAAATTTTGACAATGGAAATTTAAGAAACTACTTACATTCCAGCTACATGTTCGTGTATATACCTAAACATTTCCAAATATGGTGTGAATTTAAATCAAGCTCATTATTAATTCATTTGGTGAAGCAGTGTATTTAAGTGTCACAAAGTGCTAGGATTTGTTTGTTCAATATGATTCAATGCCTTATGCTTGGGAAGATATTCTTAAATGAATAAATATAATTGTGTCGGCCTGTCAAAGTTATGGTCTATAATTTAACAGACATGTACGCTTGATAACATCTTTGGATTTAGATATTGGATTATATACTTATTATCGTAATAGTGTCTTCAATTTGTATTCAGCGATATCATGATCACCAGGGTTATATCAAATGCATTAAGTGTGTATGTGTAATGAAGAAATAATATGGCATGGCAATGTCCTGAAAATATAGCTGGGGAGATACAAAAGGTGCGTTGTATTATGGAAAACGTCGTCGACTATGAAATTGGATTATTCCTCAATTACCCCGAACCCTTATATCATATATCAGTTGTTAATTGAACGTACTAAGAGTACTTGATTGTGTAATGGACCGATGGCCTTTAAACTATAAGTTGTAGATCAGCTGTCATACACTAAAGTGTTACCATTTTGTTTTGATATGGCTGGGTAAGAAACATGAAAGCTACTAGACTAAGTGTGATGGTCCTGGCTGAATATATCACTGACTTTAGCATGGTCAAAGGGCGTAGGTATCAGACACAGAATCAATTAGTCAGTTATGATATAAACCTTTCGTATATATGATTGGAACGAGTCAAAAACTATGAAGGTGACAATTGCTTCTACGTAAATTGATTATATGTTTAATGTTAATTTGTTACGCTCATTATTATTAATCTCATCCCTTTTGTGTTATACACGAGCGATATTGTAATGAGCCGTGTATGATCGCATTCTGTGTGCTTGATATAAAGTTTATCGTATGTTAGTTATTGTGTAATCATATACATTGCAGAGACAAACAAAATACAAGTAAAATTGTTAGATAATAATTATTGTAAATGTAAATCAACCGAACTTTGGAAATGATTTTAATTCGCCGACATACTGACGATTTGTCTAGTAACGACTAGTAAAGTCGATTTTGACAGTGAATCCCGTAGCTATCTCAAGACCATCCGACGATATATGCACGGAAGTTTTAGGCGTTTATAATGCGTTTCACACTTGATAGTGTATTTGAACTGCTAAAAATAATAAACCCTGCAGTTTTGACGGAAGCTTGGAGTAAACGCGTGGAAAGGAAGACAATGTAAATAATGTAAACAATTGTAGCCAATTTCAGAATAACATAAACGTAATTAACACATGGCGAGCACGATAAATCACAGCTGTGGTGCAAACAAATATTCGACGTGTACTGGCTTAGCTGATTGTTATGGAACAGACCTCCCATGGTCGAATGCGTCATGTTGTAGTTTACATTTCTCTATGGGGAGTTGCTGAAAAGCCGTGTAAACAGACAGCAGCGACCGAATACAAAGAAAGCAGAACTTTATCTACAGATCGATATAGATTTTGATACAAAAAGTAAACATACCTTTGATCTGGTATGCTCAAATGCTCGGAATTAAATACCTTACCTAGTTTAAAAGTGTTGGAAACTGCTGAAGTCTGCTCACGATTTATAACACAGTTGGCAACTATGACGAAGCAAAATTGATGTCTTGGCGGGTATTCTTTGGACGACGACCTGTTTTACAAGTGGCACACTCGTGAATATAGCAAACATATTAAGTAGATGTAAGGTAATACTTCAACATATTCAGTTTTAATAACGTATGGTATTGATGTAGATGGGTGTTGATAAAGGATAAAAGAAAATTTCATGCGGCTAAATTAATAACCGTTGCGTTTCTAATATCAATTTTGAACGATCAAACAAAGTAATTATATACTTCTCGAAATGTGATAGGAGATTTCCGTAGGTATATTGATAATAGTTCCATATGCTTTAATTAATAGTGATTGTAACATGAAACTTTTTACAATTTTATTTTTGCAGGTAGCAGTTAATCAATGTTATTCTCATTGTTTTCATTAATTAGCATTCACTTACGTCAATGCTTTTTTTAATTGGATTGAACAAAAGGTTGGTTGAGTGATGAAGCGCTGGGCCACTAAACGAAAGGTCGTTGGTTAGATTGTCGGCTCCGCCTTTCGAGTGTTTTCAGGGATGCATTTTCAGTGTCATCATTCCAACTAATGAGTCAAGTACTGTGTCTAGAAAATCACAGGAGACTTGGCGAAGAGTGTATCGGTGCAAATCGAGCAAAATTAAGAACCAGGAACAACTATTCGAAAAAAGTAGAGATAAAAATACCCGGATCTCATCTATCGTAATTCCCCTCTCTTTGCAGTGGCTCTGGGGTGGCCATAGTGGTCGAATAGGCCGTTAAACAACAGATAAATAAATAAATGAATGAATAAATGGACAAATCATATACAAAACGTCACAATTTTCATACCAAGAGAGAACTAACAGACAAATCAAACAGAAAGGGGAAGGAGATGACGATGAGGAAAATGTAGGAGAGAGAGAATAAAAACTTGAGATAAGAATTATAACATTGATAAAATACACTACGGACGACTGCTTTAAAAGGCTATGGTAATTACGAAGCGGCTAAGAATGTCAGAATGTAAAGAAATGAATATATGACCAACAGTGGACCGACAGCCTATTCTTCAACTGACAAACGTTGTGTCTGTGTTTATTTTTCGTATTTTGGTATTAAATACGCTGCAGATCATACAGGAGCGTCACCGAACAGAGTACATCAAGTCAAGTCTTACATTAACATCTATAATTACGTATACAGGTCCGTACGCGGAATATGATCACAATCTAATGAAGGGCTAAAGGAATAAAATAAACTTAAAGATTTACTGTACAGACGGTACTTGGGAGTTATTGAGCGGATAAAACAATTAATAGAGGAAACACGTGATCAGGCGTTAGTAAGTCACGAGGCTTTGGAACTTAATGGCATTAAGACTTATTGAACAATAGTGGACTCTCGAACTGAATCGGTTTACGGGTTTTCCCAGTATAGTCACCAAACAAGTTCTCATTTATATTTCAACACTCTTTGGGGCAACGAGCAGCAAAACTCTCAGGCAGACATGGTAATTGTTTTCTTGGCATAAGTTAATTGTGGATGTAGATCTTTACTCCCTGAGTGTTTATATTCGTTTCAGTATTTCATTAAATACAAGTTGTTTTCAAGAAGATCTTTTTTAAATAACCTTTCAAACGTACATATAGTATTTATAACTCTATTCCCAATCCATTTCTACTTGATTATCGTGCAAAAAAATAGCATGATAAGACTCTGATGGTTTTATTTCAGTACTTTAACCTGTAGGCGACACCGACCATTGTCGTGATAAAGTTTCTGTATTTAATGGCATTTGAAGCTGGTGACAGCTTCATTTAATCCGTGACTGTCGTGTTAAATTAAGAGTCACCTAAAATTACTTGCGAAACAATTATACTCATTGACAAAGAGTTAGTTGACAACGTGTACACATTTTTATCGTTCTTATCCGTACGTGTGCTGCTTTGTGCTTTCTGTGCTCATGTGTAACAATACATTATCATAACAATAGTAAAGGTATAAATTACTGCAAAATAGATCTTGTATCGATAAAAGTTCTAGTAGAATACACTTTGATTGTAAATGGAACACTCTGATTCATATAGTTATCAGGACATGCGGACCACCTTGTTTACTCACAATGGTCATTTAATATTCCAACAAAACAGTTTAAGGTTGTATGCCGTGGCGATCATATTGCCTTTCAGAGCGACTAACCTAGGTAGTGTCATCATAAAAAAGTACTTATTAACCACAATAATCTATTCACAAACAGTTCTGATATAATTATAACAATAAGACATAACACATGACTGTATGTTATGGACCACCGTTGACATAAAAACTCACCTAACCCATATGTACTTGCTCATGATCAGAAACTCGTTTTATCGGGTCATCGATTTTCGATTATCACTTTCTCATGTAACAAAAGCTTATTTCTTATTTGGGATTATGTTAAGTAAATTATCCGACTAGTATCATTAACTTGGGCCTTTATATCTGATACGAGTGTGTATTGTGCTTATGTTTTCATCGACAAAATAAATGTAACGCAATGTAAGCATTTCTATTGTTCGTATTTACCACGTGTAGTGCAAGAATTCGCTTTTAAAACTCGGAGCAGATTATAGTTAATTAATACTATTAATAAGTCATTAGATATTGAACATTTAAAGATTAAATTGGCAAGACATACCTTTACATTTGCAAGTCATCTTGGTTGTCATTTGTATGTGTTGAAACGCATTGTTAAACAATGATCGGTTGCAGAATGTGGTAATGATTACATTTGTCTCTATTACTGAATAGGAATGTATAACTGTTTTTGAAAAAAAAGTTATATTACTTCTGTTAGTACTATTTTTCAAAGAAATGTGTAAAATGATGTACCTCTAAGTCCAACATAACATGTTTGTTTTACGCTTTGAAACACTGTTAAATATTATGTTTATAACATATTTTATAACAAACAAATAAAGTATAAAAACAATTGTTTCTATGTATATTATATATAGTAAAGGTAAAGAACTCATGGGCTCAGCAATCGCACCGACCGTGTTCATCAGGGTCCTGTTGTAACAATTCATGTTATAAACATAATACATGTATTTAACAGTGTTTCAGAGTGTACAAATAATTTCTGGGTAGTAGAGGATCTGTGGGGGCTAGTGGAAAACGCCACATTTGTTTACCTACAATGTCTTAGACTAGCATACACTTGTTTTTAAGAGGTGTCAGAAAAATCTGTGTTGTGAATATCTATATCGTGTTTGGATGTACTTAAAGTCTGTAAAGAGTAGTGCGTTGGACATAACGTACTCGAGTGATTCCAAACGTCTTATTTGATCCCATTTAAACCATTCTTCCTGATGAAAGACGGATACGTTCAGAAATGGAATTAACGAACATTGACATCGCATTATTTGAAGCGATTTAACCTTTGGATTGTCCTAATGTCGTCATAAACACAGGGTGTCGATTATTATAAGTTCTTCAGCTGATATTTATAAGTGTGTTTTGCTGCGGTCGAGTATAATAACTTATTTATCCTTGCCATCTGAAAATCAAACATTCTTAACGTCTCTACCGAATTAACACCTACGCTAGTTATCATGATATAATTATCATTTTCTCCAAGAATTGTGACCGTGACCTCTCTCATACCCTGTCTTAACTTTGTTCACCGATATAATGTATATGATGTAATAAAAGTACAGTACGTTTGATAATTACACACCAGCAGTGCCTTCTCGACGCGCTGGAGTTCTCATACGAATTAATTAAATGATTAAATGATGCCATGATTTTGGAATTCAACTGCAAGTACGCATTAACAATCAAAGTACTGAAAGTACTGTCGGACTTGATTTTTACCATACGAGACAAAAGAGAGAAATGTGTACCCACATCGTTCGAGCCCATACAAATATCTTAACATTTAAAATTACGGACCGATTTTTCATTCATATTGTAATGCAGGTCATATGCATATAGGTAAATGACATAAGCTAGGGCTTTACTATAGTCCCTTTGCTAAAATTTTAAAATGAAAAAAGCCTGATATTGGAAAGTTCAATGATTAGCACATTAATTGAGGACAATTTAATTGCATTAAAAACTCTTTATTGTACAAAACTAGTAAACAACACTTCAGTAACAGTAAATACAAACATTGATTCTTCTGGTTTTAACACAACAGAACATCGTCGCATTGAACACATTCAGGGTCACTCAAATCAAAAAGGTCCTGACACAGTAGAGTAAGACCTATATGACCTATAGTTAACCCGATGTTGCATGAAATTCAGACGTGATTATGTAATTCTAAATAATCTGGCGTAAAAGGAACTCTTAAACAGTAAATTTTAAAAGCACGTATCCAGTAATTTACGTTCGTATTTAGCGACTCGAATTATTATTCTTAAGCCGCACTTTTAACATTCAACCTTCGATAAATCAAACTCCCCACATCGGTTACGCTTTGCTACTAGCCACTGCGGGGAGTGAGTCTATAAATAGCGATTCCGTCATCAAAATAACACTAGTTGGTGTGAATATCACGGAATACGATTAAATGAGAATTCGCTTTGTAATATTAAGAAATGTTAGAAAGGGACAAAACACACATTTTGATAAAAATCAAGTCCAAAAACCACTTGCTATATAACAGCATTGTAAACATGGTTTGTCTCGGCGGTCACCATTACAACCGTTTGTTTCTTTTTCTATTCAATGTTTCTGCATTGATTACTTTTGTTCACTATATGATAATAACACCACAAAACCAAACAATGTCTTAGATACGTTTTAAACGCGTATGCATGGCTCTTATTTTATATAATTGTTGTGGTTATTGACGTTTCAGACTACATTAAGACTAGGTATGTCAGTATACGTTTGGCAATTTCCTGCATTAGAACAAATAATGTTACAGATGACATGTCATATTTAATGTACATATATATTGACTGTTGTAGTTATCTACAAATCCACGAACAGCAAAAAGCACAGATCAAGCGACAATCTTCCCCTTGATCAATGATTGTCATAAGTTCGATTTAAGTTTGTATGAAAGAAAATGTCTCTGTCCTTGTGTGTTGGTGTAAGTTCTGCTGTTTTACAAATACAGCGCTACAAGAGGTCAATGTAAAATGTTTTTCTTCCTTTTTGTTCGCGTACCTAACTTCTGCCGGTCCGGATGTTTACAGTCATTTTCTACGAAATACAGACAGTATTAGTTATAGTTATGACACACTTGGATATCGAAATATCGCATTAAGCGTATTGGCATTCAGTCTATTGTGTTTGGATTCGATTGGAATTCACGGTAAAACAACCTTAAACTCTCTAATAGATATAAGTACTGTTTATTGTAATGATAAAGCGGTACATTAAGAATCTCTTGTACTAGTAAGTAAAGTAAGTAGAAGATAACACGACGGAGAAGGAATATTATATTATAAAGTACGTTCTTACTCAATTGTTTACATTCAAATGACCAGTTTCCATTACCTAAAACCAAGTATCTGACATTTACCTGCCTATTAAGGAGCAAAGAACAATGAATGTTTCTCTTCAGATGATCACAATTATGTTACTAATACTATAGCATTAACTTTAGATGAACTCTCGACAAGCGACCCTGGTATATCGCATCTTATCTTTTATGCACTTGCACAATTTTGTCTTCTATTTAAATGTCCCTTCGGTATTATCATCTTTCTCCCATTTTGTTTAAAAACAATAGTCAACCGTGTTAAATCAGTCAATGTTCGATATTGTTGACATAACCATAGCTTTGTTCGCTTTTTCAAATTGAACTGTCTATTTCGTCAATGAAACTCTTTATTTAATGCTAATAGGCGTCTTTACCTTGTATTTAGCATCGCATTTCTTAAGTAGGAATTCTGATAATTGAAATACAGGTCGTACCTTCTTGTTAGCCTTGTTTCAGTGGGTGTAACACCGTCTTCTTAAAGACGTATATTCTATTTGTTAGTGAGCATCGCTACTGCGCAGGTATAAACTATACCAACCAGTTGATCTTACGGAGAATGTGTACTCGCCGGCCCTAGATTACGCGAGTTTGTATTCGGTGCTCATTTTGAAGAAATTATGAAAAATATGCCCTTTATATATTAATTCACATCTTGAACTGTGTATTAGATAGTATGATGTGAAACAACAGTGAACTATTCATGAAAACTGTGTTTGATTTATATTTGATATGGTATGTTTTTTTAAATGCCTGAATGCTTTGTGTGCTTTTAACTCATGAGGTCTTTGATCATGGTTGTTAGGAAAAGTAGCATGGATAACCCCCTGTTACCCTTTTTATGTTATTAAGTATTCTATACAATATGTTGTTCTTTAAGGTTTTAAAAAAAAACATCTGTCCGTTGAAAAGAAATTTATGGATGTTTTTACTTCAATCATAATATTATGTTGGATCGTCTCCCTTTTTGAGGGATTTTGGTATATAAATACTCTTTTTTCAAATTTAGGCAAAATTGGACAGAGTTTGTCCTTAGACTAATGATATCAATGGCATTCTATTCGAATAAATTTTGACGGAGAAATGCAGTTGTACCAGCCATTTTTTAAAAAATAATGTTTTTTTGATAATCCGCTCAAAATGGTCTTATAGGGGGGTAACAATCGGGCATAACTCACAAACGAGCATGGCGACCTATATTTTTTGTTTCTGTAGTAAGAAAGGATGAATCTTTATATGTGCAAAGTTTTAGAAATATCTGCCAATTAGAGTTTATTGTGATATATGTCTACAACAACAGATCAGTGTTATATCCGGCGGTCAGTTCAGCTAACCAGTTTTGCTGGACTGTTTAGTAACATTATTAGAACTCACTTATCCCTTAACAAAAAGCGAGCAACATGTACTCAAAGGGATAGATATCGACCAAGTGTCATGATTTATCTATAGAAAAATGTTACCTGTTGCGACCGTAATTCGAAACCGGATCGTCGGGTTGCAAGCCCATTTTGTTTCTTAATAAAGTTGTCCTATCTTTTTTGAGAATGTTTACGTGTAAATTCTATAAGTACGAAGTGGATTTACTTTTTGTTTGTATATTTCAGCTTCCTCCAAATCTTTAGAAGATACAGCTATTTCCCAGTAGTCTCTTTCGAAATGCTCGTGTATCCCTCTTCCAATTAACTTTTATTTTCATGTCGTGCTTCATAACCAACTACAAGTATTTGTTTAAGAATGCGTCTGTTTTCGAATGTGACTTGATATTGACAAAGATTATGTTTCCAGGCTCCGTTTGAAAAAACAAGACTTACAGTATTCTTCTGTATCGATCTAAAAGTCATCAAGAAATCGGACAAAACATTTTGTTTCTATTACTTTAATCAGCACGAAACTTCTCAAGCATTTTCTCTGTAAACTTATCTGAAAGAAGTATCTACGTAATAGTCACATTATTAGGGTCATTCATCGAATAGTTTCTGTAAACGTGTATGAAAGATATCGGACTAAAAGCTTTTTTTCGTTAAGACGTATTAAGTACTAGTTAAAAGAAATAAAATGAATCGTATAAATTCTGATTTGATCAAGTACTCCAGTAATCTATCTCTGACAGCTTAAGTTGTTTTACACTAGTATAATACTGTGAGTTGCTATAACTGAATACAAAACAATGAATAGCTTTTTTGTGCAAATTATCTGTTTCATACTTAATCCTTTATGTAGCACTATGTACGTATTGCTATTTAATTAAAATTATTCATCAGCGATTAAACAAGCCCACTTCAGCATGGCTTCGTACTAAGCTAGGAATATTCACCACACCATCGGTTACAATTCTCTACGAATAATTGGCTGAAACTTTCAAACTTATCGTTGCGTAAAGAAGCCGAACTCGTCATTTTCAAAATAATCATGTTTGACATGCAATTAGTTTGCTTAACTGTTTTTTTTTCAGTTTTCGACTTTGAACATTCCAAATACGTGGTTTAAATTTCTGTGTACCAAATATAAGACAAATGGTTGGCATTCGTGATGTGTTCCCGTTAATGCAAACACTTGATTTGTTATAATAATAGATACATTTCTTACGTAAGGTTTTATATATTTTTTTGGAATTGAACATGCCGCTAGATATTATTACAGAATATAATTTTGTTCCTTTATGTACAGAGAGGTAAATATATAGGGATCGTGAAGCATTCACATTTCCCTTACACACTGTGTCAGATGAAATTCATTCATAGCTTCTATCATATTAACACTCCACGTGTGCTTCTTAATAGAGAAAATAATACTCAATGAACTTCTGGCTTCATTTGCTTGCCATTCGAGAGAAATTGATATCCATTGCACAAAACAATTCTTCGAGCAATCTACGTGTTTTGTAATGACATCATGCAATATGCTATGCTGAATTGATATGGAAAAAAATAAAAATAAGATTCCTTTACTAGAAAATAGATATTTTCAACCTACAACGTCTTAATACTATACAACACGCAATATAATAGTGTATCATCAATGAGTTCATAAATGTTAACTTAAATTGAAGATACGACGTGTGTCAAACAGAATATTGACTTTGTACGCTCAAATCAAATCATGTTGCTTTTCTTTATCACAAAGTTGTTTTCTAGTTCGAAACAGGGGATAAACAGTTAGAAAATGAGTACCAAAGAGCAAAATTGTATTTTGTAACATTTTCTTTTGAAAAGTAAAACAACAACTTCGATTGCTACGAAATATGTATGGAGAGCATACACAACACGTAAATGTGTTTGTAAGGTCACGTTAGAACTATATGCCAAGAAAGAGGCGTCTATAAAAAACACTGCATTCAGTCAACATTTTGAATATCAGCTAACTAGCGCGAAATATTAAAAAGTGGCAATCAAAATGATGGCTGAGTATAGTATCGGTGACAGGGATTTATTTGAAGGTTTTGGTATGTGCGAAGGTGATGGCCAAAATACTTACTGACGACCAAACGTTTGGTTGCTTCGTCGATTGCAGAGGATAATGTGAGATTATAACTTTTCATGGTCTTGACCCCCCACCTCCTCCAAAAGGACGCTTGATATCCGAAAGAGTCTAACAAGATATAAAAAACCTGAATGTCAAAATAAATTTAAAATCATTGGTGATTTAAGTTAATAAAAGTATCATGAAATGAGATTCATAAGGTGAACATCTACATAATGAAAAGCGCTAATCAGTCAGCTAGATCATGTCAGATGAACAAGTCGTATTTTGTAGGAGTAAGACTTAGCGTAAGCATTACGGTAATACCTTTGTATAATATTATATGACGTTCCGTATTCTCCAGTTTTGAACTGAAAAACACGTGATAGAATTTGGCCGGTCCCTAATACTCGCCTTAACAATTCTGGCATTGTGCGATCTTTATTATTCCCTAAGTTAATGGATGTCATAGCTGAATCACACTTTGATGGTGTGGAAGTATGTGAA